>VXBU01014368.1:75918-90965 GCA_013400315.1 Bombycilla garrulus
GGAGGGAGGGAGGGAGGGAGGGAGGGATAAGATTTTTAACCCGTGGGCTTGCCGTGAATAGCCAGAATCATTCATGGGTTATGCAGGTGAGTGCAGTTGGTGTTCCAGAAAACGATGAACTGTTTCTAGCAAAAAAGCTTAAGTGATTGTGCTTTTTTTTATCGTCAGAAGGGGTTCTTATCAAAAGTTTTATCCCCATTCATGGATAGTTACTCTGTCAGATCCAGAAGAATGCAAACCTGCTTGTGTTGGTGTGATGATGAGTCAAGGACTGTGCTCATTCAGCAAGTCATGGGCTATATTTCTTAAAATTTATTTTGTGATGGAAAAGATCCATTTTCAGAAGTATCTGGGAAATGTTTGAACCATGTCATCTTTGGGGTAAATGGACATCTCATATTTTTCACTTTCTGTAAAATTACTAGACTAAATTTAATTCAGAGCTTACTTGATATAGACTGTGATTAAAATTAATTGGTTAATTCTGTGTAGCACTAAACTCTGTCCCAGCACTGTTACACATGAAAATCCTGATATATTTCCATAGCTAGCTGCTTAGTTCCTAACTCGTTTGCTTCTCGCAGTAAACACACACAAGTCTTTAAAATTCCCTAGAAATCAGTGTGCCCCATCCTGGAAGTTTACCAAGCTGATGCCAGGACTTTAAACCCTTAGTTGTGCACTCTCTGCAGTCAGCAAGGCAAAGGTCTTTTTCAGCAGAAATTCCCCCTTGAAATTCCTGGCTTGATAGACATTTCTCAGTACCCAAAGGTGCAAACCATTGGTTTGTAAGAGCTTTATTTTTGAAAAGTGTTGGCTGCTTTGATCATGAAGAAGAGGAACTCATTAAGTTCTGTACAGTCCTCATCCAGCACATGAGGAGGCTCCTGAATGGGGACTCTTGGGCCCCATTCAGAATGTGAATCACAAAATTTTGTAGTATCTAGAACAGTTTTCTGCCTGGATTGAGATGACACCCAAAGAGGTGCTGCTGGATGCCTTTCTTGAACTCTGCAAGTGCTTCATGAGCTCAGCGGTGTTCTCCTAGAAGGAAGAAGTGGTAGGATTTACTGCCTGAATTTTGCTGTAGTCCAGAGATTGCTTTGTGTAGTGTAAATGTATTATGAGTTGGACACGAGAATCTTCAGCTTCACCTGTCCAAAATTAGCATCCTAATATCAAGTGGGAAAATCCAGTTCTCTTTCTTGTCTGCTCTTTTTCTGTCTTCTTGCTTGCACTACTGTCTCAGTCCATGATGGAGTTTGATGTTTGAACTCTGCTTGGCAAACTAGTGTTTCTTAGGTACGTGGGTTGGCATAGCAGTGTTTGATTCCCACATGATCCCTAGACAGAAGGTAAGCATCTTGAAATTCACTTCAGTAGATGAGAAATGCACTGGGTAACCCAGGAAAAATGGAGTCCTCCAGGAAGATGCTTTCCAGCAGTGCTTTTGCCATTTGATGGAAGCATTTTTGGAAAGTAACTTTGTCAGAGAATGTCACAAACAGGGTTTTCCAGTCTCTCTCTCTCATGGCACTGTGCTGTTGTATTCTGCCCAGGGTGCCATTTACATGCCAATATGTTCTGTTGGTCACCCTCCTGGATTTTAACAACCTGGCCAACCAAACAATTTTTGATGGGGCCCTCAGAGTCAGTAGGCACCTCTGATGGTAAAAAGACTTCACCAGGTTTCATGCAAAAGCTTTGAAAATTCTGTCTTTCCTTGTATCCTCCAGCTGAATGAATTAGAATTTCTGCAAGGTGTAGCGGTACAAACAGCAGTGTCTAGTTTAATAATGAGAAACCCTCTTGGTAATCACACTCAACACCTGATGCCATTTTTGACTTCATTATTTAGTAATGAGAAAGTATTTAATTGTGTTGTCCTGTCATTTTATTTTTCAAGTGCCATTAATGGGCCCAGGGATATGTTTGTTGTTAAGGAGTAGACTAGACACTTTGATTTGGTTCAAAAGTCTGGCATGGACTGCTGACTTGATCTTGGATGAACTGCTTGGTCTCTCTGTACCCTGATTATTCTTTTGTAGAGTGGTTATAAAATGCATCTTTTTCAGCTTTTGTCTAGTTAGAGTTTTAGTCAAGTGAAGTGGAAGCTGGCAGAGGCCATCTGATCACTGTGAACTCATTAGAAGAGATGGAGAAGAGATAATTAAGCTAAGGCACAGTTTTGGCAGAACAAATGCCTGTAAATAGAAGGGGATACATTTGAGATGGAAATTCAAAGAAAGTTTCTACTCATCAGAACAGTTGAGTTCCAGAGCAGTCTTCCAGGATGATTCAAGGGTGAGAATGACCTGGTATGTAAGGTGTGTTTCTACCCCTCCTAAACTTGAAGTGCATCGTGTAGGCCAAAGCTACCTGCTGATTCTGTCCCTGCTGCTGCTGCTTCTGCCTGGCTAAGATGCATCTACCAGTTCTGCTGCTGCTTTTGTAATTGTATCAGTGGTCAGATGCGACATGTCTTTAATTGTGGGGGGTTAAGTGTCTCTTAAGGACTGGCAAGTGCTCTAGCTGCCTTTAGTACGGACCTTAACCAGTTAACAGCAGGATTGTTCAGCATGGGTTTCACTTCAGCAAAGGACTGGTCTTTTCAATGCCAAATGTTCTATTACTGTCTAATATTTCCCAGGAATTGCATCATTTTACCTCATGAGACGGTGAAATCTGAGTGGAAAGAAGATGATGGGGATCATTAGTAGCTTTGCCAGGTTGGTGGTTCTGAGTTTGGAGATTTCTCTAAAGGTTGACAGGTGTCAGACATCATTTTGGATGTTCAGATATCACTTCTGGATGTTAAAGGTTGAAGTATTTTAATCTTCACACGTTTTTTTACTCCTTTTTGCACACCTTAGGTTGCCAGATGGATGCCAGAGACAAGCAGCTTTTACGCTCCCTGCGCCTGGAGCTCTGCACAGAGGTGCTGGTGGATGGACTCGTTATTCAGTATCTCTACCAAGAAGGGATTCTCACAGACAGTCATGTTCAAGAAATAAAAGCCCAAACCACTAGTCAGAGGAAAACCATGATGCTCCTTGATATTCTCCCCACCAGAGGACCCAAAGCTTTTGATGCGTTCTTGGATTCCTTACAGGAGTTCCCGTGGGTTAAGGAGAAGCTGATGCTGAAGCGTAAGGAAATGACAATACAAGATCCTTCAGGTAAGGCCAAGGTTGCTGTTGCTGCTATTTTGAAGCTTGTTCTCAAGCCGTAATTTTAAAAGTATTGAATGTACCAGTAATTTCAAGTTATGCATCATGTAAACTTATGATACCAAGAAAAGGGAACAGCCTGAATTTCCTGGAAGCCACTCAAACATCAGGAAATATTGCAAAGTTTGGGACAAGAGCAGAGCTGAGTTTCAGGAGACAAGGAGACAGCAGGAGGGGCTACCTTGGGAGAGGCTGGGATATAGGAGGACCCATAATCCATTGCCTCAAAGGGAATAGACTGTAAAAAGTAGTTTCAGCTCGACTAGTTGCAGAACAGTGTCCTTGTGATCCATATTTAATATTGTTTCATTTATGTATGTTTTAGAGTGGTTTGTTCCTGAATCATTTATATTTACAGAGTTTTTGTTTACTATTATTATGATTTTAATGTAATTTTGATTTCATACTATATGCTAATTAAGATTTATTAAGTTTATTATATTTAATGGAGTGCAAATATCTAGGATCGTTACTTGCAAAATTACTAGCCATTGCTTATTTTTAAAACAAATGTATGAGCTAACTGATTATTCAGTATTATCTCTGGCTTTTTGGCATTTAAATGCACTTCTAAAACTAGTTTTCTAGACTTGGTGTTGGTTCAGATGTGATTTCTTTACCAATCTATGCATGCAATTGCTAAGCTGTTTTGAAGTCAAGACAGCTGCTTTAAATGCACATTTCTTATCCCAGATTCTGGCAGCATGCACTGGCTGCTAACATGATGTTACCAGCAAGGTAGTGAAATAATCCTCATTTGGGAACATCTTTTCCAAGCAATCTGATTAATCTTTCTCCGAGCCCTTCCCTCCTGCCGTACCCCCATTTGAGTTTGGTCATACATATTTTGATGCACATGACATGTGATTTTTCCAGTGTCAGTGTGCTTTGCGTGAGACTGAAAGCCTTTGAAGAAGGGTGGCTAAGACCCGTTGACCATCATATGCACCTGCATCTCAGTTAGCTGCATGTTCAAGAACATTTTGTCAAGATCTGCTGGACAAATCTAAGATTATCTTACCTTAGGACATTTTTAATGGAATATTGTGACAGCTGGTCTTTCTGTTGGTCTCTGTGTATGTTGCTGTGTGCATGCTTGGAAACAAGTAAATTATTTTCAAAATTTGGGAATAAATGTCCTATGCTGCCTACAAATTCTCAGCATAATGCAAACCATGGCATTGAGTGTATTGGAAAAGGCCTTGCTCACTTAAATACTGTCATGCTAGTGCTCTTTATTTGCCTTGCAAATCAGCCTCTTGGTTTCATAATTGCTACTTAAGCTGGTGAATAACCTTACAGTTCCAGACACACACAGCCATTAAATATCATTGGGATCATGTAGTTCATTATTGAAAAAATTGTTACCAATTTGTGTCCTTTTGATTGTTTTGTGGATTGCTTGTCCTGCTCTTGATTGCTTGTGACTAATGTGCTGGATTTCTGTGTATCAGGTTCTCTGGTTTAGAGTGGGCTGACTGTACTTGATATTGATAGTCCTATTGCCAAATTTTGTGTGTAAATTAGAAAAGGCTTCCAGGTTAGATCAAAGGTTACTGGTGTTTTTATGGTGGCAATACAGAAAGTAAGAACAGTATAGGAGGTAGAAAGCCAAGTTTGTTTTAATCTTCAGGCATGTTCTTTAGAAACCAAAGAAAGAGAGCACCATCTGTGCCCTCATAAATGCTGAATGTGCCCTGGAATGAATTGGAAACTATGGTGGCAGCATCAGCGCTGATTACATGCAAGAAAATGTGGTTTGGGATAAAAAAGCTTTGCTTTGAATTCTAACAACAAACTTGGAAGCTTTTGTCTTGGTGGAGTACATGAACATATGCTTAGCCTTAAGCATGGAAAAAGCCATTAGCTCTAATAAAACTATAAGCACATTTAAAATTAAGTGTATTTTCTTCCATGCTAGATAACTTCTGCCTTATTGGAAACTATTCTTATAACTGATTATTTGTCAGTGGTAATTTGTTTTAAAGAAGCCATTTGGGGTGAAAAAAGTTTGCCACATATACACTATCCTTCTTTTAGACCCTAGAACTTTTAAAATGAAAGTTGCTTTTATGTCCCCAGATTTTTAAATATGTATTTTCTTTGGATCATAAATACTATGGAAATGGAATGCTTTCTGTTCTCTTGCCTTATGCTCAATTAAAATTCTGTGAAGGAAAATATCCTCAGTTTTTGCAGACCCTTTTGCAGGACTAAGGAGTGGTAGCAAATTGATCCTTATTGGAAGATTTTATTTTAGTCTTTTGCTTCTCAGTGGTTACATGTAGGATATTTTAAGTCAGTAATTAAATAGACTGTTAGATTATGTCTATCTGAACCTGAGAACTGCCATGTACACAGCTGTTTTTTGTGTGGGCCTTTGAATAATTTTGCATTTTGTTCAAAGAGATCAGGCTTTCTATCCTTCCTTCAGCTGAGAAGTGTAGTTGGTTAAAAAAATCACAACTGTAATTATTTAGAAACTTTTAGTTTATTTTTTTTTCCTAGTAAAAAACAAACCTAAACCAACAAATCAAACAAACAGCAATTTCAAAAAGCCAGAAATAAAAACATTTTTGTGGGTGTTGTATAAATATGGTGGACCAAGCAACTGCAAGATGGAAGCCAAAGTCTGAGATCTAGGCAAGATGCTGCCATTGACTCATTGTGAGGCTTTGATCGAATTCTTTCAAGGCACTGGATTTACTGATTCCCAGGCTGTGTAACTCAGTGTAATGTTCATGGAACAGCATAGAGTGGAACTGTAAATTGGCCTAGGATTCAACCCAGACTATGCTGTTTGGCTGCTTGCAAATAAATGAACTTTAAAACCTCTGATATCCTGAGTTTTATTGCTGAATATCAGTTGACTTAAAATAATAGTTCTGCATACTGTTATCTGATGTAGTTCCATTGAACACAGAAGACCTTAATCCTGCAGAGCATGAGGAATAGTTTTTCCATGAGAATCAGGAGGGTGATGTGCAGGCAGGCAGGGCCAGTTGCATCTGTGTAACTGAAGCAAAGAGACCCAGGATTTCTTCCCCTTCCTTGTTTACTTTATGCAAGGACAGCATTTTGCCTAATGTCCCCTTTCTCCTCTCTCCTATGGATCTGTCAGATGGCCACAGCTTTGAGGAAACCTTTTCATAAGCTACGGAAAGCATAGTTATAAAACCCCAAAATCTCAAGAAGGAGACTTAAAGTCATGTGTTTTTGGAGGTAAGTATTTATGGCTTTAATTTACTTAAAGGTGATAGGGTATCTTTCTGGCATGTATAACAACATGTGATAAGCCAGTTCACCCTGTGCAGAGTAGCATTACATGACTTAATCATTATAAACATCAACCACAGCATGAGTTTCTGGTTTTGAATATCAAAACTTCTGCCCCAGTAAGAGTTAACAAAAGTAATGTGTGTCTGTTTCATTGGGAAAAGACTGTTCTGGTTTTTCTGACCTAGTTTGGATAACTTTATGCCTTGGTTAGGAACATAAATCTTATATATAGTCTTATAATTCCTATGAAAAACTACAGCTGTTGGCAACAGAATTCTCTTCTTTCTAGGAACAGCAAACAGCAAGAGTTACCCAATATTTTTTGCACTGAATAAAAAAAATACAAGTTTTGATGGTTTATGTTTATCAGATTGTTTTTCCTAATCTCTCTCTACCTGGGAATTCCTCAGCAAAAGTATTATATTTCTCTCCATTATACATGTGCTGTAAAATAATTTACTTCTAAAAGTGTTAGTACTGCATCTCTTTGTAGTATAGATGATTTCTTCATTCCACAGGATATCGCCACATACTGGGAATAAAAAAGCGAGATACGGCATTGGCCAAAGGAATCCTGGAGCAGCTGCTGCTATCTGGCAAATGTTAGTGAATTTAGGGCATCAGAATTGCCATGGGAAAGCTTTACTCTCACAGCTAGGCAGGGAATACTTTCTAATGCATCATTTTGTTGTGGTACCTAGTCAACATTAGTGTCCTGCTAGACTTGGATGTTCATTTGAACAAATTTTAGTGTGGTTGAGGTTTTTCCCTGGATGTGTGGTGTGTGTTGTCGTATAGCTTTATAAAGCTTAGTGTTGTATAACACTTTGGACGAAGCATGCAAATACAAAACAAAGCAAAACCTGTACTTATGCTGAGAAAGCCAGACATCCTTCCATCCCCTCCCAGCTTTCCCAAAGTCCTTTTTCCACAGCTGGGTTGTGGATTTCTAAGAATTTGGATTAAAAAGCAAAAGTATTAGTATATAGGGAATTTTAGTATTTCTTCTTACCTTTTGTTGGCTGCTTCCTGCCTTCTTCCTCTCCTGCTTCCTCTCCTGTCTAATGCAGTGAGGAAACAGCCTGATCTCTTGCCTTTTCCATTTAAATGTCAGATAGGAAAAGCAGCTGAGGAATATCTTTTCTCTCCCTAAAATGGTGGACAGAAGACAGTAGTTTTTTTCTTTCTTCTCTTTCCCTCCCCTCTCTTGTATAGTCCAGTGGCAGAAGGGGGAGTTTCCTCCCATGTATGTCTGAAGGAAAGGGATGGGCTTAGCAGCCTTGGCCTCGCTTGGTTGACCTGGAGATGAAGAAATGCCCTTGTGCCACATTCTGATGCCTGAAGGCTACAGGAAATGTTCTCTGGTTATCTGGAGCAATTCAAAGGCATCCTTATAGAAGAGTTTCCCAAACTCTTTTCCACATTCCCATCTCCCCTGAAAATCGGGTGTTACATTTATGGCTTTGGCTGTATTCCTGACTGTAGCGAGATCTGTGAAGTCTGGCATTAAAGGTTTGTGCACACACTCACTATTAACTGTATGCATCATGAAATGAACAAGTAATTGAATTCTCTGGTACTATGGAGCATTCTGTGTATGTATTTTTAGTTTAATGTGCGTATAGATTTTTTTTTCTTCTTTTTTTTCAATTTGAGGAGTATCTGCTTGCTTTCTTTTTTTGCCATGTTCATAAGCAGCTGGCTTTACGCTGCTTACATCTTATGTTTTCACTTTGAGAAGCCTGAATCATAGGCATCAGTGTTAGGAGAATCTTGGGCATCAGTGTTAGGAAGTAGTGTTTCCATCCTTTAAACAGTTTCAGGTAAGTTAATGGAAAGATATATCCATACTTAGTGTTGTACTCAGTAACACAAATATATGAGGCTAATAATATAGATTTAATAAAACACACAGACCTGCAAACAAGAAAGGAGGTATGAGTTCTGGCAAGAGAGGTATTTAGACCAGCTGTGCCCAATCAACTACTCTTAACCAGTGCCACTAGGAGGAAACCATGGGTAACTGGTTTTGAAGACTCCCTGGTACAGGAAGTGGAGACATCCATGTGCTGACCAGTCTTGATGCCTTCCAAAGTTTGCTGCTTCCTCAAGGACTGGATCACAGAGGTTGCCAAGACCTGGCCAATCATCAGACTTTGCTAGTCTCTCATATGGTTATAATAATACTTCAGAAGATTAAGGATGACTGTAGCGCTCGAAGATCCCATATGAAGGGATTGAGTCCAAGCAGTGTTCTCCACAAATCCATAGAACTGTATGGGATGTATCTGAGAGAGCTGAGGGAGCCAGACTGTATTTTTGAGAGGCTGTTTTCTGTGATTTTTGGTAGGCTGTGGTAAGCCAAATACACAAAATGTAGTAAAGTAACAGGGAACAGACACCTTGGGTATACCACAGGTAAATTAAGCTTAACCAACTTGATTCTTGCCTTCTGTAATAGAATAGCTGTGTCTGTGAATGACAGCAGCAGATTTCATGTAATTGACTTCTACAAGGCTTTCAGCACAGTCTCATAGCATTCTTGTGGCTATCTGGGAAGGTATGGACTGAATGGGTGACCGGCACAGTGGTTGAAGGAAAGTTCGGACTACCAGTCTAAGAGGATCGTGGTTTCAGCTTCAATGTCCTTCTAACTGGTGGCTAATCAGGAATTTTGTTTCTCAGGGCTGACAGTGGTGCCAATTCTTTGTCAGATATCGGGGTGATGGGAGTGACTATATCTTCAGGAAGTTTGTAGGTAAATTAACTTTGTTTGCTCACTTGTCATGTAGTGTTCCATGACCTTCTGAATGGTGCCTGAAGCTGGAAGACAGGATGACTTCAGACCCTGGGGAGAATTTGACACAGGAGAGTGGGACTGCCTCTCAGAGGGACCCCAGCAAGCTGGATGAATGGGCCAGCAAGAACTTCCTGATGTTCAGGAGAAGGAAGGGTGAAGTCCTGGACCTGGGATACAAAATTCCCACAAAAGGACACAAGATGGGCATTGACTGGTCAATTGCAAATCTGGATAAAAAAAGGTGGTTGTCTTGATAGACAGCAAGTATGATGATGAAGACTAACCACATACGAGACTCCATCAGCAAGAGCAAAGCCAGCAAGCAGGCTGAGGGAAGTGATTATTCCCCTATACTTGGTATTAGAAGGTTGTATTTAAAATACTCTGTCTATCTTTATGCCACCAGTACAAGGGAAAGATTAATAAACTAGAGTTCTGTGGAGCACCCCTAAAGTGGTTAGTTTAATGTGAGCTACAGGGAAAGGCTGAAACAACTGAATTTGTTCTTGGAGGATAGAAGGCCAAGTAGACTCAGAAAACATGGAATCAGGCAGTTTCTGTGGGTGTGTTGCAAAAGGAAAAGAGGTGACAACCACAAGCTATAGTGAAGGAAAGTGTGATTGAATTGAATTTTAAAAATTCACATGACAGTTAAGCACTGGCCACAAGAGTTTGCAGACCAAGTAGGATTGCCTAAAGAGGATTTGGAATCTCCATCCTCAGAGACAACACTCAACAGTACAAGGCCTTGAGCAACCTGATGAGATTTTGAAACTGGCCTTACTGTGAGGCTGGACTAGATGACCTCCAAAAGTCCCTCCCAACTTAATGTTTTCTGTGATTCTGTAACTTCCATGTCAAATTCTCTGAGCTCAGTAATGGGATTTTATTCCAAATACAACTGCTGCTGACACAGGGTACTTTGGATGTGTATGTGTGACTTCAAGTTCAGATTAGGAATGTGGTTTTTTTAAGTGAACGGGAGTGTTTGAATTAGATTTCTTTCAGGTGAATCTGAACTGGAAAATGGTCTCTGGGTCCATAGGACCAGGCTAGAACCAGTTAGAAGTGAAACCTTCCAGCTGTGTGTAGTCTGAACACCAGGTCCTCAGCATAATCTGTATCAGTGTATAACTACTCTCCTATTGCACTGTATCTGCTGATACAGATGTAGCCTCTGGCCAGGGAATGAAGTGGTTTTGTCCATTAATTGAATCTGCCATCTTGGAATCCTTTCTTCTCAGAATTCTGTATTCATACATCCATATAGATATAGATGAGCATCATATCAGAGATGCTGCTGCATGCAAATAAATATTTTTTTCTCTGATCATTTAAGTATTTCTATTTCCCAGAGTTTATAGTACTGTTTCTCATCTTGGAGTATGTCCATTCCAAATGGCTTACAGAGTTCACTACCTGTAGTTTCCGTTAGACAAAATGCCTTAATTCTCTGTCAATATTTCCCCTCAGCTTGCATCCCAATATGGTAAAATCGTGCCCGTATTTTATATTTCCAAAAACATGTACAGACGCAATCCTTTACGATCCTTGAGATCTTTTGTTAGTTGTTGCCAGCTTCCCCTTCCCACAGCTGGTCTTGTTTGCAGCCATTGAAGAAGCTTTGTACAGAGATAATTATTTTCTGGAGCAGACTGGAAACTTTCTTCTGAAGACTTAATCCTGCAGCTTGATAAAGCCATTCCTAAGCATAAAAAAAGAAGAGCAGTTGTTATTTTTGTGTTATGTCATCAATACAGGGATTCTGTCAATACTAATTAATGGGTCTTGTGGTCCCTAGATACATCCTAATGCATGTTCCAGAGTAACTGAGAAAACTTTCTACTTAAGATTCTCTAGGCTTATTTTTATGATTTTTTTCTTCATTACTATTCTCCTTCAGAGCTGATCAGCTCCTCTTTTAACACCTTCACAGTTGCCTTGTAGCATCATCTGAAAATGTTTAATTTTTGTATTTTTGTTGCATGGTAAAATCTATTATCTTTCATAAATTAAGTCTATGCATACTATTTAAAAACCAACCAAGTGGACAACACATTCACCTTAACTTACCTGGGTTGTGGAGGCTGCATAACCTCCCAAAGTCAGTAAAAATGCTAAGTAGTGTCTCAGTAAAAGTCTTGACTCCAGTGAAGTCAGAGGCCAGACTCCTGTTGACCACAGCAGGACAAAGGCCTTGCTGCTGTTGACTAAAGTACTCTCTCTGGTGAAAGAATGGCTGCTATGCTGTCTTTCCTGCACTAACATGGCAGCATGACTTGACCTTCAAAGAAAAATAATTTCCACGTCTGGAAAGCTGTTACTAGTTTAGACTCCACACTCCTTTTGCCTGTCAGCTGAGAATATGCGCAGTGGTGTGACTTAATTCTCACGAGGAAATGTCACTTGTATGTCAAAGGTCAAGAGGTTCCTCTAGGATACAGTTAATTACACATGGTTAGTGTATCATTAGTGTATCTTGAAGCTCTCCCTGCACTGTCATATGTAACTAAATTTTCATTACAGATCTCTTTACAGTCATATATTTGTTTTTGTGAAGGAGAACTAAAGCACCCAAGTATCACTCATTACCTCCAAGTAATACAGTTCATCTTGTTAGAAGTTTTTTTGTTTTCTATACAAGATTTTTAAAGTCAGTTTTTATCTACTTGGCAATTGTGTAAACAGAAAACCAATCTTGTTTCTTTTTCCCATTAGGCCATTGTTCCAGTATAATGTCAGAGTTTCTTTCTTTCTTCCCACTCTTGCTTTTTCTGTGAATAAATTTGTTGGTGCTAATGAATGTCCCTTCCGCCCCTCAGATACACTCTAACACATGCTCCAGAGTAACTGAGAAAACTTATAACTGAGTAGTCCATTCTTGCGAATGAGAAAACCTCATATATTGATGTATTGGCAAGAAATTCTGCATGTGTTTTGACAATCTACACTGCTGCAAACTGAAGTGAAGCTTCGGTGTTCCTTCCAATTTACATTTAGAGAAGGAGCCAATTTGATTTTTGCTATAGTGTCTGCATGTGCAGGAAATAAGCATTAATGCACTGGGTGAAGGTATATCAATCAATATTAGTGCATCACTTCTGTCAGCATTCTTAATCATACTGTTTCATCACTTTGCCTGGAATTTTCAAAAGTACTCATTGTTAACCCAAGCTCACTCAACCCTTCTCCTGTCAAGGTCAAGGGTAAGCTCCACTTGGCTTTAAGGAAGGCAATTTTAGTCCTGTGCATATGCTTTGAAAAGTCTTAGCTTTCATTTGTAGTTAACAATATGTAGAGTTTTTAAACAACCTGTTACAGTTTTTGATTTTTCTAATAAAATATATGCTAGGAATGATTAAAAGGACTTCAACAGGTAAAGGGCTGGCTAAGCCACTTGCCAGCCCCAGGGATCTCTGGTTGGCTCTGGTGGCAGGTAGGCTCCCTCCACAGGCAGGTGGTGCTGCCTTTAAGCGGGGGCATGGGAATCCTCTGCAAAGTAACCACTGAGAAAGAAAAGCTGGAACGAAAAGGAAAGCCAGTACTTTTTAGTATTTCTATGCAAAGAAAATATTTATTTAACTATGATTTTATTCACTGTAGGCAATGGCTTTGTTTGCTCAGCTTTTGAAAGTGATATGATCTTTATTCATACTCCTCTTCCATTCAATTAAAAAGTCCTTTACTTCCCTGATCCAATTCTGCTACATCCCAAATAAGATTAGTTTAATATTCATATTCTTGACCAGCAGTTGCTGCAGTTAGGGTGGCAAAACACTCTTATCATCCCCTTGGTTAATGTACTCATGGTGTATCTGATGAGTACTTCTGCAAAGTGCTTGTTTTAAAAGCAACTTCAGGTCATAGCTAGAAATGCTATCCAGGTGTTTGCTGTAGATATGAACTCAGGATTTTCAGGGCATTCCTCTTGCAGGCACCTGGATTCTAAATGGGGAGCCTTAAATCATTCCCCAGCAAGTTGTGGTTGTGCTTTCAGCCAGGTGCCCAGGCACTGCAGCTCTGGCTGTCGGATGCCCCAGACACTTCAAAAGCTGCTCTGGGCAGGTGCCAGGCTGCCTGTCAGCCATGCCAAGCAGGGCAGTGCTTGGCTCATCACTGCTGTTGGCATGCACAGGCAGGCCTTTCTCCAGCAATTTCACCCACGGCGCCCAATCCTGTGGGCATTTGCAGCACACACTTGTCAGACAGGGCTGTGCCCCTGCCAGCTGCTGGCAGTGAGGTGCAGCTCCTCACATGGAATAGTGTGATGTTGGTATCACCCCACAGTGTGACAGATAGCATACATCCTTGTGACTTCATGTCTTAGACACTTCCCTAATAAGCTCATGTATGGTCTATATAAGCAGTGTCCCCTCAGCTGTGTTTGTAAATACTTTGTGGAGGCATAGCTCCAAGAGAGAGCTCATATATTGAAGTTTGAGTAGAATAAAGTCTTTTCCGGTAGTTGAAAGAACTTTTCTAGGTCTAGAAAGAGGTAGGGCTTGAGTTCTTCTCCTTGTTTCACCTGGGCTAGTTGAGGCAGCTTCTGAGTTGGTGTGCTGGCCTTTGTGAATCCTCTCCTTAATGCACCTAAGTTTCCTCAGAAATTGTGTGTGGATTTCAGCAAAACAATTCAGACATGTTCTGGGATAAGGGGATTGAAGATCCCTGTATCTCTGCCTTGCCTGAATGGAGTAGAATTGACCCCGTAACTGAGAGTCCTGTTTGCATTTATCATTGTTTATGTTTCATTCATTCTAATTCTCATACATAGCAATGTTAAATGGATCTTCAAGTTGTTCAGCTAAGTGCAATACTCCTTTTCCTATGCAGAGGGTAGATACATACACTTTACTTGTCTCTTTAAAGATGTTACTTGTGTTAGGGATTGTTCAGCTTCCAGTTCGACAAAGGGATGAAATATAGAAGAAGAACTGAGTAATACCTGTTTAGTGCCAGTGTCTATTGTTTAATAAAAGGCCGTTATCATGCTTCTATTGAAGAAGCTCCTGGCATGGCACTACATTGATCTGATACCTTGCATGAGACAATGTCCTGAAAGGAGCTCCTCAGTCTCCAGAAGGCAATAGTTGTCTTGCATGCTGTCCATATTCCAATTACTGGAAGCGTGTGCATTGCTAAAATTTAATTGGAATAGCAAATTTAAGAGATCTGAGTTAATATATTTTTATTGTCAAACTCAACTTGCAAACATTTGTTTGTGTGACTGTATGCTTGTTAGCATGCTCATTTGCCTCAGTCAGATTACTTGCTCCAAGTTTACTTTAATTATCCGCAGGATTGGGCTATAATGTATATATAAACAGAGTCTGTAGGAGTAAAACCAACTGTGTTTCCACTGAAGGAAGTGCAGGGAGTCCAGGGGAATATTACGGGGTTGTATGTGTCTTGTTTGGGTTCTGTTAACATTTTGCTTTTGTTTTGCAATTTTCCACCTACATTAGTGTAAAGAATAAATATCAAGTCATTTAGAGAAAAAGCATGGTGCCTTTCTATTCAGACTAATATCATGCTATTCACTTGAGTGTTGTGTTCTAGCCTGCTGCATGACAAGGTGTTTTCCTGGCTAATGCTGATTAGAGACATTCCTAGTGTGATTAAATGTCCACTGCAGGGTTCATTTTGCCATTGGTATGTGCACCCTTTTACAAAATTCTTGGCAAAGCAGGCTCTGGTTTAGAGAATTTCTCCCTGGGTTTTTTGTTTGTTTGTTTTTC
>VXBU01014368.1:90990-142967 GCA_013400315.1 Bombycilla garrulus
CCCCCCAAAAAACAGATATGAAGGGGACTGTGATTTCCTGCCTTGAATTCGTGATTAAACAGCTTTTGGTTTCACTGCTCAGTAGCTCTTGCTAAAAAAGCACTTGGCAAAATTTCTCCTGTATCAGAGTATTTTTGTTATCTGTTTAAAAAGTCATTGTGCTGGGGCTTCCTTCTCTTGTTCTGTATGCACAAATATATTGTTTCTTCCAATTCAAAAATTCTTAGACAAGTACTGAAATTACTTAGGGACTTCAAGGAAAACAATCTTGATAACTATAGCAACAGTAATACCGTGACTTTCTCTGT
Organism: Bombycilla garrulus; assembly: GCA_013400315.1. Classification (NCBI taxonomy): domain Eukaryota; kingdom Metazoa; phylum Chordata; class Aves; order Passeriformes; family Bombycillidae; genus Bombycilla; species Bombycilla garrulus. The sequence continues at coordinate 91,299 of VXBU01014368.1, forward strand.
AAGTCTTTTGTGTTAAAATTACCTGTAAATGTTAGGAAAGGCAGACCTATCTTTTTTGCTTTTGTGTATAAGCCTTTTACATTGGTTTTAGGTTGTGTGTATTTGTTAGTGTCTAGCCCTCATAATAGTGCCCCTCAAGACAAAGTACACTACATCTTGGTTTTTCACCTTCAGCATTCTTTTGTTAAATGTGAGCAGGTATTGGGTAACTTTTGTCTGTAAAGCTTCAGAGCTCTAAGTTGAAGAAATGTATAGAACATCCCTGTCTTGATACTGCTTTCATGCCAACTGATTCCTCTTGATTATGAATTATTTGTGAAATCATCATTCCAAGTGCTTCTTGTACTAAATAATATGCTGCCTACTTAAAATTGCAAACCCTTCCATTTATGTCCATACAGACAAACAATAATTTTTATGTGTTGTCCTTAACTCATAGGTTCATTCTGGTACAGTTGTCGTCATGTCAGCAACATTGTCTGGGGTACACATATCCAGACAAGCCTAAAGCTCTTCAGACTTCATCACTGTCTTGCATTACTGCCTGTGGGTTAATTATGAACTCTTTCCACACATGGCTGGAAAATACCAGAAGTCCTGCAATTGGGGATCTAATAACTTTAGTTAATTAATTAATTAATCCTGGAGCATCAAAGTGGGCCCAGAGCCTCAAAGCATGCCTGTTCTTGGTGGGGAGAGGGGGGTAGTAATGGATTCTGTACTTCCAGGCATTAATTACCCTTCTGCTTTGGCACCAGCTGACTTTTGTACAGCTCTCAGATATGCACCGATAAACAAAATCCTTTTCTCCTGTTCTGTGCTGTAAGTGTAGCTTTTTGCTTTTATTATTGCTCAATTCCAGTTGACTCTACAAGCTGTTACCACAACCCTTTTTCTTCCCATAGAGCTGTCATGATTTAGTTACTCAGACTCCTAATTTTATCTTATGCATCAAGAGAAGTATTTGTATTAACATGTAAAAAATGAAGACTTACTCTCTGATAGGTTAGCTCCTGTGCTTTATTGAGTAAACTAATATGGGAGGAGGGTATAAAATCCTATACCACTTATATGAAAGCCCCCTTACATGAATTCTTAAGAGCCTCCTTTCTCCTTATCGAATTCCAGTCATGCCTGTGCCACAACCTTTGAGCCTTTTCCCCATTCTAGATTAAGTTTTCATTCTCAGTTTAGTACTTTTATGTTCATAACCATATTATATATCAGTCAACCTTATGGTTGATTTAATTCTGCCATGCAAAGCACATTGGTTATACATACCAGAGAAAAGCTTAATGTAATTTCTTTGAATAAAACAAGTATCGTTTTATTGCATCTTTAAAGATCTAAAAGCAAAGTTATTAATTGGATCTTTCTCTAGGATTGCACGTTCAGCCTTCGTAGGGATATTTGGAGTGAGTACATTATTACTTCATGTGCTCTCTTACCACCTTCTGAGTCCAATGGTGTCACAAGATTAAAAAGAAGTCATTGGCACATAGAATATATAAACTATGAAGAGCTGTCTGCTTTGCCTCACCATGGGGTAGGGCTGTGAGTTATTTACATGGTCATTAGGAAATGACATTAGAATGGGATACTGTGTTTCAGTTTTTTGATATAATTTCTTCCTTGTGTGAAAAATTGTCAATACCAAAATGACCCTTCTATAAAAGTATTCATCTTTCTTTTGCAGAGGTGACATTCAATCTTGCTGAGATGATCTTTTATCTTTTCCAGGATGTTATATATCAGATACAAATTCTAATGTACAGTAACTGCTTTTTCCTTACATCATTGCAGCTGTGTAGCAATACCCACTGATTCCTGACCACAGCTGATGGGCCTACTCCTCATACTATGCTTTATAGATTTCCTCATCTTGGTTTTAAAGAAAGGGCTTTCTCAAGATGGAATCCTAATCCTAATCCTTATCCTATCCTATCCTATCCTATCCTATCCTATCCTATCCTATCCTATCCTATCCTATCCTTTTATACGCTGCATTACAAATTTACCAGTGGTTTTTTGCCTTGCCTTGGAGCTGTAGGGATGTATAAGGCTTTGATGATATTTTTTCCCCACCTGTAGGATCTATTACGTTATTTTTAATATTCCTTCCCCTATCGCAGACTTGCTATAGTCTGAGCAAGGCTGCTCAGAAAACTTTCTTAACCCATCAGATCTTAGTTGTAAAAAGAGAGATGCCTGAGGTTTTCTTCAGCATTTCTGTAGTATAACCACTGGGATGAGAGACAGTGAAAAGATAGCCATGCTGAGTCTGTCTTGCTTAATACACCCCTGTTGTCAAGGAACTGTTTTTAACCTTTGCCAGGCTCTGCCAAGCTGAATACGCAGAGCGCCGTGAGAAGGAAGCTTGACTGGGGGAATCCTAACAGTGTGACAGGACCTCTTTCCACTCCACTTTACTGTCCCCTCTCCAGACAGAGAAAAATGGCATCAGAGATGCCTTGTTTGAAACTCCCCTTCGGCCCTCTGTTCTTACATTTTTTGAACACATTGACCCTCAAGCCTCTCTTTTACCTTGATAGGCATATGCAGTAATTTTCTTGGTTTCCCAGGTAGGAAATCCAGTCAGGACAGTGGTCCAGGAAAGAATAAGTTGAGAGTGAGCATTTAATCCCAATGTTTTCAGTGACTGCCTTTTTAGGCATAGGTTTTTCTACTCTGATTTTTTTCATTTGACTGGAGGTAGCTAATAAAAATTCTGTCTTTTAACATCACAGTCATAATTATTTTCATGCAAAGGGATAATACAACACATAAGCGAACAAAATGCATATGCCATGTCTGGAACACTGAAAAGAATTACCTCGGATGTAGAGGCAGAGGACAATCACTCAAAACAAGATATGATTTAGGATTAAGATATGGGAAATGTGCTATAACAAAGTTTTCCCCAACCATTTCAGATTTATAAAAAAAATATTGGTATCTGCAGACAAACGCCAGAGAGCATGTAGCCATTTGACAGAACTACAACCAATTCTACACTTATTTTTGCCTACAGGTTATGAGGAAGTGATGAAGGGTGTTCTCAGCTTCTAGTGGGTCACCCTACTTTGTAGCTTGAATTCAGAATGTATATACATACCTAAGTACTTTATGTCCTATGAAAAAAGAATATATTTTAGTAACTGAAATTAGGCTGTTCAAGAGAATTGATGCTTCTGGCAGACCATGATCCTCTTACCTTCTGGTGTACTGAGGCTGGCTGGTGAACTTTTAACCATGGGAAGAAAAACAGATGAATCTGTTGCTATTCTTGGTGTTTTCTAATGGGGAAATCTGCAGATATTCAGTACTGAGGAAAGGTAAAGAATTTTTTTACATCACTTTTTTCCCTCTGTACAAGTTGGGTGTTTTGCTTTAGGCAGCACCCTGGTGAGCACGGTCTTCTCAGAGAAGTGTCTTGCACTTGAACAAGCAGTACATAGCAGCTGGAGCTCTTTCTTGGTACAGAAAGTGTGTGTCTATTGCATTCATACTGTAAAATGCACCAGAATTTAATTTCAGGGTAGTTTTCTTCATGGCTAAATTCAGGGAAAACGCTGAAGTTTGCCTGTTGTCTGCAGCTGTTTTGTACAGTTTGTATTAATCTTCAAAGCTCAATAATTGGTGTAGTTTCATTACAAAGTCTTGAAATGGAACTTTAAAGGATCTTTCTTGTTTGAAGATAAAGCCAGTCATAACTCTTCTGCAAGTTGAAGATTTAAGTCTTGGGCTGTTTTTATTGTTGTTGTTGTTGTTTTTTGGGGTTTTTTGTTTTGTTGGCGGTTTTTTTTGTTTTTGTTTTTTTGTTTCTGAGCACAAACGAGCCATTTCAAAGGAAGATTAAGGAGAAGGAGCTCTTGATATACGAAGTCCTGTCCATTCTGTGTTTTTTCGTCATGTTTCTTAATAATTCTTATTTTCCTTTGGACCATGAGAAATATGAACCACAGGTAGCGGATATCTTTTTATCAAAGTTTTTGGTAAATAAATGTGCTTCTGTGAATTAGGTAAAGGTGTATTTTAGTTGCTACTTTGTTTTTCCACTATATGTTTTTCTGCTTTTGTTCTTACGGTGGTGGAAAAGTTAAATTGTAATCTGTAATCGAAAATAGTGAAGGACCTTTGGATGGTGACATGAAAAATCTTTTCATTTGCTAATAATTTGTTTGAATTATTGTAAAGAATCTTGTCTGTGGAGTAGAAGTCACTGCAGCATACCTGCTGGCTTTTGTTATGTATATATCTTAAGATGAACATGCTAGTTTTCAGGTCTACTCTGTGGCCTGCCCTAAGGAATATGAGGGGAAGATCTGAACTTTAGACCAGTTAGTGTCAGGTAACATCTCAGAGTAGAAATATCTCAAATTCCCATCAGTTACTGGGACTAGAGAAAGAGCTCTTGTTAAAAGGAGCATAGCTGCCAGGCATCTTAAAGGCTAGCAATTCTGTATTTTTTTTATCAGGTACATAAATAAAAAACTTGCAAGTTTTAATGTGTGTAAGCACTTTATTGTCAGGATTTGAAGCTTTTACAGTAGTTAGTGTTTAAAACTCATAAATGAAAATACAGCTGACTGCTAAAAGTACTGAAGATCCTTAGGACCCAGGGGCCCTGAAGCATCATGTTTCAGAGGATGCGCTTGCCAAAGATGTGAATTTTTCTTGCAAAGCACCTCTAGCTGCTGGAGAGGAGTTTTAACACCAAGGTGAACCCAGGTATTCATAACTTATCACAGAATCTTTGTTATCTACAGCACAAGTTTTTATAGCTTTCAGAAGATTGTGATCAACACCTTGTATTGCATTTGGAAAAGAGGAAGCTAGTATAACATACACATTGTCATTCAGCTGAGCTTATGGTTTCAGTAGCTGCTTAAACCTCCGCATTCTTTGCTCAAGCTGTTTTGATTTATCTGTATGACTTTGCACATATAATCTAAAGTTTTTCTCTTTCCCCCTTCCTCTGCAACTGAGATAAGATTTGCAGCTGGTAATGTCTGGTGTGTTGTCATGTTCTGTCTTGAATTGGCTACTAAAAATGACAGTGCATAATTGACTTTTCAGGCATAGTTGCTTTATAAAGGGTTTCAGTTTGCTCTGTCGACAAGCATCATTGCTGCTTTATGCTAGTTTTTCAAAATTTCTGATCCAACTGATTTATGACACTTGAAGTTTCCAAACTATTCTTTAGTTTACATGGATCTTAATCATCATCCAGGACACAATGACTACCCATAAAAATTGTTTGTAAAAGGAATTGACTTAAAAGAGTCAACAACAAAAAATGATGTAAAAGACGTTCATTGTTTGCTCTGTTCCCACGGGTGGCTAAGATGGGTTGCAGTCACACATGCCATCTTATTGTCCTCCTCCTAAAATGTTACCAAAGAAAATGAGGTTTAAATGATTTTTTTACGTGCCTGCAGAAGAGAGATTTAAATGGAGAACTCTGGTCTCGGGACCATGACTAAATTTTGTCTGGGTGCCAAACCAGGATCCCAAAAATCTGCTCTCTCCTGAGGCCGTGCATAAGACCAGTTGCCTTTCTGCCTGGCATGTCCTGGAGGGGTATTTGGAGCATGCCAAGCATGGCTGCAGGTGTGGCACAGGTATCAATGCATAGTTTTAGTTTCTAGCTCTTGAGGGTTAACATTTTTGAGTCTTCTCCGCCTTTCCTCTTTATGGAGAATGTAGGGCTTTTTCTTAATGAAAACCAAGGGCAGCACGTTTGGCAAAATGATACCAAGGGCTGGGCATTTAGGCAGAACAACCAAAAGTGTTGTTTCTGTGGAGAAAGAGCTGTTGGTGCTGGGTCAGTAGCAAGTTGCAGGTGGGATGTGGACAACACATTCTGGAGCCAGTTAGCTCTCTCTTCAGACTGCAGTCTTGCTGCCCCAATTAGCTTGTTCCATTCATCCCTTCCTTGACATGCAGATCTCCATTTGTTTGTGGTAAATGAGCAGGATTTGCATTCTTTCAAGGATGCTCTGGTAGCTCTATGCGTTCCTTCTTCTTGGCTCTCTCACCCAATCCTAGCTGTGCCTTTTACATTTGCAGGTCACAAGCCATCCCCTGACATGGTGTTGTTGAGTTGTCTCTGAATCCTCTGTGTGGTCTCATCTACATTTTTGGTTTATGTTTTGGCTTGATCCAGTTCATTTACCCAAATGACAAAAATCTCACACTTCCAAAGGCTGATTCTGTCACAGTCTGAGGGCAGTAAACTCCCTTCTCCTTTAAAACTGATAAATTTACTCCCTGCCCTTATAATGACTGTATATGATCTCTCCAAAGACTTCCTCCTCAAGCATCAAAAAACTACCCAAAGAGCCTTTTGCTTACATTTTCAGTAAATGGCATTTTCAAATGCCACTCCCAGATGTGCCATGCATCCAAAATATCGAGCTGGTTAGTTTAAAGCTTTTTGAGAAACATGAAAGAATCCCTGGATGACTGAGTTATGAATAAAACTTCACTCATGAAAAATTCCTTCCTTGCCTTCTTAGGGTTAACGTTTTAATTCCTTCCCTGCCTTCTTAGGGATGCATTTTGATTGTGGCTCTTAAGAAACCTTGTTTTGGTATTTCAAACAAAATAGAAAAGAGGAAGAAAATTCACTTTTTGTGTTGGTGCCCCCTTGGTATCAGTTTGAAGCTGTGTTGGTGCTGGACATAACCCAGCAGAGTATTAACTGGGTGGGAGGTTGTTTTCTTTGGTCTTTACATTTGCTGCCTTTTCACTCTCAGTATATATTCCCTTTGTAATGGATTTTAAAGATCATTCTGTGTAGCATGCCAAGGTGTTGAAACAACTCCCTCAGCCTATTGCACCAGTGACTCCTGTATATTTCTAACCTATATTTATAGTTCTGATTTTCTGCATCCTGCCGATGTCTGACTGTGGCATACATCTGAGCCTTGTTGTCTCCATTCATTTCTGTCATCCTTGCAAGTATTGTGCAGCTCCTTTTCACTTCTAACCTTACTGAGTCATCATGGAGAGCTGTATATATATATACACACAAACACATGTGTATAGAGAGTATATGTACTGTAAGTAATGAAGTGGTTACTGTTGGCCACAGTGTGCCTGCACTTTTCTTGAACTGTTGTGCTCATAATGCCCAGGGCTTTTAAACTACCCACTTTTCTTTGGGGATTATCAGCGGTCCCATTTTAGGTGAGTGCTCTGATTGAGTCTGAATGCATTTATTTGGCTGTTGTTAGCATTATCGCAATGCTCCTGTCTTGAAATAATTTTCCCTTTACACCAAACTGTTAATTTTGTCTGTATGGTTTTTTTTTTTTGGTTTGTTTTTTTTNTGTTTTTGGTTTTGTTTTTGTTTTTTTTTGCTGCAATCCACTGTATGGTGCCTGAACCAGGAAAGCAGAATAATTTGTGAATTTTATTCCCAGTTCTAATGCTGATTTAAAGTGTTGCCTTGGGCAAGTGACTGCTGGTCTGCTTTCTCTTACATTCACTGGAGACAATGATATTCACTTATGCATCTCCTGGAGCTGCTTAGCTGCGGTATGAATGCACAGGGTGGATGGACCCACAGGACCTGTGGTAGCTAGCTAGAGTGGGTATTGTGGCGTACTTCTTAATCACTTACCATATATTTTTATTGTCCCCCTCCCAGACCAGATGGATTTGAAATTTATAGTTCTGAGAAACTGGATTCCTTTGCTCATACTGTATGGCTTTTTTTCTCCTTTTTTTTTTTCTTTTTTTTTTCTTTTTTTTAATTTAGTATCTAATTTAGTAAAGAATTCAATCAGCTGATATGTGCACTTAGAAAAGTGATGGAAGGCAGTGGCTTACAGGGGTGCCAGGCAGATGAGCCAGTTTCAGGAGAGAGAAAGAATAAGGGCAGCTGTAGAATTAAAGATGTCTTAGCAGTTAACATGCGACTACCATCATAGACAAAATGAATAGTCTGCTGTCTTTCTTCATCTTGCTAGAATGTGATGGTGTTTCAGACCTCATTGCTTCTTTACTTCAAAGGAGGATTAATGCTTTATGACAAGTGACAGATCTGATGACATCTGTTTTCCTCTGATTAAAAAAATAAAAAGAAAATCCACCTGCTTCTCCTTTCATTTGTGGCCTGCAAAGGGTTAAGGACTTTGAATGCAGACATATATGGTGCTGTATTGATATTATGTACTTTGTAATACAAAACAGAACTTTCCAGGTCAAATATCAATAACATTCTATAAGCCTTTCTAGGAAAATATAATTAAAACCATTCAAAGCTGTTTCCCATAACTGAATTTACTGTGTTTTATTGATTTCAGTCCCACATCTACAATGGGATATTATTATTGACTTTTAGAGCTCTGCCTATTTTAAAAATAAAGAAAACACAAAATCAGGTGGTATTATTCCTGTTATTAGAAATCTTGTCTTCATTTCTTCTTGAAGCAGGGATCATATTGAATTGTTTGAACAAGAAAATGGTGGGGTAGGTCCTCAGCTGGTTTAAATTGTCATGGTCCCACTGAAAGCAGCTAAACAAGTGGGCCAATAATTGAGAATCTGTCCACATTCTGCATTTAAGCCATTTATTCCTTTGCACCCAAGGCTATCAGTTACAACACTATCTCTGGCTTTATTGTCAAGCTTTATTGGCTTGTTTTCATATTCTATACCATGAGTAAGATTTAGAGTAGGAAGCCACTAAATTGCTTAAATATTTCAGACAGAGTGAATTGGCTTTTCTAATTCTGTCACTCCCTGTCCTCAAAGCAAATATTTTGTCATATCATCCACATTTAACTCAGGAGTATATTCCTCCAAGCATATTATTTTCAAAATAAATATATTTTGTGTATTTAGTAAGTTGTTAAAATCTATTTGTTGGCACACCCTCTTTATAAAAAGAAAAGCATAATGGTCTAAAAATTTGAATGTTTATATAAAATAGCTGATACTGTACCATATACACTAATCATGTTCATTTTGAAGACTTTTACCAAATATTTAGTCTTTCTGAGTTTTTGACATAAATCTGTCAGTGGAATATTTTTTAGCTATAAATATTAAAAATATAGAACTGTTTCTGCAAATAGTACAAAAGCCTAAGAAAAATCCTTTCTGAAAATAGTTTTATTGTTGTTGGTTGTGGGTAGCTTGGCACTTAGGTTAATTACACAGTATCTGATCGATATTTAAGATTTTTTAAGAAGTCAGACGTATGCAGATGTCTAAAATAGATGTGTATGCATACCTAGCCATATATTTACACCTATATAAAGAAGAAGTGTATGTAGAACCACACAAAGAGCTTAAAATATTTTATTTCTATAAAGTTCAATATGCTGGTGTAATATTGGTCTGATTTTCCTGAAATCCAAAGTTCCCAGAAGTTTATAGGGATTGCATTCTAGAAGAGAGAGAAGAATTCAGACAGTTTCCTTTCAATTTGAATTGCATCTCAAATAGACTACCTAGATTTAACATTAACTTCCTTTAAAAACATTTAGACATGGATATTTATTGGTTGTGACAGCCTGGAATATTTTTAGTCCATTAATGGCTTTTTCTAATGCAGTTGTGACTTAGTTGTTATAGTAAGGAGCACCCCTCATGTCCCACAGCAGACACTGGCAGCACTTAGAAATATCTGATGGTCAGTGGTAAATGTATTCTGAAAGAGATGAAGTAAAAAAAATTAAGTCTGAAAGTGTTAAGAGCTGGACACAGGCATACTGTGTATTGAACAACAAAATTTAATTTTTTTTCTCCTTTAGCAAGTACTTAGTTACTTTATTATAACTTAATACATACATGTGTAGTTGGGAGACAGAAAGACTTCTGTATGAACCATAATTATTCCTTCTGCTCTCAAAATTACTATAATTCTGTGCCTGAGTTTTAAAATTACATTCAAAAGATAATATGAACTATTGTCCTTGTTGCTGTTTGATCTGAATACTCAGCTAGGAATTCTTTTTGGTGAATAGTAATTTATTTTTCAGGTCATTTTAAGTCACTTGCAAATAGCAGGCAAGTCTGAGCCATAATTTTTGTATTTAATTTTCTGAAAAAGATCTCAGTATTTCAGTTGGAAATGGAGAAACTTTTACACTTGAAATATTTATTTAATATTGTAATAAGTGTGTGTTTGGTTATCTATATTTTCTGCTCATGATATTAGAAACTACATTACTATGTAAGAAGAAGCAGAATAAATAATCTAAAAATCTGTCAATTTCTTGCATTATTTTCATTAGTTAGTCCATGTAATTTATCTTTTCTTCCTGTCTAGCTTAAAAATGGCTCAGCAGTTTGATTTTAGATTGACGTTTTTCTTCTTTTAAAAAAGGTGGTGGTGGTAAAGTATTTGTCAAAAGGAATGTATAGGATTTTGGTGGACTGTCCTGTTGTTCTCTTATCTTTAAACAAAACTGCTTATAAACACTCCAGAACAGACTGAGAGACTGGGCAGTGGCTGTAGATTTTCAGTCACACAACTCCCTCTTTTTCAAATCTGATAGTGCTGTGCTGTCCTGTGCCATCTCAAGAAGGATTATTGTTTACAGGCATTATGATATCATTTAATGCTTTTCATTAAAAGTTCACTGTTTTAGCATACAGGTGGCATCAGGAAGACAAAACCAAACGAATGCATATTATTAAGAAATGAGAGGAAGAAAAACCTGATCCTGACCTTCATCACTTGTTTTCACTGCAACTTCCCTTTGTTCCCCATTTTTCACAAAGCCCGTGAATACTTAGAAAAAGATATAATTAAATTTTTACAGACATACATAAATTTGGCAGAGTCATTTACTTGCCTAGGCCTGCCGCTTCTATGCTTTTAACTCTGATCATGCTTGCCATGTGCGAAGTATCACTGTAGTATGCAGAGAAATTGTAGTTGCAGTAACATATGCAGTAGAATATTTTTTCCAGCTTAAATTGATTATTCTCTTTATCTTTAGAGTTATTGTGAAATGCTATGATTTTATTGTCAGGCCTCTTGAGGTAGTTAGAATATTGTGTAATACTTTCGAGTTCAGAAACCAGATTTTACTGTATAAGAGTGGTTAAAGCATATGGATACACCCCCAAAGTTTCCAGTAACAATTACATTCCAAGGAAGGTGCTAAATATATTGCTACCAAGAATCTCCTGTTTTTTCCCTCCCTCAATCTTTGGTGTCATTTTGGAGAGCCAAGAATTTTCACTTCACCTACTTAAAACTTTTAAACGTGAAATAAAAATTAGCTTTAGATTTTTATCCTATCCAGGAAGCATGATTCTGTATCTATCATGTGGCAAAAATTCCCACTGCATTAAATGCATGTCTTCTCTGTCAGGACTGCAGGCATAGAGCTGCAGTTAGAGTCAGCTGTTTGTGGTGAAATTATTCCTAGTCCACATGAGGCTGCTGATGTTATTCTAGCTGAAGACTTCACTACAAAGGCACAAATCCCTGAAAATAAAATTTGCAAGATCACTTGTTCACATTTTATAATTCAGAGACTTAAACTGGTTAGTAGTGTTAGGATTACTGTTCGTTTTAATTTAGAGATGTGTTAACCTTTTAAGGTTGGGCATTTTTTTGGGAAACAAGTTCTTAATGTCATTTTTTATATGCCCAAAGCAAAAGCTGTAAATGGATTTAAAATTGTAACATACTTCTTTAGCTCAGCATTATACTTACTACACAGTTTCTACCCACTTACTTTACAAAGTGAGAGCAGATGATAATTGGGGTAGTTTGCAGGCAATAACAACCTGCATTTTCTCACAGGAGCCTTACTAACAGTGTGACATAAGGAAGGTAAAAGCAAATTGAATTAGAAACCCAGCAAACATTGTGTTTTATAACCCAAAATAAAATTCTTCAGCAGCAACTAGTCCTGTAATGTAATCCAATCTGTTTTAATACTGAGATTTTTCCAAGAAAGCAGGAAACAGTAAAGGGTAAGGCTTTCAAACCTCTGCTGTTTCGTTTACAGATCCCTTGTGTTAATTTAATGCTTCTAGGGAACTGGGGCTCTTTCTTTTTTCTCAGAATCTCTTCTCTAGGAAATACTGAGTGGTGTGGCACTGAGAAACAGTCATGGTTTACAACAGATAAGCCAAAGGACCTGGCTTCAAATTCCACACTTCTCTGAGAAAACAAAACACTCCAATGCATGCTTTTCTCTAAAACGGACGATTTCTTGCTAACAGGCTACAGAAAATTTACCTTAGAAGGACCTTAGCAGACAACTTCCTTGGCCTGGATATTTTCCTCCTTCTCCTATCCCTCCAATGCATGCACCAGCATCTAGCAGTTCTGTGCAGTCAGGCTTTTTAAGCATAAAAGATAAATATTTACAGCTATTACTTTTGGAGCATTACCCTGAAGTTTTACTGGCACAAAATTCACAGTCCTGCTGGTGTGACTCTGCGAACTGCAACCCTAGCAAATGCAACATTCCCTTCTCACACCCTGCCAGTGCGTTTGCCCCACGCTTTAAACACCCCCTCTCTTTCCCCAGACCAGAGATACCCACCTGGATAACTTGATTTTCCAGCTAAAACTGATTTTGTCTGGAAAAAAAAGAAAGAGTTGCTTGCAAAAACCCAGCTTGGCTGATGTCAGCCGTGTGTGTTAGCAGCCCAGCTGCTGCAGCTTTTGGAGATGCCTGGGCAATGCATGTTTTGGCATTTTGCCATTTCTTTTCCTTATTTTGCTGGTTCAAAAGAAGAGCTCACAGTGTGATTTCTGAAATTACAACAGCCCTGGCTTCTGGGGTTTTGCTGTCAGTGAGGGTTTGGGGTATAAATTAGGGGGTTTGAGTGAGGCTGTGGGGTGTCCCATGGATGGTGTTAGTAAGCAGCCCCCATGGCCAGGCCCTCACGTGTTTGGGGAAGAGCAGCTGCCATGAGCAAGCAGGAGGAGAAATCTGGAAAAGGACCATCACTGGAGACACGTCTGTGGGACCTCCTGGTCCTCAGAAGGGCAGGAAGAACAAGATGTGGGGAGAAAAAGTAAGGAAGGTACAGCAGGAAGAGGTAGGTGCCTGACCTCAGCTGCCTGTGCTCCAGCAGACTGAGGGTTATGGGAAGCAAAGGAAATTGAGGCCTGGAAGTTAATCTTCTCCTCCCCCCACTCTTCACCAACATCTGAATCAGTAAATAGAATTTTGTGATAATTGGCAGTAAAGTGAATTATGTAAAATTCCTAGAGTTGGGACTGTTTTGCTTGCAAGAGGAAGAGAAAAGCAAAGATTAACAGCATGCTTTATAACCAGCAGGCTCTTCTGTCTTTTTGCCTGTAGTTCCCCTAGCATGGCATGATATTCTCAGGAATTTTGTTCTCGTGCTACAGAACACCCTGATAGACTAATACTTTTCCTATGGTCAATGATTTTTCAATATTATGTAAAGGCAGGGAGAATATTCCAGGCTGAGCTCCATCCTCTCCCAAGCTCAGGGTAGACCAAAAGGACCTCAGATTCACATGGTGGGAGCAGACATTTGTCCAAAGGGAAGAACCCTTTATCATAGGTTCTTGGTCCCAGCCACACAGCTTAGGAAAGAAAGTTTAGCAAGCAGTTGTAGGTGTGCCATCAAGAATCCTGTTGAAAGCCAGGGCAGGTGCAGCTCCCCTGAAGTCATGGCCATGGTTTAGGTTTATGGCTTTGGAATGAACTGGTAGTTCATGGGATTAGTACCAGAGTGGAATGTTGTGGCATTCCAGAGATTTCCCAAGATCAAGGAAATATTTTGAGGATCTTCTTCAGGTTGCTCCCATATAAGCAGAGGGAGAGAAGTCTCAATGCTGTGGTAGATAAAACTGCCCTGATTTTCTTCCTAAATCTTTACTGAGTTTGATGTAGGAGGGAGAGCTCTGCATCCATTTCACCAGCAGATTCAGTTTATGCTTGTAATGTTCATTACATGAGCTAACATTGAGGAACAGCAGAAGAGGAAATTCCAGTCTTAGAGGGTATAACATGCTGAATACTGTACTGATGCAATTTGTAGCAGTTTTAGAGTTTAAATTTTCTTATGGCAAAAGGACTTGAATCCTGCAAAGAATTCTTGATAATGTAAAAATATCACCCCTACAATTATGAAAACAAACTTTGAAAAACAAATTAGCTAGTCAAAAATTTGTAAAATAAACTTCCTCTTCTGCCTCTATTTCCAGATTTCTATTTTGTTTTGTCATTTTGTTGTGTAAACCCCTCGGGGTTGGCAGCGTCTCATGAAGTATCACTGATTTCTACTAACCATGTGTTGACTCTTTGAAAAAGCATATTGTGTGTCTATTTTGTGTGTGTGTGTGTGAACAGAGTTCGAGAAAATACAAACATAAAAATCCTAGAACCATAGAATAACCACTGGGTTGGAAGGGACCTTAAAGATTCCAACCCCTCTGCCATGGGAGCTCATGGGATACCTTTCACTAGACCGAGTTGCTCATAGCCCCATACAATCTGGCCTCCAACACTTCCAGGGACGGGGCATCCACAGCTTCTCTGGGCAACTGGTTCCAGTGCTTCACTACCCTCAGAGTAAAGAATTTCTTCCTAACAAATAAATGTTATGAAGAGTATTTACATGTAAACATCTTCTTAAATCTAAATCTGCCCTCTTTCAATGTAAAGCCATTCCCCCTTGTTCTGTCACTACATGCCCTAGTCAAAAGTCCCTCTCCAGCTCTCTTGTAGCCCCCTCTAGGTACTGGAAGGTGCTATAAGGTCTCCAGCAAACCTTCTCTTCTGCAGACTGAGCAGTCCCAGTTCTCTCAGCCTGTCTTCATACAATTCCAGCCCGGTGATGATCTTCATGGCCCTTCTGTGGTCTCATTCTGAGAGGTCTAAGGGTGGTCATATGAAGGCAGACCAAGGTCCATCTGTCTCAGCCACTTGTTTCCAATTAGGATCATAGCCCAATGGCTGAGGGAAAGCTGCAAGAAGACTGTCCATAGCAGTAGGTATCTGCCACACTTTTCCTGGAGGCTGGAACTTGGAAGCTTCATAAACGGCAGTTTGCATCTTGGTGTTTTATGGCCTTTCATGATTTTTATCTCTCCCCTAATCTGAGAACATGCTTATTGTAATATGGTGCCTGGAGATGGTGACAGATTTAACTTTTGACCTGCTTTCCCATTGAGTTGTATTTGATGCACTTCTGTTCCCCAAATATGGTTGACTTAAAGGAGAGAATCAGTTTACTCTCACCAAGGGTGCAGCCTGTGGTGGCCATGTAATAAAAACATCAGCCTTCAAAGGCAAATTCCAGTTGTGCAAAAAGCTGTATGCAGGGAGACCCTTTCTCTTTAGTCTTCATCTCCTCTTCATTCACCAGGATTCTTCCTAGGTTCAGGAAACCTGAGGGAGCTTTTTTATCTTTTAGGATTGGATCTGTAAAGTAAGTAATGCTTCTGATAAAGAATAATGGCACTTGACTACCTGAAGGTGTCAATTTGGTGTTATTTACATAAAAGCCTTGCACAAAGACCTGAAGCATTTCCTTTGGCCATGTGTGCGATACATGACAAACCAGCTTCATATACAAAAAGGCAATATTTATGTGTCTGTCTCCCTTGTATAAAATATTCCCCAGCAGTGTTACTGTGAGTGGCTGCTTTCTGGCTGGCATAACTGTAAGCATTTTTTGTTTCTTTTCTGCATTGTGTTAGTCTGCACTGTTCACACAGCCATTCAGCAGTAACCTAAAATAATGTGTACCGTGATGTGAATCTTGCATAACATGGGCAGTCTTCCAGATCTGTCGAAGGAGATGCTTCATTTCTTCATTGGATTTTTTGGCAGAAGGAAGATAATAAAACTCTGCTCTCTGCATACCATATAGGTACAACATGTCCTGCATCATAAGTAGGGCTTATTAATTCATAGCTGCTGGGTTTTTTAAGATGAAGATGAAAGTTTATAGATGTTCAATTCATAGGAGGTAGAATGGGTTTCCGTGTTGCCTTATAGGCTGTAGAAATAATAATAAGCAAGAGAATTATGAAAGGCCTTCCATTGTAAAATATGGACTAAAACAAGTCAACCTTTATGCAAATGCGATAATCCTTGTTTTACCCAAAAATTTCTTCAGATATGCTGCAAGGTTTTCCACTTACACTTAAATGCTTGTGGTTTATCCTGTTTCCTTTTGTTATATTGGTGTGAGGAGTTGAAGTTGTATAAAGCAAGTGTTCAAAGAGATGTTGTAAAATATAGAGTATATTCTATGAGAAGGTATTAAAGATGAAGTTAATGTACATTTTATTTTTACTTAAATCTTAAGAGCATGACTGAGTTGCACCTTTGAACTTGAAGACTGGCAGTTGTTAATATAAGTTTTGTGACTGACCATGTGAGGAGTCATTATAGTCACATTGTCTTCCCTTTACATATAATTTGTTTACAAGCCAGAGCTTTGATATTTCAGGTTGACTGACTTCTGTCGTGGTTGAATTCCAAGTTGTTGTGTGACTTTACTTGTAAAAGCACTGCTCAGTCTTTTGCTAGAAGCCAGCACAGTGGGAATAAATCAGCAGAGCCAAAGTCATCCTGCATGATCGATTTGCTGGTCACAGTAACATGAGAAATGTAATATGAGAACCAGCCCTGGTGTTCCCAACAGTCACCATCTCCAGGTGTGGAGACCTTGATATATATTGGGCAAGGGAAAAGAAGATGATTATTTTCCTTTTACAGCTAGCAAATTAAGCAGCAGAATGAATGGCTTCCCTAAAGTTTATGTCAGGTTCAGGAACTGAACTGTTAACTCCCAGTCCACTGTCCTAACCACAGATGGTTTTTCCTATCATCAATTTTACCAAAATACATAACTCCAGAATACATGAATTTTAGGCTGTTGCAATAATGCCTCATTTTTGTAGTTATCACTGTTCCTAATGAATTTCCTGCAACTTATTTTAATGGACTTTCAGTGTGCTGGCTAGGATTCCAGGATACTTATTGTTTGTACTTCATAAAAACACCATGCTGTCCTTCAACAGAAAGGTTTTTCTTTTAACAATCCTTTTAAATACATTTCATGAAGTAACAAAGACAGCCATTAAAGCACAGTATTGAGTAGCTTCTGCCAAGTTTCAGTAAACATTTTTTTTATTTAAATTAGGAATGGAAACGATTTCCTGATCCTAGCATTTGTTCTCTTACTATTCCAGGCAACCTCCTCCTGCTATGCCATTTGCAAAGTGATCAAAATCCTGTTAAGTTCTTTGTCTTCACTGCTGTCATTAAAATTATGTTCCAAAACCTCTGTGCAGTCGGGCTAGAAGCTTTCTTCTAACTTCAGACTGAATTTCATTGTGGCCTGTTTATATCCATTTGTTCTTAAATTAACACTGTTGTTTTGCTTAAATAGCGCTTTTACTGCTTCTGCAAAATATTTATGGAAACAAACCTTGTAGCTCTCTTAGAAGTCTACCATTTCCAAGGTTAACCAAGGGTCCTCTTCTTTTTTAGGCAAAGCTTATCTGTTTTTTTGACCAGCCTGGTAAACTTGCTCTGCACCAGTTTGAGACCAGTTTCCTTTAATATGGGTAATGAAAACTTTGCTCAGTGCTCATGGTGAGATTTTGGCTTTTACAACAAGAGTACTGCAGTGACTAGCAGTCTAGCAGAAGCACATCTGATACACTTCAGCAGTATCTGTGTCTTTTGTGGTTATATCAGGGTGATATAATTATATATAAAATGTATATTATTTTATCTATGTGATTTTACGAGTTTCTCTTTGATATTTCTAGCTTATGAGTTTCCAGTTTATAGCATAAATTTGGCTTTCAGTCCTTCTGTTCGTGCTCTTGCTTTTTCAGTTGTGGTTCTGTAGCAATGCCTTGAGACCTCAGATAGTTCTTCCTATCTGATACCTCCTCAGGCCAGGTGAATATTTAATAAACTATTTTCTTTTAATATCAAACTTGGCCCTTTGAAGTCCTGAACTTTTATTACAAGCCTTTTGATTATCTCTCTTTAGTGCAAACAAAACAAAATAATCATCTCACAACTCATTATTTCTTAATCTAATTGTTTTACAGAAAACTTTGCTACTCCCAAAATCAACCCTAAGAATACCCACTATCCTCCTTGTTTAACTGTTTTTAGTAAAGAACATAGAATCTCACATCCAGAAATAACTGGGCCCCAGCTGCTACCAGATCTATTTATTCTGCTATTTCTAACTCACCATTTAAAATCTTGTTTTCTACTATGAATTATATCTTTTGAGTGTCAGGTAAAAATTTCTTTGGGAGAAAAGAGGAAGAGACCTCCTTAAAAGGAACTCAAAAATTCCTAAAAAGATTTTGAATTATTCATGTTATTCCTTCTCATCCCATTGCCATTATTCATATTCAGTTCTTGTTCACCATTTTTACTTCTTTTTTTGCCTTTCCCAAATACAGTCATGCTCCAATCCTGATTGCATTTTCTGTTATTCCTGCAATATATTGTTTCACATTTAGCATCAGCAATTGAAATTCCATTATTTCTTCTCTGGTCCATGACTTAAGCATCAGTACACAATCATTTAACTAGTTTCTCACTAACCACATCCATTTCCCATACCGGATTAGACATAATCCTGTATTTCCTCTCAATTACTGCACTCTATAGTATTGAGTATGTTTTCTTTATCTTTTTCTTTTTTTTTTAACTCGCTGACATTCCTTTGCCCACTGACATATTTTTAAGTGCAGTATTGTTCAAAAACCTAACTCCAAATTCCATATCCCTTTGATATGCCATTCTTATTTGTAGATCCAGTTAGATGACAGGTTTTGAGGTGTTAAGGACAGCCTCCTTCATGTGTACCTCCTTCCTTAGGTACAAATCTGATTCCTTTGTCTGCCATCTTTTCTACTGTCAGTGGAGCATCCTGCTTGCTCATATTCTCTTTTTGCCCCCTTTACCATTTTCCTCATATTCCCTTTCCCTCCACTGCTCATTCTTTGCCTACATGATCACCTTTATTGAGGAGATTTTTAATACAATCATGGAATCTTTAGGTTAGAAAGGACCCTTAAGATCACCAAGTCCAACCATTAACCCAATACCATCATGTTCACCACTAAACCATGTCGCTAAGCACCACATCTACATGTTTTTTGAGTACTTCCTGGGATGCTGATTCCACCATTTCCCTGGGTAGCATGTTCTGATGCTTGCCTGCTCTTTCAGTGAAGAAATTTTTCCTAATAGCTGATCCAAACCTCCACTGGTGCAACATGAGGCTGTTTCATCTTGCTCTTGTTACTTGGGAAAAGAGACAACCCACACCTGTCTACAGCTGCCTCCTTTCAGGCAGTTGTAGAGAGTGGTAAGTTCCACTCTAAGCTTCTTTTGTTCTGGGCTAAATAACCCCAGTTCCCTTAGCTGTTCCTCATAAGACTTGAGACCTTTAACCTGCATTGTCCTTCTCTGGATGCTCCAGCACCTCAATGTCTGTCCTACAGAGAGGGGCTCAGAACTGGACACAATATTTGAGGTGTGGCTTCATAAGTGCTGACAGTACTACCCTGGTCCTGCTGGCCACACTGTTGCTGACACAGGCCAGGATACCCTTGGCTTTCTTGGCCACACTGGCTCATGTTCAGCTGCTGTTGACCAGCACTCCCAGGTCCTTTCCTTCTGAGCAGCTTTCCAGCAACTCTTTCCCCCTTCTGTAGCACTGGATGGGGCGGTTGTGACCCAAGTGCAGCTTTGGCCTATTGATCCAGCCTGTAGAGATCCCTCTGCAGAGCCTTCCTATCCTCCAGCAGATCAATACTCCAGTCCAACTTGGTGTTTGCAAACTTACCAAGGGTGCACTGTCCACATTAAGTTCTAGGTGGGCTTTGGCACTTCTGATTTTCTCTCTGCATAACCTCACGGCATCCTTGTAATCCTCCTTAGTTGCTTACCCCTTCTTCCAAAGGTTATAAACTCTCCTTTTTTTTCCTGAGTTCCAGCCAAAACCCTATTCAGCCAGGCCAGTCTTCTTCCCTGCCAGCCAGTTGCTGCACTGCTTAATAGAAAGATTTAACACTGGGGAGTGGCACACAGCGTAGTAAAAGTTGATAAATTTAATATTGCTTGCTATTGTATTAAAGGAACATCTGACTACAATGCATACCAAAACCCCCCAGCACTGCAGGAAAGCATTTTAATATTTTACTGCATGTATTAACAAGCTGCAATTTCTAAGAATATTTTCCTGAAAAATGAAGATACTTATGTAAATTGACTTTTACTGGCTGAAGCTTTCAAAAAGTCTAAGTAATAGATGAGGGTAGTATATTTCTTTAATATGATTAATTCTAGTACAATAAATTCTCATTCGTCATTTGAGCCTGAAGGTGAAGGAAATGTTCAGAATTATTTCTTAACATTCATGCAAATATTTTACAGTAAGTGGGAATTTATTAAAGGCTGTTTATTGATGGAGTCACAGTCAGAGCTTTAAATTTTTATTCTTTCTCAAGACTGAGAAGTATTTTACTATAGAACAAGAAAGTTTAAAGCTTTTGAATAATTACTGGATGATTCTCTCCAGGAAAAAAAACACATTAAAAACACATTAAAGTATAAGATATTGATGAACTATTTCAGTCTGATAGTTGAATAAGAGACCAAAATTTCTGTTGCAATTGCAGGTGTTTTCTGCAGCTGAGTATGAAATTAAGTAAATTCTTATTAAGTTACAGTTGGTATTTGTTGAGCTTTTGCTGTTCCTAGTTTTTTTTTCTCAGTTACTGTTTTCCAGGAATTCTGGAACTAAGAAATGTTCTACTTAGAATTTGAAAACATAAAGCCATCAGTTCATTGAGTTTATTTTTAAGCATGGAAAGCAGTGAAACAGAGATTTCTAATTTTTTACTATATGTGTTAACTTTTAAACTGTTTAATATGGTTTAATTGCAGTTCCTGGAACAAAAACCCCACAAACAGTAATTGCAGATACATTCTTACTACATTAAACAAACAAACACTTCCCTCCGAAAGAGAGTGATTTTACTAACAAAAACAAAAAAAAAGGAAGGGATAAGTAAATAATTAAAATAGATTTTTTTAAAGATGCAGAAATTATGTAATAGCTTGTTGTCTTCACTGTTCTTCTGTTAAACATACTGACTTTTTATTCTCACTGGCTTCTATGAAAGTAGGAGATTCCTTCTTTCCTATCATTTTTCTAATTACTTTCTGCATTAAACAAGCCAATCTTCCTCTCATTTCCTACTTTCACTTTTCCAGATGTTTCCTTACAAGTTATCTTTAGTCCTTTTCTGCATTTTTCATATTCTCTTCATTGTCATTCTTTTTTTCTCAGGGCCTAAGTCCAGTGGCACTCAGTAATCCTTAAGCTTGCACTTCCATATCCTCTTCTTAGTGAGGAAGTCAATCCCTCTGTCAGTCACTGGAGGCTGCAAGTAGATTTTATTATTATTGCCTACTATTTTACAAATAATTTTAAATTAAAAAAAAAAGAGAGAAGACCTACGGAAACACTAGACTAGTAAATGTGAAACACAAGAGAAGATCACATCAGCAGAATTCAAGATTGTTTTTAGAAACTGAATTTCACTTGCTCTGTTATCTCAGAATGTGTCTCTCAGCTGCCAAACCTATCTTGTTGAGTCCTATACCCAGTGTAGCTCTCCTTCTCTTTTCAGGATCACAATAATAACTCTTAGGAAAAGCTGAAATAAGTGGCCTATGAAATTAAATGCAGTTTAAGGTAAATAGTCTGGTTCCTGCATGATGTAAAATGATACAGCTCCACTAATCCGTCTTGGGATTACAATTTTTCCTGCCATCTGAGAGAAGTGAATAATGTCTTTGATGGAAGACTGAGCTCAGCTTAATTGAGTGGTCTATCGAGAGTACAAGTGCACTCCCAGTAGTCAGCCAGTGCACAGCAACAAGTGCTTAATTTATTATAGTCCAGGTTTATTTTATGAGTAAGAGTTATTGATGTGTGCAAAGAGGGTCTTTTCCAATAGTATCTAAGAGGAAAGCAGGTCCAAAACAGACAACAGCTGATAGTGAAATTGGCTCTTCCATAGCTCCGCAGAAGACTGATTGTTTCCCTCTACATCAGGCCTGGCTCTTGGCAGCTGATCCAGTATGCACAGGCCACTGCTTTGAGCAGTATCTTGCCTCCCTGAGACAGCTTTCAAAAACCTAAGACTTGCTGCTTCCCAAAGCAATACCTTCCTACTCCTTTTCCTGGCATGTGTCCTGGGACACATTTCACACTTCTTCCATTTGACACTCAATATCATAGGATATACCAACTGTGTGCTTTTAGCCAAGCAAATTGTAAGAAAGCAGTACATAATGCCTGCATTTCTGCAGAATACCTTCAGGACCAGACTCAGGATCTACAACCCATTTGAAGATTTAATGCTTGTTGTCTTAGACTGATAGGCCAGATTATTGATCTTTGTGCTGCCTTGCTTTTCTGTTTCCTCACTTGGATTTTCCTGGGTCAGAGCTGTTCCTTTACTCCAGTGGTATTTCTTCAGTGGATTCTAATGATACAGACAATATCCTTTTCAATAGCTGGTGTTTACTTTATGTCAACCGCAGTAAATTAAATTATAGTCTCAATGCTGAGAAAACTACATTGCTGACAATATGCATGCCTTTGCTTGTCATGGTGGCACTTGTAGTTGTGTGTGGAAACTGATTTGTGTCCACCCTGTAGTAGTTACAGGAGACAGGAGTAACGTCCATTTCCTCATTTCATTGTAACAGATAACTTGAGTGAAGCCCTGTATTTGCAAGGCATTTTTTTCTTCCAAACCTGCAATTTTCTCCCTCTTGCAGAACAACTGAGTTGGACTTTTACTGCAGACTTACTTATAATAGATATATCAGTTGTGTTTTTGCTTTTATCTTCAGGTTCCCTTTGATAACTAAATGTCCTAGGTTACAATGTAACATATTCCAGAAGGTCTGTATTCTATTTCCATCTTCATGAACTGTTAAAATTAGGAGGGGCAGTGTTTTCCTTACCTCCTCCCCCGGACCATCTCATGTTAATGGGCCATTAACACCTTGCCTTATGAGACATAGATAACTCCCTCCGGGAGCCATTTGTGTTTAATGGGCCATTGTGAGGACCCACCACATGACTCATAGAATGACATCAGCCCATTGTGAGGACCCACCACATGACTCAGAGAATGACATCAACCCATTGTGAGAAGCTCTGCCCAGGGGGAGGAGCCAAGCATTCCCACCTGGATATAATCTGGGCATTTGGACAGAACANATACATATTAAAGGACTGTTATTCCTATCCTCATATTTTTTGCCTGAGAACCCCTTTTAATAATTTGGAGGGAGAGGGTTTACATTTTCTATTCCAAGAGAAGCTCCTGCCTTCCTTGGCAGGCATCTGTCTTTCAAAACCTAGACACTAAACTTCTAATATTTGACATGAATTATTTAAACCTTAAGATGTTTTCTCACATACCATGATTTTGTTAGGCAGAAGTCTTTGGCTAGCTGAAATATATAAAAATAGCAAGAAAAAAACCCACCAAAACCCAAGGTCCCTCTAGAAAAATTCTCTGCTTGTGCTGCTGAAGTCAGGCAGGTGTAGTGAATGCCTGTCCTGTCTTGGAAAGCAATTTTTAATTTGAATGATTTATTGGTAGATAATTGAAATTATGAAAGAAGGCTATATGTCCTGATGACTGATGCCTTGAGCCCCCCTCGGAGTGCCGGTGGAGGTTGGGGGGTAGCAGGAACTGGGCGTTCCTCCAGTCCCAGAGCTTTCCAGATGCCTTGATGTCCCATCTGGCTCGCCAGAACTCATGCTCGGAAAGGCTGACCTGGAAACAGAGACTAGGTAGAATAAAAGAATAAGAAGGTATTTATTGAAAGGATACAGCTTGGGCAGTGCAGGAACCCCTCTGGGGCTACACCCAAGTCAAATATACAAATGGTCACAAAATGGACAACTGGTCACAAGGTCTCACATTTTTATAGGTTTTGGTCTATTAGCATATTGGAGTTCATTGTCCAAGTATAGCTTTAGGTTATGAAGCTTCATCCTCCTTGTTCTCTCTCTTTCTTCACTGTTGTTTACGCTCTTGGGCTTAAAATTTTTCACTCCTTGGTACCAAGCTAAAGGGATTGTTTTGTCTACTTACTCTGTGAAGAGAGCTTACCAACCCTTAATATGAAGCCCAGAACTACACACTAAACCAACAGAGAATCTGAAAAATATAAAAGCTAAAACTTAAAGCATCATGATGAAATGTGTTTTAAATGTCATGCAATCTGTACAACTTTTTTGAAAGGAGGGGCATGCTGAATCCTTGAAGCTGTATCACTCCAAAAGTGCCTCATGCAGGACTCGGTGCTGGCTGTGATTGCCACAGCCCTGCAGGACTCACACATGCATCAGGAAAAGGCAGCAAATTGCCACCTTTATGATGTCCCTGCTTTTGCTGGCATATACTAGACCGTCTCATGCTTGTCATCCCTCTTCTCCCTCTGAAGCCGCCTTTTTCTCAGAACACACCACACCTTTTATCTTATTCAGCTATGCTGACCACAGAGGTGCATAAGATAAGCCATCCAAAATCTAGTAACCCAGAGATACCCAGTGATTTTTCATGCTACCTATCTCTAAATGGCCACCAGTACCTCAGAATATGACAACAAGGTAATCTGCCAGTCACTTCAGCCAGTGAACCTGTAGGGAAGAGGGACCTCTTTCCTGTGCATGAGAGGCTGATTTAAAGCTGTATAATGAAATTCATGTTGCATCCAAAAAAAAAACAATGAGAAGCTGCCTTTCTCCTCCTTAGTCTTTGCCTTGTATGTAGTATGCAAATTCATTGATTTAGCAGAAGGGTCAATCTGAGTTTAGGACTGTGGTGGTTTCTATTGGATGGTGAGACCTGTGCTAGATCCTAATCAGCAGGGTCTCCTCCCTCTTGGTGATGCAGTGTACCCCCAAACCTACCCAGGTACCCAGCACGGAGCATAGAGAACATACGTAAGTGTTACATTGTTGGCCTAGAGAGCAAGACAATGATGTAATGTATGTGCTTATGTTTCAGCGCCTTCCCTAGAGAGCTCTCCCCATTTCCCCACAGTCATCACATTCTTTGTGATTCCCCTCATAAAAGCCTCAAGCTGCTCATGTTTCCACTCTCTGGTTTTCAAACCCTCAGTCCCTTCTATTAGACCTGAGTGTGGCTAAGGCCTCACCTATCATTCTTTCTGGCCACTCCCAAAAGCATCCATTTCACTTTCCAGCATACACGTATGCTGTCACAGTCTGGTGGATCTTTTTGCTGTTCTTTTCCATTGCTTTCTGGAATGTGCTAACTGTTCTGCTCATCAGGATTTTGTTGCATATGCTTAGGGCTGTTCCCAGACTTAAGGAGGAAACGAGCACCTGGATTATTTCAGTGCTTGAAGCAACGTGGAAAAGAAAATTTTGTTTCTTGTCCCCTGAATGAGGAATAGCTACTCTTTTCAAAAGAAGCTTCCCAGAGCTTCCTTGTGCACAGTAAAAAATTAACTTTCCTATTTTTTGCTTAGCTGGAAGGCAGGCCTGGATGGTTGAGGGAAAATGTGGTCACAATCCTACATAATCCTTTCCAGCTCTTTTGAGGGAAGATCTTTGTCTACTTTTTTCTCTCTCCTGCTGTTGCTGTGCCTACCACTCAGTGTCTCACCTGGACTCAACTTTGCTTTGCAGCTTTTCTCTCTGAATCTTCCTCCTCTCACATACCAGCTGCCTACCCTCTAATCCAAGCAGCTTCTCACACCATATAATGTTTTGCTGTTCTCCCCTTCCAGTGAGGCAGCTCAGTGGCTTGCCAAGCCAGGACACACCTCTCTCTGTTGGGAAATGTGGAATATACTGGGGTGGGGTTGGGGAAGGTTGCACCTTGTGTGTTTCAGAGAGCAGAGCAAAGGGGAGCACCTGAGAAGAAGTGGCTAGGGCAGGAGTGGGGAAGTTGGGGAGTCTTCAGCTGTTTGGGGAAGATGAAGGAGGAGTGCAAACACAGCAAGGAGCATTGCAGAAATAGTTGCCAGTCAGTACCAGTCTTTGGCTGTGGGGCTGCCAGCCTACCCTCCCCTAGCTATGGTCGCATCTGGGTACCTGCTCCTGCTACCACTGCCCAGTCACTGCTAGCTGCCCTCCCCATGGTTTTCCTTGCAAGAGCAACCTCTTCATCATAGGGCAGCCTGCAGTTCCCCATCTCTCCCTTCCTTGTTTCTCCTGCAGTCAGCAGTTCTCCATCTGGCTGTGGAAGGCAGGAGAGGACATAAGGAATGTATCCCAGGATTGCATAGAGGAAAAGATGTTGAAGAACTGCTGCTGTAGCTGTCATTATTGAGAGTGGTGTGATGGTGAGCTGCTTGTGACTTGGTGGCAGGTGTGTCTGGGACCTCTGCCAGAACATCCATTTAGAGTGCGCTCTGCATGGTGGAGTGATACAAATAGCAGAGGAGCACACAGAAACCAGGCACTGTCAGCTGTATTTGCTGTTGTATTATACAACATATTATGATTTTAAAGTGGCTTGAAGGACATTTTTTCTGTAGGAAATCAGAGCTTCCTAAATCCAGTATTAGTAAAAAAAATAATTGAAACTTAGGTGCAGTTTTATGAGGTTAAGCACTCAGCTTAAATGTTTGGAGCATCTCTCCATTTCTGAGATGCATTTGCTCATTTCAATAGAATCTGTTTGTCAAGGCCAAAATACTGAATCTCACAAAATTTTGCTTTTACAAAAACATAAGGGGAACTGGAGTCCTCTTGGAGCCCTTTGTTGTCTATAGAAGATGAGGAAGGCTGATCAGTCCTTTCTTTAGAAAGTTTACTGGTATATGATAAGGAACTTGAGCTGCATTTTTTAATTTTTGTGTTCAACTTTAAAATAATCTTGGGGCTGCCTTATTTTTTTGTGTGAAGGAAAGAAAACAAGCAAGGCAGAAACTGTTTCCTCCTGTATTTCTTTTATTCAATATAATAAAAGAAAAGACTTCTCCAAGTGTTCAAAATAATAATAAAAAATAACTCTGAGTGTCGTTAAGTTGTATTTGTTCACCAGCCTTGTAGGAAGTGATATTTTCTGAGCGAGCAACATAAAAACACACAGCTCTCAGGTACTTTTCTCAGAGTTATGAGAAAACCAACTTGCACACCCAACAAACCCAAAACATCCAACTCTTCAAATTGCACTGCAGTTGGAGCAGTTGCAACACTACTTATTCTAAAATTTTCTATCCCCAAATTACAATTATATTTTCCCAACCAAAATGTCTAAATTAAAATGAGGACAAGTTGCCAAGCTAATTTATTAGTGAGCAACTGTGAAACTGATTAGATCTCTCCTGTCCTTCTTCCTGCAGTCCTCTTGAACTTAAAGCATAACGGAGTTACAGTATCTTACGTTTGTGGTACTCTGGTGCCCTGTTTCTGCTAAGATGATCCTATAATGAAGAAAACAACTTGTACTACCATTGCAGTGTGTTGTACATGTCATACATGTCCAGCCTGTTGTATCTGTGATATGACTGTGGTGCACATCAGTAGATATCTCAGGATGATGTGCATTGTAAAGCACATGTATGTGTATTTGAGAGTGACCTCAGTTTCCTGGTAGCAAAGCTTTTGGACTCTATCTGAACATGTCTAAGAACCTTAGTGTCTTTTTCTAATGTCCATGTTTAGGAGTTTGAAATGAAAATAATTTCCTAAGAGCTTTATGAATGTAAACCAAACTGATTGTGAATTGGTATCTGTGGCGTAGAAACTCTCTAAGATGTAACTTTCAGGGCTAGTGGGTATATTTTTATTAGTAGGGATGACCAGTGAAAAGGCAGCCAGGGATATGGTTGCATTTATGTTAGTCTGGTTTGTTTGGCTAATTTTATCAATCTAAACTTTGCCCAGCTGCTGAACAAAATTCAAGGGGCTCAAGGGTATGATACTCTGACCCTTGTTCAATGTTCTTAATCACAAACCTAACTTCAAGCATATGAATAGTTCCACCTATCATAGGTGTTGACAAAGCCATTTCCAAGAGTCCATTTGCTGTCTTCTCTAAATGTAGCCTGTTATATTTTCTCCTAGCATAAGAAGTTTATATTTTATTATTTTCCTCTTCCTGCTTTTTATCCCTGAAAACACATTATGTTCTTTCAGACTGGAAGGATTTAATTCCTCTTAACAGAGTGGATGAGTTATGGAAAAAGAAATGTTTATCAAAATGGCCAAGAGAACAATTCTACAGATCATTAAATTTTCAAAAAACAGTTTGCAGTGAGAGGATTTGATTGCTCAGAATGCCAAAATTATATCTCTAATGAAAATAATTTATATTTCCACATGCATAGTCACAACATCTCAGAATGGTTGAGGGTGGCAATGACCTTTGGACATAATCTAATCTAATGCCTCCTGCTGAGATCACGGTCAGACAGAACATGTTGCTCAGTACTGTAAACTATCAGATTCTGAGCATCTCCAAGGGTGGAGACTCCACAACTTCTCTGAGCAGCGTCGTCTGGTGTTCAATCACTCTCTCAGTGAGAAGTTTTCTTGTGTTTAAATTGAGTTTCCTGTATTTGAATTTCTGCCCGTTGCTTGTCATCCTGTCACTGGACACCACTGAAAAGAGCCTGGCTCCATCTTTTTTGTTTCCCCCCATCAGGAATGGATAGATTGAATAGGATGCCCTTGAGCTTCTCCAGCCTGAACACTGCGAAGTCTCTCAGCCTCTCTTCATTTGTCAGATACTCCAAGCCCTCTCAATCTTCCTGGTCCTTTGGCTGACTCAGTCCACCATGCCTATGTCTCTCTTTTTTGGGTATCTCAGCATTCAACCCAGCCCTCCAGTTGTGTCTCATCAGGACTCCTCACTGAGGAGAGGGCAGCGATCACCTCCCTTGACCTCTTGGTGATGCTTTGCTTAATGGAGTGCTGTACACTGTCAGCCTGCTTTGCTGCAGGGGTGCATTGTTGGCTCATAGCTTGTTCATCAAGATGCCCAGGTCCTTCTTTAGGGAGCTGCTTCCCAGCCTGTAGTGGTGTTTGGAATTATTCCTGCCCTGGATGTGGCATTTAATTTTGTTGAGCTGCACAAGGTTTCTGTTGGCCAATTTCTTCAGTCTGTACGGGTCCTTCTGGAGGGCAGCAAGGTGCTCCAGTGCATCAGACATTGCTCCCACTTTTGTACTGGCTGTGGACTTGCTGAGGGTACCCACTGTCCTAGCATCTACATCATTGATGAAGAGCCTAAATTGTCTTGGCCCTAGGATCTGCTGGGATATCCCAGATGTGTCTTGCTAGACTTGATGCTGCTAACCACAACCCTTAAATCTCAACAGGTTGTTTTATAGTCAGTTTACCTCCCTGTCCACTGATCTGGACCAAACCACGTCGCTGGTCTGCTAGGTTGTTGAGAGAGACAGTGTCAAAGGCATTACTGAAGCTGAGATAAACAACATCCATGGCTCTCCCCTTGCCACCCAGCAGTCATCTCACTTGAGAAGGCTGTCAGGTTGAGTTACCGGGTTGTCAGGAAACCGCTGAGGAGAAAAGAACAGCTAATACACTGTTGCATTACTGTCTCAGCCAGTGAATTTGCTAACTAGCTGCTCAAATCTCAAATTTCTCAAAGCTGTGAAACTCAGTTGAGATTTTAAGCCTGAATCTGGCTACTTTTAAGATGACAAAATGTATTTAAATTAATTTAACAAGTAATTAGTAAAACTTCTCTAGCTGGGTAGTTTTTTTTTTAAGTTCTAGTTGCAAAAAGAAAAAAAAAAGGCTATGAAATCAGTACAAAAATTATTCTGAAAATTTGAATGAAGCAAGTTAGCAGTAATAACTTATGAAATCTTTAGCATTAAATGGAAGAAGGCCTTCCTTCCTGATAACATTGGAATATTATGGTTCTTCAAATGGGATTAAAATTTATCTTACTGTAAGTTAAATCAGAGTAAAATCTGTAGTTTATGATTTTGTATAGTTTTACTATTCCAGTTAGAGTATTTTTTCTTTCCTTTTGTTATAATTGAATTATTTAACTTCCATGCTAGTTAATTTGTAAGTGTTCTATGCTGTGCTAGATTTACAGGGAACAACTTAGTCTCATTCCCTGTATAAGTAGTGCTTTTTTGCCCCTTTTTTAAAAGTTTGAATGTGTTGCAAATCTGTAGCCATTGTTGAGTCATGCTGTGTAACCAGGCCAAGCAGGGACGTCTTGCCTATTTCTGTCTTTCTAAGGATATTTCTAACATTTGGCTCTAATTAAGAGAATGTAGAAATGAGAGACAACAAGATATTTTTTACACAACCTCCAATTACTTAGGGAGAATACTGAACTTAATATTTGAGTTCTCTTCTTAAAAGGAAACTATAGTGTTGGTCATTTCTAATGTTTAAGTGCTTTCATGGGGAGAAAATACATGATGCTAAAATAATAGGTTACTTAAAGGTCATTTTTACAGGAACAGAAGGCATGACAGGAGTCAGTGGCTAGAGTCTGAGGCCAGAAAATTTCATATTAGATGTAGGGTTCATATTTTTAATAAGAGAGGTCACTAACCTTTAGAGGAGACTGCTGGTTGACAAATTAAATATTTCTATTTAGTGAAGACTGAAAGATTTCCTGGTAGATGCACCGTAGCCAGACATAAATCGGTCCTCTATTCCAACACAGCTGAACCTAGTTCAACAATCTGTAATAAAAGGGCATGTGATAGCACAAAATGTTAGAGAGAGCAGGGAGCATCTAACTCTAGATCACATGTGGCCCCTTATCCAGCCTGCCTCCCTCTGTTGCTGTAGCACTCATCCATTGCCAGGTGGGGTGAAAAGCAGCACGCCTCTGGGAAGGCTGGGGCTGATACTTCGGGTAAGAAACAGTTGTCCAGCCTGAGACCACTTTCTGTCTGTTCCTGAGGTTTGGCCAGAGAGACCCTTTGGTGCTGGTAACCTGTCCTCAGGTCCCTCTGTCTGAGGATAGTGGAGAGTATGCGGAAGCCCAGCTATACCACTGCTAAAACATGCCAACACTGGTGCTTGAAGCTCAACTAGTGTCACACTTGTCTGTTTGTAGTGTGGGATTAGATATGAGAAAATGTTGAATAGGGCAGACCTGGATACAATGATTTAGAAAGACAAAGGGATCTACCAACAGAGAAAATCTGAAGACTGGAAAATCTGGGAAGAAACTCATAGAACCTGCCCTAGGAAAGTTGCTGTTGCTGGCATAGTGTAACCATTCAGGAATGGACCTGAGGAGCCCCGACCTTACCCTCAAGAGACAGAAAATGGTCCAGTGATAAGACCAAGGCAGAAAATGTAGAAGATAAGCATCTCATTAATGCAGTTTTAAGGCTGGGGTTGACATGAGAAATAGGGAGTTAGAAGGTACTGTTTAACCTGTCCTCCCACATTATGGTTCTGTATTCTGCACAGTAATCTTCTGTGAACCTCATAACTTCTGTTAAACTCAGTTGTACTTTTCTGGAAAAACAGATGCAAAAAAAAGAATGAGCAGGGAACAAAAGTACTGTAGTTCTACATGTCAATTTATAAAATGCAGAAAACATTTGGCTAAATAATAAAGCCATGGCAGTGTGGATAGGCTACTCTCTGATCCCCAGACAGAAGGCACAACGAGTACATATTGTTTATGTCTTGTGATTCTGGCTGTGGGTAGGGCTTGAAGGTGAGTCAGCTGTGAATTAATAATGTGTGGAGCAATTAAGGAACCCATATAATTTAGTGAAATTATCTTATATGACAGCAGAAAATACATGTAGGCTCCTGTAGCCAGGTCACAGTTCTGTCACTGCTTATGATCCTCCCATTGAAATCACTGGAGCAGTGACAGTGTTTGACAGCATACTGAAATATGTCCATATTCCCATGAATCAGAAATAAGAGACTTGTGACCAAGTCAAAGATTTCATAAAGCATGTGCATTGGGGTCCAGCTCCCACTGAATTCCAGTAGTTTTCTCTAGAAATCTCAGACAGATTGCCTGCTGTTATCTGACCCATCTATAGAAACTCCAGCTATGACAAAAGTTGTTTATTCAAATACCTGTCATAAAAATTAAAATTGCATTAATAATGCATTTTGGAAATCAGTCAATTATAATTCCTAGAAACATTTGTTCAGGGCACAATTCTTCTGCATAGAGCTGGGAAAATGATAGGAACTAATACATTGTTGGGGAAGTGGTATTTGTTGTGAGATTTAGTTTTTGACTGTGACACATAGCTGTAAGTTGTGTGGTTTTGTTATTTTCATTATATGCATTTTATTATGGGCTTAGAGACTAACCAAGGATCATTATGCAAATGCAAAGTATCATCTTCATTTTGCAGATGGTTCCTCTTCCAAATCACACTTAGCATAAACTGTCATATCAAAGAAGAAATGATTTGATACCTAATAGCAAGTTATTCATTTATGCAAGCAAAAAGTTCCTTTGTTACAAAAATCGAAAAGAAGATTCTTTAAATGCATCACTCCACCAGTGATTTGAGATCCCTTTTATTCTTACTTTTTGGATCATCTTTTCTGTTGACATAAAAAAATAGAGTTACCATTTTGGAGGAAGCTTCACATACATTGGCTTCTATAAGCCATGTAAATCAAACCACTGGATTTGATTTTTATTATATGAACCCTGCTTTTATTACATGTACCCTGCTTTTGGGTTTTGAATATTATTAGTGTAACAATAACCCTATAAATATCTTATCCAAACTTTTATCTCACAATATGATATCCAAATACTTTCATCATCCTATATCACATCTCTTTCCCCTCCTTCACATTACATTTTAAGCTGCCCAGCTGCATATCTAACATTTCATTGCCTTATACCTAATTAACAGGAAACAATTCTGTCTCCTGAATTATGTAAAAAAAATCTCTTTTAGGCCATCTCACAGAAAATCTGCTGTGCCTCTCAGAAATCCCAACCCTTATTTACTCCAATTATTTAGCAAACAAACCAACCAACCACCATGTTCCACATTGCATTATAAGTGGTATTTGTCTGCATGATGGTAGGCCCTGAAATCAGCACCTCTCTCCTCTGAATATTGCTGAAGTTTTGTAGGCAACATAGAAAAGGAGAATTTTGTAGAAAGAGTTGGAAAATTATTATCTGAAGCAATTAACAGATTTTTTTTCTCCAGGTTAGCAAGCTCCTTGAGGAATGGATACTATCTCATAGAAGATGCTGACTTAGCCTGTTAATAGAGACACTGATTTCTGGAAGTACAAACATTCTTTTAATTAGTCTACATATTCAGATCCAGACTTGGATCTCTGAATTTATTTGTTTCTTATGTCACAGTGCATAATATTGCAACATAGCCTGGTAGAGGTATTTAACACGAGCCTGGAGTACTGTGGGAGCTGAGACAAAATGGTAGGATCTTTCATGAGAGCTTAAGTTCCAACTATGAGGCCATTAATGGGAAGTTGTTTTTGGTTTGTTGTTTGTTTATTGGGGGGTATTACATGGGAGGCCCTATTTTAAACATTTCCTCTTTGTTAGAGAGACTTGAGGAGTGGCTTGGAAAAAGACCCTAGTGCAGTGTTGCTTCTCTGAAAGAGGCTGGTAGGAGGTACTGATGGAGACATACAGGTTTTCAGTATGCCCAAAGGCTGCATTTGGATCACTGTTTCATCGTCACTAGAGACTGTTTATCCTGTGAGCATATCTAATCTGTTTTGAACCCAGTTTTACTTAACCTCTAGAACTTCCTGTGTCTATCAGTTCGGCAAATTGTAGAGTGAGAAAAAACCTAATTTTTTCCTTACTGTGTTTTCTTTATGAGCAGCCTGTTAAGGTATGTATGGTAAGCACCTGTGCTCAAGGGTGGTTTGCATCTGACTTTCTATTTCTTTGTAGTGAGTGCTGCTGACATGGTGATATGTCCTAAATATAAAAAAAGAAAATATTACCTAGAGGGAAGTATGAGGACAAATAATCATTTAAACAAGATTATATAATTGTCTGCACAGATGGTGGCTCTTAATGTTCACAGACTCATTTTCAAATAAGATAAGAACATACTTTTTTTAATGACCTTTTGAAACTTACTGTAGCCCACAAAGCAGTTTGAGATATTGCTGTGGTAAACACACACAGTTTTGTATAAGCAATGCAATATCCTGTTCCATGGCTTGAAGTTGGATTGGACTGCTTTAGTGGTTAATGGGTCATGTTCAGCCTGGAGGCCTGTGACAAGCACAGGGTCTGTGTTGGGACATGCCCCGTTTAACATCAGAGACCTGAGGGAGGAGGCCGGGTGCACATTCATCTGGTTTACAGATGACATCAAACTGGGGGAACCAGTCAGTGTGCTGATGCACAAGGCTGCCATGCGGACAGACCTGGGTAAACTGAGCCAACAGGAAAGCCATTAGGGTCTGTCATGGTTTAGGAATGGCACTTCCCAATTCAGTACCCCTGGCCAACCAAGACGCTCCCAAACCTGATGCTGCTTGCTCTCTCCCCCATCTCCCGCTTCTCCTCTCTCTTCCTAATGCCAGGACAGAATTGTGAGGTGGAGGCACAAAAAGGTGAAAATTACAGGTTGAGATAAGAACAATTTACTAGAAACAGCAACGAGATAAGATAATGAACAGTAACAGCAACAATATTAGGAACAAAAGGTATAAGACAAAGAAGCTATTTGCAGGGTAAAACCATGACAAAATAGCAACTTTTTCCTCCTCACCACAGCACACTTTTCCCTGTCCTGAAATGGGAGAGTCCCTTAGTCCTGCCCATTGCAAATGACATGACATGGTATTGAGGCCAGTAGGGTCTGGCCACTGCCCCTCCTGGTTACTGTAAAAAAATTAATTCTGTTCTGGCTGAAACTAGGACGGGACCAAATGCGAAGTCCTGCAAATGGAAAAGAAGCAAAACAGGTGACTGACTGTGGGGAGCAATGGTGTCAAAAGGGAATATGAATATGTCATAAATAGCAGACAATTATGAGCCAACAGTGTTCTGGCAGCAAAGATAGCTGGTTTTGGCTGGGCTTGTTTAAGATGAGTGGAATTAGCAAATCAAGGAAATCTCCCTCAACACTCATGAGGGCACATTTAGATACTGTGGTTTGTTTTAGTCTCTTGAGCATGGGAAAGACATCAATAAACTGGAATGAGTTCAGCAAAGAGCTACCGTGATGGTGCACCTGCCATGTGAAGAGAGGCTGAGGGACCAGGCCTGGCTCATCTCAGAAAAGATCACTTCGTAGGGACCTGACATCTGTCCCTCACTGCTTATGTTAGAGTAACTGAGGAGATGGAACCAGGCTGTTCACAGTGATGCAGAATTGTAGGGTAAGAGTTAACAGACATGTGTTGAAATGGAGACTGCAGGAGAAATGTTTTCTCCACCAGGATGGTAAAGCAGTGGTTGCCCAGAGAGACAATGAAGACTTTGTTCTTGGAGGTTTTTGAGATTCACCTGATCTGACCTGACAGCCAATTCTACTCTGAGCAGAAGGTTGGACTGGAGATTTTCTGAGGTCTCTTCTAGCCTAAATTATTTCAAGATCATAGGATCCTTCAGTTATGCCAAGATTTCACCCAAGGTGCGTTTGTATATGCCAGGCAATCACAAGCTTGATGTGTACTATGAGCAGGTTCAGTTCATTATGTGGGCTCCTTTGGAAGGCAGAGGCCAGATTGGTTTTCCTCTACTTATGTGTTACTGTCCTATCCTGCAGTAGGTGTGCATCAGCTTGAGAAAAGTTTGTTTAATGGTATTGTTTGTCCATGTCATTCCTGTTCTGTGTATCTGCTTCCTGTCCTTCCAATGAGGATATGAAAGAATAAAGCAAATGTGGTCCTACTACAACTCCCCTTTTTTTTCCTGTGATAGTGGGATGAACAGAATTATGTATCCAATTATTTATTTTTATTAGACTTCACATTGGTTCTTTCTAGATTTGTTTGTAAATAAAGATGATCTTTTCTCCTTTCATCTCAGTTTTGGATGTTGCAAAATAAATAAATGAAAGTATGAATCAACTTGTACTACTAATCATATTTTGTGTACGATTCCTCCACATGGTTTGAAATATAATATGATTAAATTCCTGCTGTCTTGCAGTATAGGAGTTGGAAGTTCTGCCCAAAAAAAATAAAGAAAAGAAACTCAAAATAGCCTAGAATATGTTATCTTCTTGAGGTTTGTCCTCTGTCCTAAAAAAATGCAATAATGTCATCCCTGATGCAAGCAATGATGACATTGTCTAGGAGCTATGATGAACATGATGATGAAAAAGTGGTTTTGTTAAGGATTGTGGCCATTTGTGCTGCATGGCCTGAAATAAAATCCAGTTAAGGGTTATCTAGATATGATGTGCTGTAAGATACCTTGATATTCATGAATGTGCTGCTGTTTGCTAGCTGTTATCTTTGTTCCTTAGAGCTCAGACTTCAGTGCACCTGCTCCTTATTTTAACAGCAGATTAACAGAAAAGGTTTCATGTTGGTTCATGTTCTCTCAGTTGACAGATAAGTTAAATTCCCATAGAAAGTTCTCCTTCTTAGCTCACTGACTCCCCAGTCGAGGATTTGATCATTGATGTTTCCAGAATATTTTGGGAAGCTTAGTAGAGCATGTAGTTTCATGGCATTTTGAAAACATCACATCATATGAATACTCTGGAACTCTGAACCGTAAGTATGGTACTGTGTTCTTACTTTTATAAAAAATGCACAGTAGAGACCTATATGGACATTGTCTCTGCCATGCCGGACGTGAGAATCAAGTAGATGCCTATTTGTTGTTTCTCTGAAAATGTAAGAGCTTTCAAACCCCCAAACTTATGCTCTCAGTATGACTATTTCTGTTAGCTCTTCACTTTCAGAAAGTAAAATATTTGTAACCTTGCAGAGTAGAAGGAAAATTAATGAGAAACTGGTAGAGAGATGATGAACATCGATGTGATTCCCTGTGATGCATCTCATTGCTGCCAAAGGTGCCAACAATAGCAGCACTTTAAATACCAGGAAGATGAGTTCAGGGACATTCATCATTGTCTTGTTGCTTGTGGTCCTCTCTTTTCTCAACCAGTTCCCCCAATCTCCAACAAGATTTCTTAAAGCTGAAGAGAAAGTCATGATTGCTTTCAGAGATGCAAATTGGCTGTGCTAGAGTTGGCAATACCCTCTATCCATTGAAACTTCAGCAGCTGGTGCTTGCTTCACAGCCTAATCATATGTCAACCAGCAAAAGTAGTTCCACATTCTTTACAGGAAACACTGGTTATCCACATGATCATTATTACTGGTCCAGCCTAGCTGGAACTACACAGAGTTATAACCGAATGATCCCAATATCCCCACAACAAATAGCCCAGTGTTGGACAGAATGCTGCTACAGACAGGGAGGTATCTGCCCTCCATCCAACCTTCTCTGTGCGAGGACATGGAGGAGAGGTGTCATTTGCTATTCAAGCTGTGGTCTGGGACTGCAGGTCCTGGAGCAGGACACTTCATCTTTCCCTTCAGTTCCATCAGTGCCCACCTCCATTGAGCAGCGTCTTTCTACCTCTGTTCGTGATGCTGTGGTTGCTCATGGCCTTGCTACAATTATGCATCAGCAAGGAACATGCCTTGCCCACAAAATCTTGAAACTCCTTGGAGTTTTTTTTGTTTCTGTTTTTTTTTCAGAATGCTGAAATGCATGCATAGCTGTGAACTGTTTTTTATTCAGTGTCACTGTTTGCTGAGTTGTTACCTACACTGAGCCTGACTTTACATACACTGCCCTGTTCTCTTTGAATCCGTGTCTTGTCCTGCACAGTTGTAACTACCAGTATTAATGACTGAATCAGAGTGCAGCTGATTTTTCAGCTTCTAGGCAGTCAATCAAACTAAGAGTCAAGAAAAGACACCACTGAAAAAACCCCCAAAAAAACCCAAAAAAAACCCAAACCAAACCAAACCAAACCAAACCCCCAAGCAAGCATGCAAGCAAGCAACCAACAAAAAACCAAAAAAAAACCAAAAAAACCCAAAACAAAAAGAAAACCAAAAACCAAACCACAAAAAAACCCCACAAACAAACAAAAAACCTACCAAAAAAAACCCCACCAAAACACCAAACACCAAATTAGAAAAATAAAACAAACAAACAAACAAACAAACAAAAAAAAGAAAAACAAAAACCAAAACAGCAACAACAGCAACAACTTCAAACCTTTACCTTGTAAATGGAATTAATTCTATCTGGAATCACTAAGACATAAAAGATGCAAAATTTGAATGCGGTTTCAATAAGCCACTTTTCAAAACAAATTTCGTTTTAAAGCCTCAGAATGGTACACATGTTTGTTAAAAGCCAGCAAGTACAAATATATATTTAAAAATAACTAGGAAAAACCAAACCATCTGTGGTTATTCAGAGAAAGTAGCAGAATATATAAATCCCTGCTCTGTGCTGAAAGAGACCTCATGAAAGTGTCTGGGTTGCTAAGAAAATTATTAAAAATTAAGAAAATGCTGAAAGCAAAATTGTGTTCACATTTGACTCCTCATGACTGTGTACTCTCAAATTACAAGCAATATGTATGCATTTTCAGCAATAGCACTGCATCATTACACTGAAATGAATACTGGAACAGGTGAGGGCCTTCACTTAGGTTTCACTTAAGACTTCCAACAAAGACAGCAGTTCTTAACTGATACTTAGTTTCCCTGCAGGAAGTATACTTACCTTTGTGGTGTGGGCACAGTACTCTACAATGGCTTTTCAGTGGGTTGAGGTTTTTTTCCTTGTTTTATTCTACAGCTAGTCTTCACACTTAGCTGAGGAAGGGTAGCATGTAATTTAATATAATGATGGTTATTGCAGAGGTAATTGTTGCATGGCTGATATTAAAGGAACACTTTGCAGCTGATGAGCACTTCACTTCCCATTTCGAAGCTAAAAAACCCTCAACACACACACACAAAGAAAGAGAAACTGCATCATTTAGATCTTTTTTTCAGAAAGCATTAGAGCATTCTCCAGTATGAGGAATATTTATTAGCAGTCCTTGTATGTGATTTGCCAGCATAAGCAACAAAGAAAAATAAGACAAAGCCACCAAATGCTGTGATTGAAGATCCTGTTACTGGCATAGTAAATACTTTTTGAAATTTGGGAATAAATGAGTAGATATTTTTAGACTTTTTTTTTTTCCCATAATGGAGACATGTACCATAAATAACATTTTCCTTTTTGTCATTTTGTCCTTTCTTTTCTTACTGTTCATAATCCTACTTGTGTGCTGGCTGGGCGTATGTCCCGTTGTGGAAGTATGCTCTGCTCTTGGATTAATAATTAGAGTTTGGCTGTTTTCTGCTCTTCAGTTTGGACTAAGGTGTGTTGTATTCATATGTGCATTGCTTGACTTACAAGGCAGCTGTCCTAGAGGGGAGATGTGAACTGGGGAGAACAGCTTTTAGCTTCTTGGCAAAGGCTTGTAGATTTCCAACAAACCTGCAAGGCTGATTTGGTTAACATGCAAACTACAGGAGGTGATCTCAAGGACATAACCATTCAAAAGCAGAGCAGACAAGGGCAGAATTGCTGTGGTGTTCATACATGCTTTAATGGTTTTAATAAGTGGAACAATCTGTTGCCTGCTTGCAATTCCCTATCTTGTAAATCTGTACTGAGATTGGGAAGCTTAGTAGAGCTAAGTTTCAGCCCCTTCAGCTCCTGGAGCTGACTAAAATTCCACAATATTTTTTATAAGAAAAGTTGTCTAAATTCAAAGCAATGGACAATATAAAATTATTTAGATCTTAGAACTTCAGCAGGAGTTGAAGTTATCAGAGCATATAAGATTGCAGTATTTTTCTTTACATACCACCTATATAATTTCCTGTGTAAGAACTGCCAGTTTTCATTATAATCCAGATTAGAATGAATTTTAGTAACAGATAAAATGATTCTTAAACACAGCTTGTGTGTAAACCCTTTTGAGACACACCAAGGACTTGTGTAAATGTTTTCTATAAAGGTAAAGTATTCAGGTCAAGTACGTAGTATGCTCCTGATGTCTTAAATTTAGGAATTTTCCTACACCTCATCACT
Organism: Bombycilla garrulus; assembly: GCA_013400315.1. NCBI lineage: Eukaryota > Metazoa > Chordata > Aves > Passeriformes > Bombycillidae > Bombycilla > Bombycilla garrulus. The sequence continues at coordinate 131,422 of VXBU01014368.1, forward strand.
GCTTCTCTCAGTGAGTAAGGTTTGGAAATGCGACTGATAGTCAACTGACTTTTCTTTTAGGAAGACCTAGAATGCTTGAACAAACAAGTTGTGAAAGCTCTCAAAGGGAAATTGTCCAGACTAGAGCTTGTCTGAGGAGAGTTTGTCATCAAGGGGAATTCTCTGACATCTAAGAAATCTTTCAGCATTCAGCAGCAGTAGACATCCCTTACATAGAAAACACTGCCAAGCACTCATGGAAATATTTGAACTGGAAATGACTGACTAATTGATTGACTGTGCCTTTTCTACCACAGCCTTTTTGCCTTTTTTTTTTTCCATATTTTTGCTTGTTTGTTTGTTTGTTTTCTTTTTCTGTTTAAATCAGGCAGTTAAGAAACCAAAGACATTCCTGGCCAGGATGATTTCATCGACTCAATTTTCCCATTTCCTCCCTTGCTTCCACTGGCCCTGCTGGGAGAGAAAGTTCTGCTGCAGCCTGCTCAAGACTCATCTCCTTTAGCAGCTCATATTGAGAATGTCACTAGTCATTTGCAGACCCTTGATCAACCACTGGTTGTGAACAGAGGCAGAAGTCTATAAAGCCCTACATGCCTTAGGTGTCTGAGAGCAGCCAGAGGAACTACTTCACTGGGAGGGACACAGAGGTCAGTGCAGTCTTCTGGGAACTGAGGGCTGTGGTTTCAAGCCTCCTTGTAAATGAATTTGTCAGTGTAGGGATGTTGTATGAAGGGTGTCAGTGGCAGTACTAGTTCTCATATCTCATTGCAAGGGCTATGACATTGCTTGCTTTTGAAATGAAATATTTATTCAGCTCTGGAAGAGCATCCATGAGTGGAGACATACCTCCTTGTGGCCCTGTGTTAAGCTTTTGTGTTACTGAAGGGCTCAGCATTTCTAATTGCTTTGTTTCTTGCTCAGTCTGCCAGCTGCTGTGGACTGTGCTCTCAGAAGTCTCATTCACCCTGTGCACAGCAAAGAGGGAGCCTCAGCCTTCAGGAAAGCATCTGAAGGTCCCATGAAAATCCAGTCTTTGAAGTCTACGAAGTTGTACATTTGTTCAGACTTCTGTGGAACCTTTAGCTATTTGAAGCACTCTTCTTTTTTTTTTCTTTTTTTAGCTCATAGCACAATACCTTTCATCAGCATCTTTTCTCTGGAGTGTTGTTTGCATTTGCCTGTTTCTCTCCAGAGCTTGCTTACTTCTGAAGCCTGAAGTTCTCAGCTTGTAGTATTGGAGTTAAGTCTCCTGCTCTGGGTCAATGCCAAGATACAGAACTAGTATTTTCTCATTTTTTTTTCTTTGCTACCTTGTCAGCATTTCCTGCAAGATGACACATCAGAGTAGACAGGTGACAGCTCCCTTGACTTCTCAGGGAGTTTCTCTTCAGCTGCCTGGGGAGAAATTAGCTTTTCAAAGCTCTTCTCAGCATCCTCTAAGCCTGTGTCAGAATTTTCCTCTACAGCTTGTATTTCTTGCTTGAGCTCTTCAAGCTGCTGGTCATTTCTTCCTCTAGTAAGATCACTTCTTTCTCAGTCATGCTTGACAAGAAGTTTGGAATTGTCTTCTCTTTGATTAAGATATGTAGCTTGCATGGGCCTCAAATGCTCTTTCTGTTAGGCAATTTAATGCTTAATCCTCTGGTTCCCCCTTAAATGGAACACATCTGCCTCAAAGAGCAGCTGGAGAAGAGAGAAAAATTTTGTGATCTTGACAATTAGACAGGCATTGAGGGAATTGCAAGGCTTGCCTATGAGAATCTACTGGGACAACATATGACTGCTTTCCATTGCCATAGTGCACAACAACATCCTTCTCTCTTCCCTCAGCATCTTCAACCTTGAGATCCAGGGAAATGCAATAAAGGAGAAATGAACTGACATGAACGTCATGATGCAGTGTCTGAGCATTATCAGACATTGAACAAGTTACTTTCCTTCATTTGGAAGGAACATCTTAAGTAAAGTGAGTATTAATATGTGTGAAACAGACTTGCAAGATGAACTCTATTGCTATAAAATATTACAAGGCACCTGCCTCATACAGTTTTTCTGACGTTGCTGGCAGGTGGTCTTGTGTGAGAGCTTTGTTGAGCTTCTCTGTCTGCAAAGAGGCATCTTGAAAGGGCTACAATAGAGGGTTGAGGACAGTTTGTAGTATTTTAAATTGCCAGTTCCAAACGGAAGTATTTTAATGTAAGCTTGCTTAAAAGCGGTAGTACCAGTCAGGAAGAATTTTACAAGCTGAACACATATTTTTCTGTTGGACTTCCCATGTGTAGATTGCAGTATTTACTGATGTTCAGTGATGTTACCAGAGCCCAATTTTGGTTTTTATCACAGAATTTGCATTTCATGGTCAGAAAGGGTGGAACTTGGAGGGTGACTTTCTAAAAGGACATGTTGTGACAGAACATGGTTTCAAACTGAAGGAGGGTAGGTTTAGATTAAATATTAGGGAGAAATTCTTAGTGAGAGTGATGAGGCAATTGAACAGGTTGCTCTGAGGTGGTGTGGATTCCTCTTGGAAGTGTTCAAGGCCAGATAGGATGGGGCTTTGAGCAACTTGGTGTACTAAAAGGTGTCCCTGTCCATGGCAGTGGAGTTGCAGCTATGTAGTCTTTAAGGTCCCTTCCAACCCAAACCAGTCTATGACTCTAACTAGACTGGCCACTTTCACTTTCCTTTTTAGGGGTTATTTTTAAAGTGTTTCACTTTCTGGCTCCCCTCCATTTGACCTGTGGTGTAATGTTTGGACTAGAGATGCTTCTGGGGAAACATTAAATCAAAAAAACTCCTTTCCACCCTGTTTTTCATGAAATCTTTCTTGGATGGTCACTAAAGTTCTTTTTCTTTTTTTTTTTTTTCCATTACATTCTCTATTAAACACAGACACACACTAGAAATCACTTGATTAGTAAATTTCCCAAACTAAATAAATTTAAAATGCTTTTTTTGTTTATTGTATTTTGGAAGGCAATTAGAAACACTGTGGTGCTTACTTGCTTTGTTTGTTTATTTTTTCTTTGTTTTGGGAATATGGGGGAGGCTTGAGTTTTTTTGGCTTTATTTTTCCTGAGGATGAGATGGAAGAAATGAGGAATTGGAAACATTGGAAATCCTTGGCAGAATAAATTTTTCCCCTTGGTTGTATGTCTGGAAATGAGAAGAGACAAGTTGTTAAAGGGTTGATCTGTTATATTCTGATTTATGGAAACTTTCAGCAGTGACAATGCCTTCAATCGTACCTAAGCACATATGAGTTCCTCCTTTCACAGCAGGCTGATGTGTTAGGTGTTCCTGGAGCCATACAGACCATGCAGATGCCATACAGGCAAGCTCTGGGATAATTTTGAAGAGATATCTTCACTTTTGTAGGTAGTGCAGCACAAGCAGAATGAAATATTTCAATCTCACTATCAGGAATTTAATAAATTGGTTCTCGATTACTGATTCTTCGCTAGATATGTTCCAGTAAAGAAAGTAATGAAGGTCAAGAATCAAAGAGGGGAGGGGCCTAAATGATATGGGTAGAATTGATGTGAAGATTTGCTGTGGCTGTGATCTGCCTGAACCTTCGCTGAAGCCTGGTTTCCCAAGAAGTCGCAGTATTTCTTATTTCTCTATCTTGCTTCATCTATGCTTTATTAATTTGTTTTATGTCTCATAAAATCATCAACTCAGGATGCTATAAAATCTCTGCTTGCTTTGCTCATGTCTAACATATCCATCATCTTCCTCCACACACTCCACACCTGGGATAACATGACAAGGGGTCTCCTCCTCCTTCACAAAGGCTGCCTTTGTGTCAGGGTCTTTAAATCAAATTGTTTGCTTTGTAACCTATTGTTGGATAAAATATGTATTTCATATGTTGCTTTGGTAGTGCAAGTATCTTATGAGACATTCTTCCTGCTGGACTGTTTTTTCAACAATATCTGGTTTGAGTTGATGAATCTGAGAACTATAATCTGTATTTTTATTATGAGCTTCTTGGCACTGATGTGTAATAAATTTACTTGGTTACCCCATCCAAGAGAAATACTGCTAAGTTGAGGGTCGTGAATGTTTCGTATCAATATCCTGTCTTTAATAAATCCTAGTAACTTCTGCAAAAAATCTGTCTGCTTTCTGTTTTGGGATATTCAGGAAGAAAAATATGGAAAAATGAAATCTGTTAGTCTGGAACTTCCTAGCTTTTCAGGTTGTTCTAACTCATCTGGGCTGGAGCTGAGCCCAGAGACAGAATGGGGCTGGTCCATCCATAATTACTGGGACTCTCTTTCCAAAATGTTTTCACTTCTAGCATTTTAAAACTTCTGTCCTCTGAATCCTAAATTCTTTGTATATAAGATACCCAGTCAAATATTTTCTCTCCATTGCAATGGCAAGTAAAAGATAGTATGAGAGTGGTAGGCTTGTGGAGTAGTGGTGTAACCAGAGAAAACCTACGTGATGGGAACCATGTGCTGTGCCTAGCATGTGGCACATGACAGAGGCCTGCAGGCACTGCTGGTGGGAGTAGTAAAAAGACTTTCTCAGCATAACATTGCCTGGTCCTTAGACTCTGTTAGTATGCCTGTCTTTCCAAGAGGCTGACATCTTTGCTGGCAGCTTGTTCTGATGGACAAACAGCCTTCAGGGTCAGCTGATGACTTTGCAGTGTTCACCTAAAATGAAAGAAAGGAGATGAAATAAGAATACATTAAGACTGTATGGTTTTATTCTGGTCAGTTTCATGAGATGATCCACCTGAGGTACAAAAACCTGGTACAGGGGAAGATTTACATCTTGCTGTACATCAATAGGTGTAACACCACCTGTTATCTACACCTAAACTCAAGCTATGTTCTCATAACAAATGAAGGCTATGGCACAGTACTTTCTGAAATGAGCTGTGATACCAATATTTCAGTTTACTTTGGAAGATGTTACCAGGATGTAATTTCGTAGGTAGGTTTTCTGGACTGTCATAACTTGTCAAAACACACTTCAATCAGTCAGATTACTGGAATTCCCTTGGGGAAAGCAGACTTCAGAGGAATTAAAATCACAGTGTAGCAGCACAAATAGTTTTCTTGCCTGTTGCATAATAGGCTGACTTGCTTGGTTGTTCCATGGCTGGTCCTTTCCATGCTGAAAGAAGTATTTGGAAATAACAATGCATTTAATGGCCTGATCTTTTCTTGAAATCATGTTTCCAAGTAAGGAAAGAAACTAAAGTAAGGTGAGCTTTTCTCGAGGTAATCATCTCGTACCCTGAGAAAAAAAGGTTTCCCGTTTATGTGGAAGATGGGAGGCATGATTTTGCCATTACAGCATATGACAAAGACTCCAAAAATCCTGAGTTTTTAGTTCCACCACAAATCTGTCTACCATTCCCTTCTCTCCCCGCCCTCTCATTTTTTAAAATTGGTCTAGGAGGACCTTGGAGCCTTGTGAGGAAGGAATCACGTTGTCTGATGTTGCAGATATCAGGACCCATTGGTTCTGCAACACACCTCGATTTTTTCACACAAACAACAGTAGGGTGGATCTAGAATCCGACCATTGTGTGGGTGGGGGTGCAGGACACTTCATGTGCTATATAAATAAAGAGACTATATGTTAGTCCTGCTTCAGACAGAAAATGTCTACATAAGCTGCCCTTTGCTTTGAGAAACGGGACTGATACCAGATATTAAAACCTGAAGCTCATGACTTTATTGCTCATTGTTTGGTTTGGTTTTCAGTCACAGAGCAATACTTTCCTGCTCTAAGTTCAGCCTATCACACCAAAAATCAGTGGTGCTATTGCAGTTGCTGTAACAGCCCCTGCTTTGAATGAGATATTCCATATGGAAAGCAGCAATTCCACATAGCACAGCTCAAGGCTCACTGAAGCTAAGGAGGACTACTGGCTTAGCTGATGCATGCTTCGTGATGCTTAATTTGGGCTGACACCATAACATCTGACCAAGTGGTGCTTTATTCCTGGTGTAGGGTTGCTGTGTTCCAGCTACAGTTGCTGGATCAACATTTGCTGTTGGTCTGCTGAGAAGTGCATGTGTATACACACAGTTGGGGTGCTCTCTCTGCTATTTCCAGGAGCAAGCAAACCCAGACATATGGAGGAAAAAGGATAATGGTTGTTCATCCCCAGAACTCATCACGTTTCCAAGAGCTGTATTTGTGTTGTTTTGTCTGGAACTTACCTGTGACAATGAGGTCACAAGGTTGGATTTTCACTTGTTCATGTTTTGTAGATGAGTTTCAGGAGACCAACACCCTGATGCTGGGTCAGGGTGACATGGAGTTATGTCTTGCTGTGCTAGTGAGCCCTGCTACGCTGTCAGGAGGAAGCTGTGCTGCGTTGGAGACTGCTGGAAGGGTCCCAGTCAGTTAACAACCTAGCCTTATAGGGCATTCCTGGACAAAAATAAATGAAGAAACCCCAGCTGACGAAGGAATGAACTAAATAAGTATGTGTTTCTGACACTCTCTTTTCTGGAACAGTCCTGCCTTACATTCTTGCTATTGCAAATGAGGTTTGGGCTTTTTTTCTGTGTCACAAGTTTTTTTTCATGGGAGATGAGGTACAGCTAGAGTGATGGGTCACCTTCTACCCTGGTAGTGCAGGCTCTGTACTGAGCGAGTTTCTACCTGGCAATTCAAATTTCCATGGTAGCCTCAAGAAAACGCCAGAAAACAACAACGCTTCAACACCACCCCAACCAGTTAGAGCAGGAAGATGGTTGTAGGTAGATAATTAAAAATTGTGTAATTTTAATTATATTTAGTCTGGCTAGTGGCAGCAAAATCTTAACAACAGCCATCATGCTTTGCCATCTGCTCAGACAAAGTGCATGTGAAACAAGGTTGACTCCCGAGTTGACACCAAGACAGTGTGCAGTGCATACACACACGCTGTTCTTGTCAGGGACCAGAGGGTCCCAAACCTGCTCAAAGCCCTGCCCATTAATGCCATTGGAAAATCAGTGGCCTCAGCGTCTTTTTCTTCTCCTTTACCAGCTGCACCCGTCTGTCATGCTCTCTCCATGTATGGGAAGGCCACAGCAGCTTTTGGCTGCTCTGGTCCTCTCCTTGCTCACCAATGCTTTCCTCCCTCCTTCTTGAACATGTGGAGGCAGTGGGAATTAACACTGGGAAGTGCAGAGCCAGCTGGCAGAAGGAAAGCCTGACAAGCTGTGCATCCACACTGGGATATGGGGTTTGATTTTTACAACTGAAACCCTGAAAAGAAGTTTGAAAAGATGCAGCTCAAGAGAATAATTCAAGCTGACCTCTTGCCACACTTACAGCTGGAATCTGTGCTAAGTGAAACAGAGGTACCAGCTCTCTCCTACCTTCCACACAAAATTACAGTATTAACTGGTCCCTTATTTAGGAAATTTAAAATTTAAAATATGGCTTCTGAACCTCACTGGGAAAAAAACAAACAAACAAACAACAAAACAAACAAAAACGAAACCAGAAAAAAATTAATTCTTGGTGGAAAATTTTTGTTGTTTTTTTCCAACAGACGCTGAGGAAATCATTATTCTCCCTGTCACTCTCCTTCGTGACCAAAAAGTGGGAGAAGGAGATAAAAAGTTGGAGAAGAAAGAGAAAGAAAAAAAAAAAAAGTGTTTTTTAAAAGTAGGAGGAGATTTTTGTAATGGAAAAACTTGCAGCATACCTTTGACAGAGAAGTCCGTCTATTCAGTGGGAGGGCTGCATGCCTGCATGAGTTGGGAAACAGACCAGCTGCCTTTCTGTGGTGGGTGGACATGGTGGTAGCATATTGTCCCAGCTCTAGAATCCTCCAGCAATTGCAACATGAAGCACGGAAGAGAAGAGAGATTGAGAAGATGGCAGAAGGTGGAATAGACTAAGTCAGTGCTAAGAGTAAGAGACAAAAAGGAATCTACATTGTGAACTGTCCTGGAAAAACTATCACTCTGTGTAAATGCTGACATGAGAATTTGAATCAAAGGTGTGTTTTTCCATATTAAACCCAATGCCTTAAAATTCCATGTGAAGCGGGCGGCAGAGTAGAGGTGAAGTGAAGATATGTACCTATTTGTTTTCATAACATTTCAGCCTTTCTAGCTCAAATAGCAACTGGCCCCTTTGGTTGTCTGCTCCCTTTTGTTATCAGTACCTTAGTGGATTTCCGTATTCCAGTGTGCTCAGTTCCTTACTCAAGATTATCTGGAACAATCTATTATTTACTTTTCTGGGACCTGATCAATTAGCTTCTTTGATAAAAACTGCAGAGGTGAAGCAGGGCTCCATCAGCATCTGAAAATGGGCACCTTTCAAAGCTGGGTCATGAGCAGGAAATCCAGGATAGATGAGCTGTTGGCTCCTCTGGTACTCTTTCTTTTTCACCTGTGTAGGCCCAGCTCTTTGGAGTTATTTGAACATAATTGTGGCAAACTCTGTGTACATAACCTAATACATACAAAGCCTTTTCACAACCCACACCTGAGACTGCAAACTCCCCTCCCTAAGTGTTTGTATTTAACAGAACATCTCCCCTCCCAATTGCATGGAGAGCATCCAGACAGTATAACGTGGAAGCCATAAAACACAGTAGTTCAGATACAAGAAAGGCAAGGAGGCTGGTGGTTCAGAGTTCCTGGAAAGCCTAGGATGGTGTATAAATGAGGTCATATCTAAAACATCTTCAAATATGTTTCTAAAGCAAATGTTGCACAATTAAGGCTGCAGAGGAATAAAAAAATAGAGATGGATTTGTTTTTCTGTTGAACAGGAAAAAGACGTTATGTTTAATGATTCCCATAGAAAAATGTGGACTTAAAAATTAAAGCCACAGCTGTGTTGTCAGTCAAAGAAAGTATATTGGATTGGGACATACAGAGCTGTAGACTACTGTGTAAAACCTAAGGAGTTCTCACCTTCTCTTTCTAGCAGAGATATGTATTTTCTTGGGCTTTCTGGTTTGGTCTAATGTGCACATTCATGCAGTAATTATCCTTTTTCTCAGGTTCAGACTGATGAGCACTAGAGCTGTGCTGCAGATTGCTTCAGCTGCCTCCTGCTGTCCCCGCATGTAGCTCTGATCTTCTTAGATAGATACTCTCAAGCTGTGTTCCTTATGGTCTTTAAAAGAGCATCCTGTGGGTTTTCAGAGCTACATTTTTTTTCAGTTGTGTATCTGAGACAATTTTCTATGTTGTTTGAAATTCCTTCATCAAGCTTTTGTTCAGCTGTTCCAAACAGACTTTCTCCCTGTAAAAGCTGTGATCCTTCCTTACTGACAGACATAGGCGTCTTTGGTTAACTGAGTTTCTCTACTTTCATGTGGAAATACTTGCATGACACAAAGAACAGTATTAAAAATGGCTTCTACTTTCCTTGTTTGGTTTACAGAGGGTGTCTGTCGAGTCTCTTTGTCAAATGCTTTTAAACATTTTTTAAATGTTGAAAAAGGAGATGTGGCTTCTTGAGGTAATCCAAGGATTCTTGTCCCAAGTCTCACAACCTGCCTGCAGAGAGCTTCCTGAAAACAGTAAGGCTCTTTACATTTTTCAGCTTGACTATTCCCATTTACTTGGGAATTTTGGACATGAAAACCTTTATACATGTATAAATGCCAAGATGTCTCAAGCAAGGATTTTTCATGGGGTGCCTGAATTTCTCAAATGTCTCAAATACAGTATAAGTATCACTGTGTAATGCCTAGTAAATAACATGTCTTGAGAAGCCTGAGTTGTAGCAGTACCTTCATGTTCTTGTCAACCCCTTTTGAGTAGATAAGAAGCCCCCATTTTCACTCAACAAAACTGAATAAAGATACTTAAATAGGTCAATCTTGTGGCTTTAGCATACAACTCATAGGCTCTGTAACAGACTTAGAAAGCTCAAAATCTCTCAAGATCAGAGAACACCAAAGATTAGCAGCTAAATATTCATCTGTCTTCTGCAGTTGGTGCTTGTAAACTTGCACATGAACCGTCTGACAGTAGGATATTTCCACACACTAAAGTGCAAGTGGGAGGCCCAGTAAGGTGGGTGGTTTGTTCAAAGCATGGCTGGGTTTTCGTTTGCTGATGTGGTGTGGTGCATTTCTGCAAACGAAAACCTGAGGCCACTTAGGCAGAATGTGTTAACCTCGCATAACCAGGTCATTCACCTCTTCTCTGAGGAGCACACACACAAAACTAGGTTACATGCTGAATATGAAGATCCAAATACTTCACCCTATCTAACCCTCAAATCAGTTAGAAGGTTCATTTCAAGGTGTGTTTGATTTTTAAAATAAAGTCAAATGCATAATGGCTACAGGAAGGAAGGAAGGAAGGAAGGAAGGAAGGAAGGAAGGAAGGAAGGAAAATATGTTGATGTTTACAGTTTTGGTGCTAAAATTTTCATAATTATGAGAAAAGCCTCTTGATTTCTTTGTTTCTGAGTTTGTAGAACCTAAAAGATGTTTGCTTAAGCAAAGAAAAAAATTGATTTTCCATTTGTTACATCTAAGAGGTTTCTGTGATGTCAGGAACAGTTGTCAAAGAAATAACAGCCTTTCTCTCTTGTAGCAGGATTTCAGGTTTGGTTCCTTCAGGGACACAAACATCACTTGTATTTCTGCATCTCTGGGACAGAAGCAATTTGTCTAGTTTTTAGGTTTGCCTTTTAGTTTTGTTTCATTCTTACTTAGATTAGACATAGCTGTACAAAAATTCCAAACCAAGTAAAACAAATCTTTTATGGTCTGTCAATCTTCCAGCGTTTTCATTCTGGTGTTAAAACATTTTTATTTATTATTTGTTAGGTACAAAAGCCAAAATGATTGAAATTTCAGTTCTGGATCAAAGTCTGGCAGCTAGTAGACTACAAAACTATGAGGAAAAACTTTCTCTATGCATGAGACATAAAAATTAATTGTTTAAGCAAAATATTTTTTCAGATGTTTAGGTTTTGCATATGAATCATCCCACTAATACTAGCATAAATCTTTTACAAATAGCCTAAGTAATGCAAATGTTTGCTAATACCTTGTTTAATTTTGAATTTACTTTAGTTCCTTTGGCAAAATGCTGTTCCTGAGTGAGTAGAATAATTGGGTCCTCAGCTCTCGAGTGCACGGTTGCAGCTGTGAGTCATCTCCTTACTTTCCATGCTGTCTTGGGATCTCTGATGACTGCAGAGGGTCAGCGTGTTGTGTCACCCAGCCCCAGCCATGTCACAGGGCAGCCACGAGCCCCACCGCTGAGCACATGGTGCAGGGTGTTATGTCAGTGCTGACTCAAGGCAGGGAAAGAAGTGCTCATTCAGTCCCTGCTGATGTAAAGCGCTGAGTCAGGACCTCGGTTTCAAAAATTACTTCACCCGTGCTCCCATTTTCACCCTTTTCCTACCAGGGTTAGGTGACAGATCTATAACCTGAATTTGTGGAAATGAAATTCTAAAAAGGGAATTAATTTGACTTGCATATGTCTGAGACTTTCATATATTTTAATTTCGATTTTGAAAATTTAGGGGTGTTTGTGTATACATATACATATAATATACATATACGTATACATACATACATATAT
>VXBU01014368.1:143164-235929 GCA_013400315.1 Bombycilla garrulus
TATATATATATATATATATATGTGCACACACACAAATTCTCACAATTTGCTTTACAGATAACTAAAAGTCTTGTGGCTGTGACTTTCTAAAATTACAGCCCTATTGGATAGCTAAAATTGCTGTTGGACAGTATGGATCTGTGAAATCAGCCATAAGATTCCAAATTGGTTTCTTGCGTATCTCCGCTGACTTGGCACTTGCGAGGACTGGTTGTGATGTTAAGCGTCTCATTCATCTGAAAATGGAGAGAAGCAGGTGATGCCCTCCTTCCTGACACCTGTAGAAAGCTCTGTCTTCTGACTAGGCTGTTGAGTTGCATTTGGCAAGCCAGGCATAGCAACTGATGGTAGCTGAGCAGTGTATTTTAGTACCACTACTTTTTTTTTTTCTGTGGATTTTGAAATGTCAAAAAGTCTACTAAAGTTCATAAGCATTTAGAGCACTGATACAAAAAAAGGAAGAAAAAAAGAAACCAGGAAGGGTCTACGTCCATGTTGCTTATGGTGTTTTGTGAAGTCTTTTACACCTATGCAAAATGTTTTTAAAGAGACACTAAACTAACCTGTTGCACTTTGTTTACTAGTCTTGCATGGATGTAAGTGATTAAATAAAATGCTGAGCAGTGGAGGATTCAGCAGAACGATAGTACTGTTTTAGCTTGCTCTGCGTGGTTTGTTCTATTAATATATGTTTGTGGTCAGGAAGGAACGCAGTCTCACTTCACTATAATATGTGCAGTATTAATTTTGGTTTGACACCTGCTAGGCAAAGATCCTCACCAGCCAAAGGCATTTTTCACAACTGAGCTCCATCTGTTGTGCAGATCTTGATTCTGATATTTTTAATGACTCGAGCCAAAGTGAAAAGAAGAGCCAACTTCTAGAAAAAAAATCTTGAGGAGGAATGAATCATTCTATCAAGGCTAAATATAATGGCTTATTGTCACATTTGGTTTTGGTTCTGTAAGGGAAATGTGTGATTTGTTTTGTTTTAGAAGAAAACAGTCCTTCATACGGGCAGTGTCGTTGTTGTCGCAGGAAAAGCATATTGATAACTAAAGTTCAAGCACATTATTTTATTGCTGAATGCTGTAACCTTTAGAAAGATTTCTTGATAGCAAAGTTGCTATTAAAAACAGTTTATTCACTTTTTGTACTCAGCAGATTAAAAGCCTAAGGAGTCTTTGATTCTTGCATGCAAAGGAGCAGCAGGATTAACACTTGCCTCAGCTCTTTGAAAGATAAGTCAGGCTTTTTGAAATAAGCATTCAAGTAATGTCTGTCAAAAGAAGTTAGCTTCCAATCCCTTGACAAAAGCTGCATGATAATTTTGTCACCTCGCTGACAAAACAATCATTAATTGCTCCAGTTAGCTTTGTTTTTCACTTAGAGTGGGTGAATTAATCTGTCAGAGCTGCCCAAACCACATGGGTAAACATTTGCCTCCTCTGATACCATGAGAAGTCTACAACAAATATGAATGTATTTTATGATCACCACAACTTCATACAATCACGTGCTGATCATTTATTTATATTTTTGATAGTGTGGAGAAGAAATTTGACTAAGAGAAATTATGGCTCTGTAGGCTTCAAATCTATAATTAATGGTTGAAAATTCTGTATTATCAAACACCATTCAATTCACTAGGAATTGCAGAGCATTGAAAACTACCTAGAAATGCCGTGACATACTTCAGAATTTGATTTTTTTAGCACTATTTGTAGGACTGACTGTTGGTGGAACTGCTAGCCTGTAAAACAAAAACTCATCTCTACTCTTTCAAACTAGTAGGTGTCTGTGTCCTGTCTAGTAGTTCCTGAAAGCCTGAATGTTCCACAGAACCTAACAATTGAGTAGATATTTCTTTTTTCCCTTAGTATATTGCTGTGTGCTGAACCTGTTCATGCATTTATATCAAAGGTACACTACAAAGATGTCATCATTAGCTGTGGTTTCAGTTCTCATGCATTGCTCACTTATATATAACAATATAGAAATTAATAGGAAATATCATGAAAATTTTACTTCTACTTCAGTGTCTGGAGCAACATAAAATGCAAGGTATAAAGCCATAGTATGATTAAATCCAACCCTTACTGTAATGTAGGATCATCCTGCCTGAAAATAGAGTAGACATTATATTATGTTGTGTTTGTCTTTACTTTGCACAGGTGCGCTTTTCCTTGCATGCATCTGCAGCTGCCACTTATTTATGAAATCAATTATTTGATCTCATGGTATGTAGCAGCAGAGAAATACTGCGTGATATTGTAATTAATTTTTTTGCATGGGAGACAAAATAACATCCACACTATTGACTGCTGAAACTTCCTCCCTGCTCTTTCCAGTAAAATGTGAACAAAGATGTGAAAACCCAATCTCTTCCAGTTCCTTAAACACAGGGATTTCTCCCTATGGCTTGAAAAGGATGGAAATTGAAGAGAGAAGTCGTTTACAGAATTTGCTGACAATCTGATCAAGATAGATTAGTACTGAAGACTATCAGTATAGCAGAGATCTGTAGAGATACAAAACCTGTAGGAGAGATTTTAAATTGTTCAAGAAAACTGTGTAGCAACTGAAACTGAATAGCGGAAATACAACTGAAAGCTTTTGTCCTGAAATCTGAGTGTTTATGTTTCAGATTTTAGCAGTCTGCTTCCACATCTGCAGCTACTAGGCAGTCCTTAGCAAGCGATCAAGAATATATGAATTAGCTGATGGTTTTGAGCCAAAATAGAAACATTTGTGTTCTTGAATTGCCTGTAGATTTAAAAAAATTTTTTTCTTACCCTAATACCCAAAAAACCCCAAAGTGTGGTGTTTTAGAGCTCACAGAGGAGAAGAGCTGCCAACAAATGAAGATGTATGTGCTTTTTAATTACACCACTAATGCAGAGTCCCAGTAAGCTTTCGGAAGGAAGGAGCTGAATTTGGTACCTCGGGTGGATTGTGCTTCATTTCAGGGAAGTGCCATAAATTTGATTACCAAAGGATCATGGTCACAATTTATTCTGCATATTGGCTGTCATATGTATGGTAGATTCCAATTTGTTAAAAATAAGACAGAAAACTTAGTATCTTTTAATGCAAGACAGAAAACTTAGTATCTTTTAATGCAATGAGGAAGAATGCAGCCAGTCTTAAAAATGTATTTCTTATTTGCTTTCATTTTGATTAGTGCCTTTCGTAATTTAATTAAGATACTTGGCAATGTAAATTACCATGACAGAAGTATGCTTATGAGTGTTTTATGATCACTAATTGACAGAAGTTGGTTTTCTTCATGCAAATTCTGTATATAATGTTTGCATTAATCAGATCAGAAGTTACCAAGTTACAGAAACTGTGAAGCATGACAACTCAAACAAACAGAAAATTCTCCATTAGATTTGTTTTACTGTAACATGGTCATTGAAAAAAAAAAAATAAAAAGATTCTGGTTTCTAAAGCTTTATTTTGGGTGTTTTCCTTTCAAGGTGTTTACTGTACAGATTCCATTCTGTAGGTCACTCTGGGTATTTAACTGCCCAAGATTTGAATGGATTGCATTAGGGAAGATGGTGTATATTTTCAAGAAGATATTGGACCTATTGTTTCTACAAAGATGCAGGTTTTCCATCACCAGGATTTCCCCATCCTAGAAATCAAGAGCTAAGTCAGCTCTGTGGGAGGAAGGATCTGGATTTCCCAAGCAGGGAACAGAGATCAGCTCTTGCTTGGTAGTCATCATCAGATGGTGTTCTCCAGTAGCCTGAAATGGATGGAGGAGGTCGGCATCTCTTTGGTAGTCAGCAGGAGCCTTCAGAGAGGGCAAGCAGGACAAACTAGTGGAACAGTTATCACAATCTCCCACCTTTCAGGTACCCATGTAACTCACTGCTCACATTTGGCAGGAGAGACAGAAACAGCTGTGCACATGCTGAAAGCAGGAGAAGGCTGTACAACTTCTCCAAGTTATTTTACTCTTCTTCTGGAAGTGATTTTGAGCTGAGTGTATTAACTTTATATATGGAAAGGTATCTCTAATGGGGTCTGGTATCTGTCTGCAAATAGTGCAGTTCAATTTTTCTCACTCCTTGGTCAAACACTCTTTAAAACCCACTAAAACCAGGAGGCAGACCTGGTGGGTTTGAGTAGACTTTGGATGGGCTCAGTGATCCATGCTGTTTGCAGATGCATAGAAGATATGTATGTGCTGGTACCTAGAAGAGAAATATTTTTTCCATATTCTCTGGAGCTGTTGTAAAATAGTAATGTTCCCTTCTTGGCCTTTGAATCAGTCTGGCGTTTAATTAACAACAATGACAACAAGATTAAGAAATAACACTCAAATTATGTAGTAAGAGTTGGTTTCTGGATAATCTGTTTTACTCTTTTTCACTGATTAGCAATTTGAACTTGTTTCTTGTGTTTAAACAGATCCCAAATTGGATGCTAAAGTTCACTGAAACGAAATAACCTTATAATGCTTCATGATAATTTTTGACTTGCACAGGATGGACTAAGTGCTGGACACTCCATGAAGACCTGCCAAGTATTGCATATCATGTGTGAAAATTTTCTGTCTGGCACTCCAGTCATTCATGACTGCAGGTTGGCTTATGAATTTGATTGTGATGTAGGAAGAAGACAGGCATTTGCCTGCAGTTTCACCTGTTAATATAGTGTTGGGAGAGAACAGCTGAACAAGAAAGCAGCAGAGCAGCTGTACAAATGGAGACTTACTGTAACCTTCCATCTTCTTTTCAACAAATCAAGCCCAGCCATCCACTGCAATTACCCAACAACTTCTCTTTATTCCATCCTTCTCACCAGGATCTCCACCATAATCTTGTGTTTTATTTCAGTGATCTTTCAGCACTTACTGGGATCCCTCAAAATGCTTCTTCTCTGCTTTCCCTTTCATCCAGCATCCTTGGCAGCTCAGGGGCGTTGTAGCTCCTAGAAATCTCCAGTTTCTCCATTAGTAGTGTACCTTGTGTACCTAGTGGACATTAGTAGTGTCCTTCAGTGCGGGTTCTGCAACCCCACCTCACTGCTCATGAAAGCCTGTCCCAACCTGATCTGTCAAGTGTTGTCTTTCTTCATGACACACTCTCACATTGTGCTCATGCCAAGGGGATTTTACTCTAAAGCAAATATACCTGTTTATGTGCAAGTTGTTTACTGTTGCGACATTCAGTCAGTAAATAATTTCTGTAACATAGCACAGCTGACAAAATACACAGCACACAGCCTTGGCAACCACACCCATTCTGTGGCCAGCGCTGTGTCTGTAGCTCTGGCTAGTTGAATGAGTGGGCTGGAGGGAAGCAGAACCTTGCACTAGATCCATTATTATGTATGTTTTCCTTTAGCTGAAGTGCCCCACATGCCACTGACAGCATGTTAGCCATGATGGTTCTGAGGAACTTCAGAGAAAAGGAGCAGTTTCCTGAGTGTCTTGAGAAGAGGTAAGCAGCTGGAGAAGACCTGAAGTCAGCTGTAGGATTCAGCACTTTGGATTCAATGGTGCAATTTCCATCCAAGTCCCTTTTACAGAGCAAGTAGCAAAAGCCAAAAGTTAGGTTTTTGTTAGAATGTATTGACTACACAGGGGAGAAGTCTCTCTGAAACTCCAACAAATGCTTTTGGTCATGCACAAAGAAGTCACATGTACACACAGAAGAGTCCTTTAGGTAAAACTGTGAGGCACTTTGGGCCCCAGCAGTTCTGAGGAATCAGCTGGGTACTTTGCAGGTCACCCAGAAATGCCTCAGCCCTTTTTGGTGCTGTCTCCTGTGTGGACTTCATCTTACATCCTCCCACTTGTGCCAAGTGGGACACAGCTGACGTGAGTTTGTTTTCCATCCCCCTGATTTTTCCAGTATCTTCTTGGCGTCTCCTACATAAAGCTATAGATGTTCCGAAGAAAAATAAATGCAAAAGCGGTGATTGTCTGCCTTTGGCTCATATGTTTTTTTTTGTATTTTTGTTATCTGGGTGACTCTGTTTTGTCTGGTCTGTATCTGTGATACTATTTATATCCAGCTCTGTTTCCTGTCCACACTCACCAGCATCATTGTAACTCCTGGTTTATGCAGTGGTCTGGAAGTACAGATGTACACACAGGCCAGAAGTTGTCAACATCTCCAGTTTTTTAACTGGAACAACTAGGATAAAGCTTAGTGTGGATGAGCTTCCTTCACCAGTGATAGGGAGAAGCACATTCCCTCATGCTACAGCTTTGAATAGGTCTTTCTTTGGGTCAGCTTTAGCTTCACAACCAGACTGGAGAGTGTCCTTCCCATCTGCAGCCCTATGGAAGGACAGTTTCATGGTCCCAAGAACCATGCCAGCTGGCTGGTGGTCCTAGGAGAGAGGCTCTGCACCAGGCTGGCTCTCTCCCCAGCACAGAGCTGTTGGCTCCTCATTCCTCAGGACCTTAGTGGCCTCAGCACGAGCAGCGAGACTTCACCCTCTAAATCTCTGCAGGCGAGGCCCTGGCACCTTGCAGCCTAGATCATGCCCACAACTGGACACAGTGTTTCACTTGGTGCTCTCACTGGAGCAGCACAAATTGCTCTCCAGAGCAAGCCTCAACCCCCTCTGGTGGTGCCCCAAGCCTCATTTCTTCCACTTCTTCCCATTTTTAACAGTGCAGTCCTCGTTTTGCTAAGCAGAAGTGCATGCCTGACAGAAGCCCGTACACCTACTCATCGTGATGCCTGGGAAGGCTGACCTGGAAACAGAGACTAGGTAGAATAAAAGTATAAAAGGTATTTATTGAAAGGATACAGCTTGGGCAGTGCAGGAACCCTGCTGGGTCTACACCCAGTTCAAATATACAAACGATCACAAATAAATGGATGCTCTGTCACAAGGTCTCACACTTTTATAGGTTTTGGTTCATTAGCATATTGGAGTCAATTGTCCAATTACAACTTCAGGTTATGAAGCTCCATCCTCCTTGTTCCCTCTCTTTCTTCACTGTTGTTTACACTCTTGGGCCTAAAAGTTGTCCTTGGTCCCAAGCTACAAAGGAATTGTTTTGTCTATGTACTCTGTGAAGAGAGCTTACTAACTTTTAATATGAAGCCCAGAACTACACACTAACCCAGCACAGAATGTAAAAAAAATATAAAAGCTAAAACTTAGGGCATCAATTGGGCCCACCTAGGGCAAGAAAATGAGGTCTCAAATTTTTCAAAAATGAGGTCTCAATATCCTAAAAGTACCTTTCAAATGCAACTGCAGGATTTGCACGATTGAAACTTTTTCTCTAATCTCATTACCTCCCTTCTGGCTGTTCCTGACAATTGGAGACTATAAATGATAACATAGCTTAAAAAAGGATATCTTTAATATTTCTACAATATATTCAAAGCAGTTTGGGCTTTGAGCAACAGAGAACTCATTTCTGTTTCACCACGAATGCCAGTATGTTTATTAATTTAGAAGTGGCATTAATCCTAGAACATATCCAGATCTTTTTGTGATTTTGCATTCATCGTAACTGAAAGATATCATGAAATATTTCTCTATACCTCTAAATAACATTGCCTGTCATGTCATATTTATCTCTGATTTCTCTCAGTGTTTTTGTATCAGAGCTGAAAATGAGCTATCACAGAAAATAAAATGAGAATGAAACACCAGTCCTTTGTATTAAATTTAACATTTGGCTCCTGTCCCAGAGTTGTCCACAGCCATATTAGAATCAGATGGTAGAATAAGATGAAAAGATCTCCTGGATGAGTTTTGTTCTGATCCTTATTAAAGAGTTGATAAAAGACTGAAAGCAGGATACTTGTTGTAGTAAAAAAGCCTGCCTAATATCAAAGGCTGGATGGACAAGCTGATATGTATTATTGTTAGGCCTTCCTGCTTGATCACATTTCACTATCATAAAATAATTCTGCTAGTGGACATGACATATAAAAACTTTAGTGTGAGAGCAAAAAGCCCAGGCTGGCAGATATTACTGCTCTAGGTATACACTTAGTAGCTGACCATAAGCCAAGGAAAGGGTTTAATGTAAAAAAATATTGTTGGTGACAGCACAGTGTAGCTATATTTATTTTATTCTCAACTATTTGCATTGATGAAAGACACTGCCTTGTCCTGACTTACTGGTGAAGCTGGTATCACATGTGATGTGACAGCATAGGGCAACCCCACTGGTATTGTTCAGCCTTCTTCAGAAGTTGTGCATCCTCTGTCCTATCCAGAAACCAGCACTTGCCCCCGATTCCTTTGGCAGTCTGGAGAGAGAAAGATCAAAGAGCCCTAAATAGTCTTCAGAATGCAATTTTCTCTTTACTCAAAGCAGCCTTGTATAGTTCTGGGGTATTTTTTGGCTGAAATTGTACAAACATTTGCAGGCTCTGGGTGTTCTATGCAAAAACAATTACTTTGATAAAATGAAGGAATGGTGCTTTCTGGTGTTGCTGTTCTGCTGTAGTGGAGACTGTGAGCATGATATTGGAGCTATAAATTAGATTTTGCACAGCAGCATTTCTGCAGGGAGTCTGCTGCTTCAGACCAACAGGCTATAATCAGCACTTTTCAAGGGGATATTTTGCCTGTGTATTGTTGCAGTATCATCAGCAAGAGAAGTAGAGCAGCAATTGCAGACTGCATTGACTCTTCATTTCAGCTTTTGATCACAAAGGCTGTCGAAGAACAAATATACTTTGTAGGTATTGTATGCTGCTTTTCTAAATGCACCTTTTTAAAGGCTGGCATGTGGTTTCAACTTACAGGCAAAGAATGATTTTACTGGCACTGGCTGTTTACAGCATCAGTGTCAACATTTGAGCTTATACCCAGTCTCCTTTTACAATCAGTGGAGACAAATGTGCACATTTAGAGGAGTTCAGTTAATTAATCTGATTATTTTAGACATCTTCTTTCCAGTGAGAGGGTTTGTATTTTAGAGCACTCTATCTCTCTTCTCAGCAATAATTAATCCCAGCATATTTAGTTCAGGAGGTGTTATCTGTAGTTAGGTGAGCTGGATCCCACACAGCATGTTTCTGAATAGCACTGTATTCTCACTTGGCTGCTAACACTGTTTGTATGAATACTTTTGGGGTTTTATTTTAATTAATGGATTATCCTAGGGAACACATAAAGAGATCAGTTGTGTATGTAAGAAATGCTTGGTTCAGTCCCTACAGTGGACTATTACTGCTGATAATTACAGCTATCTTAATGCTTCCTATGAAAGTTGTTTTGGTAGTTGTATTGATCCTGTCCTCCTCAGGTATCAGTTCAATGTGAAATGTCTTTTTGGATGAAGAGTGCTTCCTCTTGGGTACATGGACAATCCTAAGGGACTTAACACGAGAAAAAAATCTCTGAGAAAAAATGGGACCTCCTTGCATTCTCCTGAAAACATCTTTAGGGAGCTCAGATGAATGGAGCTGTGGCACATACATGCCTCCTTTCAGGAGTGTTACAAGAACTGGACTGAGGGATAAGGAAGCATAATTCGTATTTGTGAACAGTGTTGATACCCTGTTCATTTGGGTTCATCTGAACCATGCTTATGGATTCATTCAAATAGAGGAAAAGCCCTCAAGGCTGGTCTTCTCAAGATGAGTTTGCCATATATGACAGGGCACAAAGGGTAAGTAGCATCTTAGGACAGAACTTCCTGTGAACAACTCTCAGAAAAAAAAAAAATATAGAGTAATACATATTAGCTAAGGAATCAAAATTGTTTCTGAAGTGTATAAATGGAGTCACAGAATAAGAATAATAGGTATTATTGGTCCCATGTTTGTCACTTGTCACTATATCATACTCGTGCAAGCACTTTGAGGATGATGGCTACTGGAAACAGGTTTCCTGAAAACCTTTCTTGTTCACTACTCGAGAATCTATAATTACTTTTGGTAGTCTTTGCTTTGGTGTACAGTTCTGGTGTCTGGATTACTGACATCCAAAACCACAAGGCGCCCTAATATGGTCCACTGAGCATTAGTTTTCCTCTGATTAATTTTCCAGTTGATTACTTAATTAATTTTTCTAGGTAAATATGTATTCTGTTTCTTTAATTCATTAATTCTTTCACCTCAACTTTGCTCATGTTTATTCCCTCTTTCGTCGAGGGTTCCCATTAACTCTTGCATCATTAACTCTTGCACCTCTTGCACTCATTACACACATGCTTTTTTCTTTCTATTTTTTTTTCTCTTTTACAGACTTAACTGAAGTTGCACCATGCATTTTGAAGATGTCACCAACAGATCAGCAGTTGAACAAGCTGGCGAGGAGGCTGGGACCTGAATGGGAGCATGTAGTTCTGTGCTTGGGTTTGTCCCATAGTGACATCTATCGATGTAAAGTCAATCACCCTCACAACCTGCAGTCACAGATAGTAGCTGCGTTTGTCCTGTGGAAACAGCGTTTGGGGAAAAAAGCAACAATCCAAAGTCTGCATGCCAGTCTGATGGCACAGGAAGTGGATCCTTCTGTTATACAGTACATGCTTGAGTAAAGCCATGCTGTTTATTCAGAGCTTCCATGTATTTCATTAAATTAAGTAAAGAGGATGGAAATGTATGTTGAAGATTGATGCCTCAAACTGTAAAAAAGTGAGGCTGTGAACTATGATCTTATTAAGCTTAAACATTCCGGTTTTCTGTGGCATCTTGTGACTTGTAATTGTTTTCATGCCAGATTAATTTTTAGCAGGCATTAAAAAATGGATCACTGTTTCCTGTGCTCTTTTGTGCTATTTCAGTGGAGATATTGAGTGACAAAGTTCTTGCAAGCAGGTGGGCCTGCAGTGAGTTCAGCAAGGTTTTCGATTTCACTGAGGGAGCAAGACTTGGTTTAACTTATTTTCTGGACTATGTAGGAGCCTTTTTAGTGCTGTTTCATGCTAGTTCCCTGATATTACAGCAAGAAATGAGACTAATCACCATTACTAATTTAACAATTTTACAACAGTTATTGCAGGTGGCTAATTTCACATTTATAAAGTTTCAGTACATACAGTTTCTTGCTAGGATAGATGGCTGCCACTTTGGTCTACTTTTGAAAAAGGCCCTAAGGGGAAGTAGCAGGAATGGAGGGTGCCTGTGAGGGTTTCTGCTGTTATTATTCAATAGCTGTAGGTTTCTGCAGGCAGGCCCTAAGTACATACGCCATGTCACAAGTGGGAAGTCTCAGGGAAGACAAACAGTAGAAAAGTGACCAGAAGTAGGCAAGGTAAACTGAGCAAGATGCAGCTTAAAAAAAGGAGATAACTTCTAAGTTGTTTGTGTTTGTCTCTGCTAATAAACTGGGAGACCATCTGGTGCCTGCTGAGTCTTTGAACTGTGCTCTGTATCCAGGCAATCTTGTTTCATGGTGAGGTCAAGATCCATAAGCACATTGCTGTGACCACTGCACACCCAACAGGGCAGCGAATTTTGCAGGTCCTTTCTGGTCAAGATGAACTTCCCACTGCTCTCCCTCCAGGTTCCCTCCAGCCATCCGCCAGGCTCATTTGCTTTCTACCAGCTTTTCTGCACCTAGTGGGGGCAGCTTTGACACTGCTGCCCTCAATTCTTTGCCAGTGTAATTGTACCACAAATGAAGATAAGATTTTATGCAGAAAAATGGAAAAGCTTGAGCTCTTCTCCTCCTTCCCTTCTGCCATGGAGACTTTATTCCTCCTGAAAGAAAATACTGAGGTTTTTGTTGACTAGGGGATCAGTCTGCAGGATACTCAAAGGCAATGGGAGTGACCAGCTGCTCTCTGACGTGTAATGATAAGAGGCAGAATACATTTTAATTCTGCCTGAGCAGTTTGCTGTACAGTAAATGAAAAACAGAATTTTAATGCTGAGTTTCTAGGTCTGTTTATGAACAAGCTACTTTGGACTGTTTCATCTACAGAGCTGTTGCCAAAGAACTTCCCATCCAACAAATTTTGTTCTGATTTCACAGCTTGACAGCTTGTCCACAGTCTTTGTTGGGGCAAGAATGAAATTTACTGTTTTTTATTTTTAATATTTTTTATTTTTATATCTAAATTTTGAAATAAATGGGAAATTAGAAAAGACAGAGATTTTAAATATATATATATGTCTTGGTTTTTAGAAGCATGGAAACAGAATATATATCCAGCAGGATCTGGCTCTTGCAGGTTCTGAAGCAATCTGGTAGTATTTTGGTTTTAATCTTCTGTATACAGTTATGACCTTCAGTAAATTGTGATACTGTTATACCTCACTCAGATCTTAACTAATCATATTCAGATCTCAACTATTCATATTCTGCTTCCAGAGATTAACTATATCAACAAATTCCAGATAAACAAGGTAAATCAGTTTAGGGTTTAGGATTTATTTTTTTTTCTGTTTCATGATGCTTTAATGCAAACATGTTCTTTTTTAGGTGGAAAGCCATCCCAGAGCAGGTCTACAGACATTTAGCAGATTTATATGAGACAGCCCAGCACAGGGAGTGGGATGAGGACTTTGAAGCAATTCTGACAGTGAGATTGACAGAAGCCTGGTTTGCATATTAGGGAAGACAGGCAAAGCAGTCTTCCTGGCAGTAGTTTGGAGGAAAAAAGGCTAGAGATGGTTGACAGGAGAAGCTGCTGAAAGTGTGATTTAGACAAAGAAATTGACTCCCAGTGTCATGAATGTAAGTACCTTGTTCTGAGCCAACATGGACCAAGCATGAACAGAGACTTATCTTCAAAGCAGTTCATCCCCAGTTAACCCAGAATGAGCACAGTGCTTCATGGAGGCAACCAGTCTGGGGGAAAAGCAATGTGAGGGGCACATTCACAGGAGTGTGCCCTGATGCCTTCTTCTCTGTGTGAACTTTGTATTTCGTGTTCTTCATTTCATGAAATCATAGGATGGTTTGGGTTGAAAAGGACCTCCAAGAGCAGCTAGCTCCAACACATCTGCCATGGGCACCTTTCAGTACACCAGTCTGCTCAAAGCCCCATCCAGCCTGGCCTTGAACACTTCAATGAGGCATCCAAACATCTCTGGGCAATCTGTTCTAGTACCACATCACCCTCACAGTTAAGAATTTCTCTACCTTCTTCCAGTTTGAAGCCACTCCTCCTTGTCCTATCACTACATGTCCTTGTAAAAAGTCCCTCTCCAGCTTTCTTGTAGGCCCCTTTTAGGTACTGGATAATGCTATAAAGTCTCCCCATAGCCTTCTCCAGTCTGAGCAGTCCCAACTATTACAGCCTTTCTTCATAAGAAAGGTGCTCCAGGCCCCTCGTCCTCTTGATGGCATTTCTCTGGACTCATGCCAGCACTTCTGTGTCCTTCCTATGTGTGAACTCCAGAGCTGTTGGCAGCACTCTAGGTGGGATCTTACGAGAATGGAGAAGAGGTAGAGAATCACCTCCGTCAACCTGCTGGCCATGCTTCTTTTGGTGCAGCCCAGGATATGGTTGGCCAATATCAGGTTATCCATAACTAATATACTTAGAGTCTTTTCTATTATTAAGAAAACAACTTTCAGTAGATATGAAATCTCACGTCAAATAAGGTGTCCTTTCAAGGCAGGTATCTGTCTAGAGTATCTGTCGTGGCAGGGCTGTTGGTGGTTCGGGTGCTGTGACCTTCCAGAGGAGTGTCCTTAAAAGGACACCCGGGTGGCACAGGCACATCTGGGCAGCTGCCACGTGATTCAGCCCTTTTGTGAGAGCCGCCCTGAGCCAACACAGAGGCAAGAGGCAGAGTCTTTGTATGGGGTTCCGCAAAGATCTTTTATTTGGTCTTGCTGCAAAGGGCTCCAGGGACAAAAAAATCTGGGAAGGTTTGAGGGAACAGGGATTATATTGGGAAGGCTGGGGGTGGGGTAGAACATCAGGGTGAATTAGGTGAGGGCTCAGGGGCAGATCAAGGGGGAAGGACCAATAGGGTTCAAACTATTTACATAGTAACACAAGGTACCCTGGAGGTACTTTCTGGTTGCCCTAACCACAGAGATTGTCGGAGTGATCTACCAGCAGTGAAGTGGGAAGCCACTTTCTCCAAAGCAGGGCCATAACAGCAGACCTATCTGACTCCACAAGTGTCTAGTAGGGACCACTGGAAACCTGGTAGGTGATTATTATATCCGGTAATTTCTCCAACTTATTTGGTGGGCTAAGTGGTACAACTCTTGGCACCTGGTACTAAATTACAGGAGCTGCAGCTAGACAAGGATTATAAAACCTGGCCTCTCATATTGTAGAGCAAAGCATATAATTAATAATTTATAGTTGCTTTTACGTTCCCAGGGCCCAAATGAATGCTCTAATACTTGAGTTGCAAATACTGAAGGAAGAGGTTTACTTGTTTTATGAGATTTTTTTCCATTGCTGTTATTTTTAAATTCATGGAAATGTTCTTATTAGACTCTTCATTTTTATTAAAGCTTGTTTTTACACTTCACAAATGCAGGGATACGTTTAACTGAGAGTAGTATTCCTTTAACCCAGTGGATTTTTCCATCCACTTAAAAATATTTTTCTTCTGTATGTAATGCTTTATTTTGCACAAGGATGCAATTAAGACAATTTAATTCTTCAGATGTATAGTAAAGCCTCTTATTCTCTCATAGAATACTCAGAGGATCTTAAAATGTTTATTCTTTTCTGCTAATTTAAGAGCGAATGTTATTTATTTAAATCTCATGGACGAGCCTGTGACTTGAGTGTTCTTCAGGATTGAGGCAACTCAGTGAGTTTCCCCATCTCTCCCTTTGCCTCAAACTCCCTTTTGCCAAAGTTTGGGTGATGACAGGAGACTTGCACAGGGGCTTCTGTGCTCCCTGCCCACAGGGACTGGTGGGAGGGCAGGCTGACTTCCAGAGGAACTCCTGTTCCACTGCCTGTGGTGAGGTGTGCAGCCACTTTGGGCTTTGGGATGGAGCATGAGTTTGGCAAAGGTGAGCCAGCAGAAACTTCTCTCTGATGTGTTTAGGTTTATTAACTAAAGTCAAAAATTCCTCCCTAGTGAAACTAGTATTATTGGTATTTACTTATTTGTGGCAGAGTTTAGGAGCTCCAAGACAGGAAAGCATAAATGTGGCCACTGCTGGAGCTTCCACTGAAACAATTGGCATAACTTACAGTCCTTGGAAGAAGTCATCATTGATTTTCTTCCTTGGTCTCCAGAGGAGACTCTGACATCCCATTCAACTCTTCTAAGTGGTAAATGAGCTTTATAAAACTGTTTTGTACTCTGCAAGTACAGGTGGACTCTTAGCATGGCAATAGGCAAGACCTAAGCGCACTAATTCTCACCTGCATAAGCTGTATGAATGATCAGAAAGGAAGGATCTTCTCAGGGTAAAAGCATGTCAGCCTGCCAGCATTTAAGAGTGGCTGGAGTATAAAATGAAAATGCAGTCATCTGTGAGCCACTTCTCCCAGATATAGTGGGGGAATTTTGCATCTGGAATCCTATTTTTTATAACAGTCATTGATCTAAGGAATAAAACATTTTGCAAAATCTGGAAAAATAAACAACGTCATACTATATTCAAACAAAATAAGAGGCATGCTCATCTCATGCTAAATGTGGTCATGCTGCCAATTTTGTTTCTTATTGGAAATGAAAACAGTCTCTGGGAACTAATCTGTTAGAAGCTTCCATATTCTCCATAGACATAGACTAATGTCAATACATAGTAGAAGTAGAGCTAAAAGGACAATTGATAAAACTTTTGTCTTTTTACAATGAATCTTTAAAATCTTTTTCCAAATTTCAGTAAATGAAAAGAATTTTAACTTTCAAGGTGTTGTACTGTCACCGAAGATCCAAAGATCTAAAAAATAAATCCAGTGATTTGGCATTTTTTCCCCTGTTGATCTGAGAAAAATGAGCATTTGCTAGAAACAAAAATAAACTGATTAAAAAATTAGTAAGTGTTTTAGAAGAATTCACTTCTAAACCTAGCATTTTAGTTGTAAAAAAAGATTAATTGCAATTTCCCTTTGAAACTGGTGGGTAGAGCTGATGATGGCACAGGAAGATTCCTGTCTCTTCTGCAGGAAGAGACTGCATTAAAACATCTGTATGCGATACAGGTACCATTTCTGAAGTCGATGTCTGGTCCAAGCCTCAAAGCAAAGAGACAAAAAGTCTCTTATTAACTTCAGTGCGCTTTGGATTAGGCCTTCTTTAATTGCAGCCTGCTGAAGCATGGTACTTTTATGATCTCCTTTTGAAAAAACAGTCTTTTTGGATTTGAAGCAATAAAAAGGAAAGGGAGTTCTGTGGATGTAGTAAGGATTCTAGGCTATGGGGTCCTATTTTCACTGCCACAAGTACTACTTCTTTGCACTATTCACTTCAAAGTGCCACAAAAAAGGGAAAAAAAAAAGCCAGAAAAGTGGAGCCATTCAGCAAAGGATATTGGTAAGTCCTCAAAACCAAGATAATTCTGAATTTTGGAATGAGAATAATCCCATAAAACCTGGGATTTGATGTCTCAGGAAACCATTGATACATTCATGGAGTTTTCCACCTTGAGATCAAGGTTTCAAGGCAACTGCTGACCTAAAAGTCCATAATATATAATATAATAGAAATCTGTGGGTTTTTTTCTTCTTTTTTTACAACATTCACATCTGACCCGCACAGAACCAGCCTTTGCTATTAGACTTTAGAAAGGGTAGGCAGGATCAAATGAGCCAAGTACTTGAACTGGTCTGGGCCATGAGAGGGACAAACCCATTAGACCCAGGGGCAGGGGCAGATGCAGAGTAGGTACTGTGATTTGCTATGGCTGCTGAGATTTGTGCAGAGAGGCCACTGGGTTCTCAGGATGACAGCCAGACCTTCATCACACCGGCAACGAGTTCATTCACACAAAGAGGATGTACAGAGACCTCCTTAACAGCTCCCTGCAGTATATGCCCAAAGGCTATTTCACTGGCTGGTGAGTTACTTCTCTCTCTTGTGAGGGCTGTCCTGAGGAATGTGTGCCTAGGCATAATATTTAACTGCCCAAGGTTCTGTTTCTGCATGACAGAGTCAACTCCATGACCAGGCTGAGGGCAGGTTAAGACAACACCTTGGCTGGGAGCACTGCTCAAGCTTAGTGCCCATCAGCAGTGTTTCTAGTTGAAGATGTATTTCCAGAGTCAGGCTTAATTTTTGGTTAACAAAATCTCATTTTTTCTTAAATTCAGAATTGGTCCAGCACTTCTTCTCTGGTTTGGGTTCTCTGCTGGTAGAGGGAATTTTTCCCTGCCATTGGGATGCTTGCATTTGGTCTTTCGGTAGCTGTTAAGTAAGCCTGCCCGGTGGCATGCAGCTCAGGTGTGGGCCTCAAATATTAGCCTTTCTGACTTTGAAAATGTGCAATCATTCTACTACCTGAGACTTCTGCATATCACTGTTGACTGTGTTTTCAATCATTAGCTATTTTATTGTTATTTGTTATACTTGTCTATCTTTGCACCACTAATTTTGAGTCATCCTGAAGAGAATTATTCAGTTCTCCTTGCAAACTAGAGTAGGGTGGTTTGGGGGTTTTTCACATGTACACTGAGCACCATTCTCTAGGAAGCAGGCACACAGAGATTCTTACACTGCTTCAATGTTTATTTTGATTTTTAAGTGATACTTTCTCCATCAGGAAGGTGAAGATTCCCAGCTTCACCTTGTGAACTCCAGGAAAGGGCTGGGGGTGTTTCCACTTGGTTTAGATTAGTCAAGATGAGCCAACAAGCACATCTGCCCTCACGACCCCTTAACAGGAGTAGTGCTGGGGACTCATGGCACAGTCATTGCCCTTGAAAGCCCAACAGGCACACAGCACTCCTGTAAAAAAAACCAAACAGATTATAAAGACATACTAGCAGGAAAATATAGCATTTAATTTAATTATCTAGATCAGGCACATCTCAGTGAAACTGCCTTTTATGAGGTACTGTTATTTTTATGGACATATTTGATAGGCTTTATTTAAGTAAGAAAGCAATTGAGTAACTAGAGCATGTGGAGACTTCTGATAAGGATCTGTCTTTCAGGTTATTAAACAAACTGCATAGCGAGTGCTCAATTATTCTTCGAAATGCTTAAGCAACACCTTTTGTTCAGATTCCCATCTAGAATTACCTCCCAGTAAGCTGCCTCCCAGTAATTTCCAAGAAGCATCATGCAAACAGCACACACCCCTATTCTGGATAATAAAGACTTCTGAGAAAAATCTCAGGATTAATAAACAAGCCACAAAGAGACCTAGGAAACCAAACCTTCTGAAGGAATTTTACTTGCCTCTCACTGGGCTCTCTGTGGCATAGGGTCTGATGTCTGCATATGGAACGAGCCTCAATAATTACATATTCTTGCTCTCCATTTCTGGTCCTGACTTTGCAACATTTGAGAAACTACTTCAGACTGCAGCTTGTAGAGTGATGCAGACTTTTGGGAGCAAAGTTTGATGAAGGCATAGTGAGCCTGAGATTGTGCACACTTAGGGTTGCTGTCGAAGCAAGCAGCCATTGCATGGCAAACAGGGGAGCCCTAAAAACCTCTGCATAGCAG
Source organism: Bombycilla garrulus (assembly GCA_013400315.1). Taxonomy (NCBI): domain Eukaryota; kingdom Metazoa; phylum Chordata; class Aves; order Passeriformes; family Bombycillidae; genus Bombycilla; species Bombycilla garrulus. Next base: position 161,671 of record VXBU01014368.1, read on the forward strand.
AGAGAGTTCTGAGGAGCGTGGGTGTGCTTCTCAGTCATGGTACAAAGCATGTAACCATGGGCCTTGAAGAGGAAACCAGAGGTTTACGTCCTTGTGATACACTTTTAGGTTTTCTCACCCACCACTGAATATGTATGTCCCACAGAACTCTGAAAAAAGGAAATCCACTAAAGCCCTGAAACCAGTTGTCTAAAGCACGAGCCACATAATATCAGCGGGCAAGAGTAATAACAAAGATCTGGAGAAAATCACAGTGGAAATGAAGTCCTGAGTCTAGCTGTGAGTTTGAGGTCTGTGATTTCAGCTGCAAATTGGGCTCTCTGTGATGGGTTGTTGGTTTCCCTTCTTCCATGTTAGCTTGGGCCTCTGGTGAGTCAGATGTTGTGCATCTGGTAATGCCAGAGAATAGCAAACAGGTCAGAGGGACATGTGTGCATAGGCATGTAGAGGACAGGAATAAAGGGGGTCAAGAGAGGAGGGAATATGCTTCAGAGCTCCCAGAGAGCTCTCTCTCAGTGCTGCCCCAGGTCCCTGCCTGCTGGTCCTTTGTCCTTAGATGCCAGCACATGCCACAGAAAGTAGGATTTTTCTTTACCTTTTTTTTCTCTTCCAAGGCAGACACTACCAATACATCAGATTTCATTCTGAAATCCAGCTGACAGGATGACTCCAGGTTTAACATGCTTTCCTAGAAGGGACATTGCTCACAGGGCACCCAGCTGTAATTTCCAAAAGCTAATCCCACAAGGCAAGCTAATGCTGGCAAGGTGACAAGCCTGAAACAAAGCCATCCCCTGAGTGAAGCACCAATAGGCACTTGGCCAAGCACAGCCAGCAACAGCAAACACTTCTGACCACAGCTGCTGCTCACCCAGCAGTGCCCGAGGGGTGCAGAGTCACCACTGTCCTACCACACTGAGGACAGGAGAGTTCTGCCAGTATCAGGACATGCACAATGCAAGGCTGGACGATGAGGCTTGGCCATCCCATCCAAGTCCTCCGTATGGTTTTCAGGCCGTGGGTTGGGGTCGGGTCTAAATGCCCAAGCATTTCTGCTTGGAAGGTGTCATGGGAAGGTCAGAGTCCATTGGCTAGAGAAACCTGCTTGGTCTGAGGCTATGAAGGGCTTGCCCAGCTCTGGTATGGGCCTGTGAGTCAAAGCACAGCCTCGCTTCAAGACACTGGCAACCAAATTAACTCAACAGAAGTATCAGCTGCTTCAAAATCTCTCTCTACTGTCCCATCTTACAAATGTGAGTTGTTCTCTGTAGTTTTATAAAATCATAGAATCATAGAATCGTTTAGGTTGGAAGAAACCTTTAAAGGCCTGTTGCAATCAACTGGGAAACAACTACACCAGCTTGCTAAGAGACCTGTCCAACCTGGCCTTGAATGGACTGGGGCATCTACCACCTCCCTGGGCAACCTGTTCCAAGCTTGGAAGAGAGGAAGGGGTGGGTGCTAGGCCCAGTGGCCTGTGTTCCTGCTCATTCCTCATGGTGCCTCTTTGCTGAACGCCCAAGCTGGGCCTGATGCATGGCCAGTACCACTGAGCCTCCCCCACCATGGACAGCATGGGTTTGTGTAGACCCTCAGGGTGAACCACAGTGGCTCATACTTCTGATGAGCCCTGCAGAAATCCAACAACACTTGAGTTTAAGTCATCCATGCGGTAGTGAATGCCACTTCTCCTGCAGACATTTCTCAGATAATGCCATTGTGTTCTCCTACATGAGCATGTTGGCAAACACTTACGTTTTTAAGGGATATTACAGCAACAAAGTAGGAGTGCTACACAATAGCAAGCCAGAAATGCAGCTGATCAGAAAAGGCAAATGCAGAGTTGCCAATTCACTGCTGTGACCTCTCCTGGGATCATAAGCTTGGTAGGAGAAAGAGGAAAAGAAGAGTGACACCATTTGACAGTGGCTGTAACTAACATGGTAGGAAAAATCCAGACCTAATATATAAGAGATGATCATATGGCATAACAGAATTACTCATCTGTTAAGCATTACTAAATGCTTACTATACTAAGCATTGTTGATCTCCAGGAAATGTACCTAGGTGAAGCTGAAGATTTTTAAATCTAAAACTGATGGCATAAATCAAACTCTCTTTAGGCTCCTGCAATAAGAGAAGAAAAGGAAATTGCTTTTCAGCCCAGAAAGCATGCTCCTGGTAACTGATAAACTGGCTGTGACTCTCCGCAGAAGGCGTGATGAATAGTGAGAAAGCAAATACCAGAACTATAACAAACCTCCAAAATGACACAGGGAATGATAGCAGCTGTTGCTGGAGAAATTTGGGAGATCCCTGTGGGAGGGAGGGCAGGGGATGGGATTGGGAACTACACCATATATGTAAGGGACCAGACAGTACCTGGTTTGGAACTGCTTATCATCAAGGCGCTTTCCTCTGTCACTGTAGCTGCTTAACCCTGCAGCCAGAAAAGATACATGGAAATGCGAAGGTACTGACACATTTGCACTGTGCCAGCCAAAAGATGAGCTGCAGCCTTACTGAGATCGTGAATGAGGAGGATGTGAGCCTGAAGAAAAGAAACCCTACAAGATGGAGACCTAACATCATCCCTTCAAAGCTTCACTGGCTTTTACCAGCTAATGATCAGGCACGTCTCCTACACTTCTCCTATGGACAGCAGAATGAAAATGTGCCTTATTGGCAGGCAGTTCAGCCCACCTGTCATGTAGAATTGTGTGACATCTTCTAGAAGGATCTCTTTTCCACCGACTGTTGAAGGCGTGTAGATGACTAGCTTTGGCCAAACATTCAGTGTTAGAAAGCCAAAGGATTAATCTAACTTTGGACATCTCCCATGTAACACCTGCATCAGAGCTGATCCCTATCACATCCTTTTACATCAAGGGAGAGAAGGTAGTGTCTTTTGGGTACAATTAATCTACCTTTTCTTATGCTTTTTTTTCTAGGATGAGATGAATTCACACCCCAGTGACTATAACTGATGCCCAGATCAGCCATAGGTGTGTACATTAATTGAGATGCCACCCCTTGTGTCAAATTAAATCAATCCCCTCACCTATCGCCAAAGTACCAATTTTGGAGACAAGGTGTTTTCAGCTCCTGATGCTTCTGGCTGCCAATGCTGATGGCTGCTGTAGTAATTCTGCCATCTCACAGCTGTGGATGTCCTGACAAGGTGAATTTCAGGGAGGCCTTTCTGGGGGTAATAAAGGGTTCATGTATCCAATAAAAGGAAATTGAAACTTGATAGGCAAGCTTCCTTGGAAAAATACCTACTCTGTTTGTCTAAACAGTTCATGCACAGCAAGAGGGATTCTGGAACAAAATGCAGCCTTGTAATCGAGTTCTAATCCCAGCTGTGTAAAAACACAGAGTGGATCCCTGATACAAAAATAGATCTTTTGGAGGAAACAAACAAAGAGGAGGGTGCCCAATAAAGGTGATAAAATGCACAGCAGTAGACTGTGTGTTACCTTGACCAAGATACTTGACTGTCTGCTTTGCATCACTCCTGAGCAAATATGTTCCATTTTATGCCTTGTGAGAGGTTCAGCGGCTTGGCTTCACCCCACCATCCCACCACCCCCTATACCCTTTGTTTTTAGAATTTTAAAAGCTTGAATTTGGAATAGGCTTGCTTTTCCTCATGTCTGTATGTCTCACCTCAGTGCCATTTAAAGTCATGACACATAACAGAGAAACAGCTGTGCAGGAAACTTCAGGCATCTGGTTAATATTAATTGCATGTATTCCTAAAAAGTCATAGTATGTTTTTAAAATTTCACTGCACATCTGGTGTGTCACTGCTCAGGGATTTTTTTAAAATAGGTTTTATCTGTGAGTCACTGAGAACTATCAGCCACAAGCTGGCCAGATACTGAGGAGATGCACAGGCAAGTAAAATGGAAGAGATGTTTCTAAATAGCTTCTAAAAACGCACAGCTCTGAACAAAATGACAAAGCAACACTGACTGTTAGCTGCCCATCAGCAGACACCAAGCTATAGGGAATCTAGGTTTAAGAAGGGATATTCTAATAATAAACACTGTATGGTTTAAAAGATGCATCTTCCATGTGAATCCTGCCCGAGACTGTAGGCTAGTATTTCTTTCTCAGCTAGAAGACAATTAGTTCTCCTGGAGTTGCTCAAAACACCACAACTTGTCGCCATGTGCTATACCCCTTCCCCGTTCTTACCCTAACCTGCTTGCATTTAGCCATAAATGGCTTTTCCAGCTGACTCAGCAAGACTTGCATAAAGAAAAGTGGTCTATAGAGGATCAGGTGAAAGGTGTGTTCTTCAGCTGAACACAGCTCTGCAAAACTGTGTTTCAAGGAGGTCATCCCACTGCTCAACACTGCACTAGAATGGAGGAATTGCAGCTTCCACTGCCAGGGTAGGAACTTCAGACCCTGCGGAAGGCATGGCAGCTGGTCCCGCTGGCATCTATGAGCTTCTAAAAGTTACAGTCTTTGAGAAGCTTTTTAAGAATGAATGAATTAATGAATTAATGAATTAATGAATTAATGAATTAATGCTTGATAAAAGACTTTTGGACATTTTTCTGTATGTCCACCCCCTAGGAGGCAAGGACCCCAAAAAGTGTTGCATTGAATGACTCCTCCTGTTTTAGAGACCTTTCTTCTTTTTTGAAGAGTTCCTCTTGCATACTGCTCATGACAGTGTGTTTCTCACTGTCAGCTGTTTGAAATACTTGCTGAGTGGTGACAACCAGTAGTTAAGTCAGTAACAAATGATTATTTGAAATGTTTATTAATACCTCTAAAAAAGCACTGGAAGGCATAGATTTGGAAAAACACAGCTTTGCTAATGTGGCAGAGCAGGTGCACCCCACAGGGAGCTCAGGGTCACCCCCCCTTGCACTGCTCACCAGTAAACAGGGTCTTGATACTTTTACAGATATAGATGAAATCTAATTCCTGTCAGAGTGTAAGTATATTATATGTGGATAACATTGAGGTGGGACAACATAGAACCTGAAAGCATTGTTTAAAAATAATTTTAGTGAACAGCTGCATTCACAGACTGCAGAAGAAAAAGAAAAATAATATTTAACCTGCAGAATCACCACAGCCCAAATGCGGAGGCAAGGGCAGCTCTTTGTGCCGCATGCTAGTTAAATATCTAGGCTGTACTTCCAGGGCTTTATCCATCTCCAAGTATTGAGGATGGACATGAAGACAAGCCCTGCTCTTGCTCCTCGCACTGGACAGGGGCAGCGAGCATTACATACCTGCTGTTGGTGGTAACAGCAGATACCTCCTGGGTTGTGCTGTTACAGAAGCAAAGATCCTTCAGCAAGATAAGGAGCTGTCTAGGCCAGAATTAAAAGCATCCAGCCATGCTAAATTTATCTGAACATGGATATAAAATACCTATTGTGGGCAGAAGGGCAAGCCTGAGCCTGAAGCTCAGATGCAGTGGGGTCCTGAGCTCCCCCTCATCTGCAGCCAGGTTGTCTGGGACACTGCAGAGCCAGGCTATGGCTCTCTGCATGGAGCAAACTTAAGTGCTTTTCTAAAATGAAGCAACTTTCCAGCCTGATTTGTGCCCTGAGGGCACAATCCTTGGCAGTCTCTACATGCCAAAACTGGTAAACAGAGGCTAGGGAGGTTGAGTGACTGTCCCTGCTCCCAGACCCTCCCCATTGCTGCCCATGGGGGTGTGCTGGCACAAGGCAGCATTTCTTCACCCTAGGTGGGGGTGCCAGGAAAACATCCTGACCTGCGCTGGCTCAGGTTGGGCCATGATCATGGTCAAAGACCTTTTCCTCAGTTAGCAAGAGATGCCAGGATCCACCCCAAAAACAGTGAAGGGAATAGATCTTCCTTGGCAATTACCACCAGAAACAGGTTAAACACAGGAGAAGCTCAGAAGAAATCACCCAACATGGATCTTGGGTTTTTCCCTCACCAGAGTGCCTCACCTTAAAAAACTTTCTCCTAGCATGACTTCACCCTGAGCTTCCTCGCTGCTGGCAAACAACAATGTGACGCAAAAGCTAAAAGCCCATCTCTAGCATATGCTTCTATTAGGGACAAGCAGGGACAGCACAGTCAGACAGCCCCTGTCCCCATGCTCCCGACTGCCATGCACATGCTTGTTTCTGTAAGTGCACAAGATTTCCATGGCACTGGTGCCTGTGTGCAAAGGGGGCAGCTCTGTAATTTACAGTCTGGGGATGTTTTCCTTCACACAGCAATTGTTCTGGCAGCACATGACAAACACGACAGTGCTGCCAGGAGGGAAATACAGTTCCCAGCACACTGAATCCTGTGGCCGCTTCAGTGCAGAGCAGGTTGGACGCAGGCTGGTGTGCTGCTGAAGCCAGTGGGTGAGGAGGCCGAGGCAGTGGGGGGCCTGGGCACAGAGCAAAGGCAAGCGCCAAGACATTGCGAGAGAGGTAGCGAGTAGTGCACGGCATGCAGAACAAGATCTGTTCAATTCCATCAGTCAGCACTCTTTTCCAGAAGATGACCTATTGAACATTTCCAGGAATAGCTGTGCCAAGCCTGTCAACTGTTTCTTGGAAATACATTCAAGAAAAATGGCTTCCTTCCAGTAGGGATCTGCAGAAAGTCTGGACTGGATCAAGGCTGCAGGCAGCTTCTGAGGTGGTGATGCTGTTGCATCAGTTCATTAGGGAGCAGAGGATGCAGGGGGCCTGGAGAAAAGGCTGCCTTTTCTCCCCCTTCTCCTCCTTTCACATCAGATGGTAACGATGGGGAGGGAAGCTGTGATTTCCTTTTTGCAGATCACCTCAGCTCACTTGTATGCTTATCCTTACTTGCAGACTCCAGCAGTAAGTAGATAAGAAAACCTGCAGTGCTGCACATGACTAGGCTTCCAGCCCAGCACAAAACCTACCTGGGCTATTTCATAGGCAATCACAAGATTCAAGCTGCTGACACCAGCACATGGCCCCACAATCATAACTTGCTCCCAGCACAGTATTCTTGGTATTCCCTTATCACTTTATTGCTTGAATTAACACAAGGACATAAAGTTGTCACCGTGGTACCAAAGTTTCACTCCCTGCACCAACAGTTGTATGGTAGCAGTGTGGGGAGCTGGGTTGAAATATGCCTGTTGTGGTGGCCCTGTGCCAGCTGAGCCTGCTGGCTCAAATCGACCAGTAGGGAGAGGGGTTTCACGTCGCAGGTGATGGGGTGTACCCGCTTGGAACTGTCCCCACAGCGCACACCAGGGCCTGAACACCTGCCACTGCCAAACCCGCCCCTCTTTTGCCAGCTGCAACCAGCAAAATACAAAACAAGGTTGTGCACTGACCAGAGCTGAAACTGAAGGTAATTGTCTTACATTTACGCCTTGCAGCTCTGGTGCAGCAGATGGCTTTTGCAAAGTGGGGGTCTAAGTCGCTCTTCGTGTCTCCCCAGTTGCTTTCCACCACTGCCCTCCAACGTGCATCTGGGTGAACAAAACACCATGGAAATGAGTGCTCCCCACTAAAGTCGCTGCTTTGCCCTGTGAGAGAGACTGTAGGGATGCCTTTTCGAGTTTCTCTGGATTGACTCCAGATCTGGATTTGCATTGGGTCCTTCCTGACGGATTACAAATAAACCAAAGTAATGGGCTTTGGCATTGCTTGGCAGACTGTTAATAGGATATAGAGCCTTTCATTTCTGGATCATTAATTCAAACCAGCCCAGATCAGTAGTGGTCACATTTTGTTGCAGTGTAATAGCTGTATAATAACCTCTCTGAACAGAACTGGGGAGTCCATCACCACAATTTATATTAATGATAATAACTTTTGTTGGCTTTCTCAGCAAAGGAACCCAGGTCTGATTATGCCCCAAAGCTGGGGCTCCCTGGAGGAGCAGGGGCAGGTGGTAGCTGTTTCTGCGTCAGCCCAGAGCAGTCCCTGGGGCTGTTCCTCTGTTCCATTTACAAGGCAAACCTCCCCAGCATGCAGAGAAAGACCACCTGAGCAGTAAGTATCTCTGTAGCTATTAAAATTCTGGCTCCAGATGTAGCCTCCAGCTTAAAAAGTCCCCACAGTGCCTGCTTGAGTGTGGGAGTGTAGGATTGCTCTGCATTTGCTTTTCTTTCCTTATATTCTTTACAAAACATTTACAAAACATTCTTTACAAAACCCTCTCTGAGTCAGGGCACAGGGCTGCCCAAGTCTCTGCCAGGCCTGTGTTTGATCTAAGAGGGATGTTTTTTCTTTCATTTTTTTTTTTTTTTTACCTTCTGATATTCTGGAACCCTCAAAAGGGACATTAATGATATGCAATGTGCTTGTCTCGAATCTATTCTCACTTTTGCACCTAAATTCACACATGGAATTGTAAATCTTGCACACATCAACCATTTGTCTGCCTTTTTGTAATAGCCCAATAATTTAAAAACTCTTTGAATGATTTATAATTTGTTTCTCAGGAAGGAGGGCTACACTGATTTCTTTTTCTCTTTCTGTGTCAAATCCAGTAGCATGGCCACCATGTAATTTCAAAAAATTAACTAAAATAAGCTTTCTGTTTTCCTGTGAGGATTATTGTTTCTTTCTGGGTGTGGTCAGAATTTTTGGCAGCACTTTGCTGAACTGAAGCAAAGTGTCTGAGTAATGCAGCCAACAGGCTAGTACATCATGCCATTTGCAGAGTTTATTCATTCCATACCATCAGTTCACATAATTTGTAATTTGTTGTAGTGACTCCAGAGAGCCCCAGAGCTTGATGATCAGTCCACTTTACATGTAGATGTTTTCAACACAAGACAGAGGGCACTGAGAGGGAAAAGAAGAATGCTACGGAAGCATGTATAAAATGGGAAGGGGAGGGGGGAAGCCTCTACATGAGTGTCAGGGGTTGATAAAGGAATTTATCTACAAGGAGAGCTGTTCATCAATGGGCTGTCTGCAGCAGAGTAATTTGTCACAGCTGATGGTTTTCCCTTCATTGCATAACAAGCTGTGCCTCTCCAAGTCCCATTTTTGAAAATATATCATTATCAAATTTATTGCGCCTTTAAAAAAAGGGCTGAGGGCCTTTCTTTTGAAATGCATGAATAGGACCATGGGCATCTGCTGGTTAACTTGCCAATGTCCTTCTGGGTGACCATGACTTGCCCACCATGATGTCTGCCACTAAGGGCTGCATTTATTCCTTGTTCTTCAGGTTTTCCTGGTATGGAGGTGTTATTTTGGGTATCAGTTTGCACCAATATATCTGAGTGTTCTCCAAGGCTTGCCCTGACCTCTTTCTCCTGCATTCTACAGTTGCTCATTATCCATTCTGGACCCAGCCTTGAGCTTTAGCATCTGCAAGTGAGAATCAGAGAGCTGAAATGTGATGGAGGAGTAGGATTTGAGTCATGGGGACCCTCTTTTGAATACAGGGAGATTTTGAGACCACTTGTTTCCCATAGGGCTCCATTCTCAGTGCATCAACAATGCAAAGGTGTCAATGAACAGTCTGGAACCACAGGTGACTGTGATTTTGAAGGCCAGCTTTCCCAGACAGAGACAGTAGAAAACTCTTTTAGTTGCTATGTGCAAGCAGTTCAAACTGGACACAGAATCATTAAGATCACTTGCAAACACTTCAAGCACTGAGTGAAACACTTCAAGCACTGAGTGCTTGAGGAGCCACTGGAGTAACAACCATAGATGTTATTTGGGTAATACAGAACCTTATGTGTGGCACTACCAACAGGGATAAATTTTGGAAAATCATACCCAGGAGCTTAGGATTTTGGAAACCAGAGGAAGTAAATATAGTAAACAACTGGAAACTATTAAAGCATGAATTCTGTAAAGTGTATAGACAGATCTCAGCTCTATTTAGACAATCATCCATATGTGGTGGATGGAAATAAGCCCTTTGATGGACAAAAGCAGGGTTGCAAAGTTATCATGGTATATTGTGGCAGATGCCATTTGTGTGCCACAGTCAGGAGTATGAAATTAGGCTGATAGGAACATTTCCTGGACAGCAACAGCAAAATTATCTTGCGCAAGCATGACCAAAGTTAGATCAGTAGCTTAACCTATAAGTATATAAAGAATCCTGTGCGTGCTTATTTTTGCAAAGTCCCAGCTGCCCACAACACCTTTCATTGCCACTGGAAGTAGCTGTTGGGTGCATGTGGGGCACTGGGTAATGTAGGGCTGGAGGGCTGGTAGCTAAAAGGGTGGGGATGGTGCTGGAGCATGAACCTTGCCTTGGAGCAGCCCTGCTCCCTGTCTGCCTGCAGCTCTGCAGGGCAGGTGTGAGAGAGGAGGCCATGCCTGACCCCAGCAGGGGTCCCATGCACCAGGCACGTACAGGGGGCCGCAGGCTAGGCCAGTGTGAGGCAGAAGGTATCTGTGAGTGTCACTGACAGACACCATGAGATGTGACTACTCAGATACAGCTGGAGCAAGGCTGAGGTTGGATGTTGAAAATCAGCATTGGTGGCTGCCTGTCATTGCACTTCCAAATTTTTTAAGCAGTCATTTCTTAAGTGTACAGGAACAACACCCTCCCATGACTCTCCAAGTTTTGGTCTGGCTTACTTTTAAATCATGAGATTTTAAAAGGTAAAAGGCTCAACACAACCCTTGGGCCAATTTCTGAAGCAACCAGCAAGAAAGCTAGTTGTACTGACCTTGGTGACAGTGTTGGTAATTTGATCACTTATTCTCTGAGAAGTGCATTGACATCAGCAACTTGTGTCCCATGGGTGATGAAACAGTCATCCTGGGAAACAAACTTTTGGTCACCACCAACTAGCTTTCAGTCCTCAATTCTGCCATCTGATGACATGACATTGCCAAATCCTCATGGGTGCCATGGGATTGCTCTGTACACAGTCTAAATGGTGTGTAGGCGTATCTAGCTAGGTCAAGAGAGGTAACCCACAAAGAGTAACACCCATGTCCCAAGCCTTTCTCTTGACTGTACAAAACATCACCTTTAGCATATTGATCAATCCCCATTTAGGAAAAATGTGATATGGATGTCTTCCACATTTCCTGCCAGCTCTTGTGCAAACAGCTGTTGCATATCTCTCCAAAGATGGTGCATTTTAAGTGGAGGTAGGAGTGCTCAATAAGCTCCAAGGCACTTTGAGATCCTCAGCTGCTGCATCCTATAAGAATGGACTGTATCATTGTTATTTGAGTACAGATATAAAAATTGTTTCCTCATACGAGTCTGCAGGGCTAATCAGTTTGATGTTTTCCATCATTTAAAGGAGGAGACTAGTTCTTTTATTCTGCCTACACCCCTGCTTGGAATTCAGACCGTTATCAGTCTCCCCTGCAGAAAACCACAAAAGCTGGATTGCAAATTCTTTGCAAATGAAACCAGTTTATGCCTAGCAGTAAGCTCTTTTGTAGATGGGTTTCGTAGGGTAATTTCATTTATGGAACGGTGGAATCCCTGTGTGTGTGCTCTCTTCTTCATAAATTTGTTCAGGTTGATTGAATTCCATCAAATTTGACAGTGAGGTAGAAACCTCAAAGATCCTACAAGTCTTGGGATAACAGGCAGCTGTGGAAAGGAAGGAGGCCCAAATTAATTGCTTTTTTGAGAGGAAAGCTTCTATTATTGCAGTGGAGTAATAATTTTCTTTAAATATTTTTAAATAGCTCTAAACAGCATAGTATCTTCTGCCTTCCATCCAGGTCACAGTGAAAGGGACACTGAAAGCAGTAGCTGCAGGAGAGGATGAGGGTGTGAGAGCAGCGAGATATCTAGGAGCTGTTGGAGGAACTGAAAGTCTTGCAGCAGGGTGTAGTCACTGGCACTTGAAGATGGGTGCTGGATTTGCTGTGATGCAAAGGAACAAAGATAGAGGAAGGAAGAGACAGTATGCAAATCCCCAAGGAAGTGGCATGTCCTCCATTTTGCTGCACCTGGAACAACGTGTACCTCTGACACCCTTTACACTAATCTTCCACTCCTCATCTTCTCCCCACCAAGCAGCAACTGCCCATAGGCCCTGATGATGACTCAGAGGATTATCTATTCATCTCCTGTTAGTACAGTTTCCAGAATCCCTGCCTAGCTACCATTGACAACAAATCACCTGTACACTGTTGAGTAGACCACAGACATAATTTTTTTTACCTTTCTTCTGGCAGACTGAGACATTCATGAAGTCCTATAGGTCCACATGCCTGAAAGGCCCTATTTGTGCATGCCAGCAGTTTTCCTTCCTCCTGTTAAAGAGGACTCCTCTCTCTTCACTGCTGCTCCTTTCTGGGCCATCATGATTATGTTGTCATCGATGGTGAGAGCTGCTGCAGGGCTTCTCTCAGGAGCACACTTGCCTGTGCCGCATGTGAGACAGCAAGAACAGCAGCATATGTTGCCAGGACTCCTTCTCCAAAACTCTCCTGCCTGCCTGGCAGACCGAGGGACCTCCAGCTGATGATGCTTCAGAGATCTGGCTCCTCTCAGGAGCTAATCCACATGTTCCCAGTGCCCTTTACTGTTCCTCATAAGGAAGTGCCTTAATTAAAATCCTTTAGTTTAGACTGACAGAGTGCTTTTTAAGGACTAGCCTCTTGATTCAAGCTTCCTAATCAAATAACACTTGGATCGACAGTGCTGATGGAACATACCAGGCTCATGTAAAAACCATGAACTGCAGTATAAATGGCAGCTTCATGCCTTTTTATGTCAAGGACTCATTTTTGTCTTCTTTTTCTGCTTTTTTTTCTGTTGTTAGCCTGAAGGGTCATTTTGAAAATCAGTTGTCTTCTGCCACACTCTCATAAGAAATTTCTGTTTGAAATCTCTCAAAAAGAATTGCAGAGGTGCATTTATAACAAAAAGGATTTAAAAAATAATTACACGAAAACAACTATAAAAACTTGGCCTAAAACCAGGGGGATTTGAATGCTGTCAACGAGAAAAAGATGAGCTTCAGATCTGAGACTCATTTCAGTGTTTGTCATATCACATGTAACTAGGTCTGAGTCTGGAATGAGAGCTTGATTTCCCAGGAGGCTTTAGGGATAAAACCCTGGGAGATGGCTTCAAGCTTTCTGTGTGCTTTATAGCCCATGGTGTTTTGGAGCAGCGTAAGGATGTGAGCAGATGCTGTGTTGTGATGTCACACCCTGGCCACCCACTCACCCTTTACACAAGTGCTGGAGTGGGTGGCATGGGAAGCAGATCCTGCCTGGGGCCTGTCCAGGTGTGTTGCTGGGGCTTGAGCACTTCTGCCTGCCTCTGTCATCTCCTGCTTGATGCAGAAGGTGCTGCACCAAAATGGCTGCTGGAAGCAGTCCTGAGCCTTCTGAAGGCCTTGCTGTTTGGTTTTGGAAAAACGCATTACCAGAGTGGTTTTCTCATGAAATTTTATTATTGAGGGTGGTGTGCATATGTGTGCACACACATTACCACAAATGGCCACAGAAAATCACAGAAATCTTATCTGAAAAATATATGGGGCTTTTTTGAGTTTCTCATTCCTTGAGATTTTCGTGTTTTGCGGCCCAAAGAAGATGGCATCTTGCGTCTTCCCATTTCAAGCTACTGACAGCCACAACACCTGTTCCTCCCCTTCTCTTAAGCCCAAGTACCCACCAACAGGTTTCTTGTGGCTATCTCTTCCACTGTTCACACTGATTGAGTAGCTGCTTACTTATCCCAAAATGACAAAATCTGTGCCTTTACTCACTGAAACAGGTACCTAAAACAGTAAACACAGCACAATGAAGTCTTTCTTCACTATGTTATGGATAAAGAAAAATTAAAACAAGATTGACAGAGACAGCACACAAGGACAAGGCAATAACTACTCCCTTAGCAAATGTCAGACTGAGAGAATGTGGGAAGTTTTCACAAACTCTCTCTCAGACAAGTTTTTGTATCTCGCTTGCTCACAGCCTTTCCTCCTGCCAAGCATGGGGTGCACCTTCTCTCCCCCCAGCCCTACATATGGATGGACCCCACAGAACCAACAGCCATGCATGGGATCACACTGGACTCCTGGTGTTTACCCAGGTAACCTAAAGGCTGCAGCAACTTCACTGAGTCAAAGCACTTGTCCAGGGGTCTTTACAATTCCAAGGGTCCTGCATCACCTTTGCAGGTACCTGTAGAGATAAAAATTTAGAACAGCATTTATACATGCTGATGAAGATGAGAATCTACCATGCACAAAGTCTTTTTATAGCACACATTGCTTGTTCCCCCGTGCACTTGGCAAGGAGCCTTATGCTCTTTTTCACCAGGAAGCAAACACAGCAGCTTTGAAACAGCCTTAGGAAGCAAGAAGCAAAAAGTTCACACTCCTGTTCAGCTTTTACAGATACAAGGAAGAAAGCTTGTGGAGAAAAAAAAAGCAGTCAGGTGAGCCAGCGTGGCAAGCTCGCTACACCTGAGCAAGGGACAGGCAACTAAGAGAAATCTGCAGTGATTCTGTGAAAACTACCAGGACACAATGACAAGAGAAAGTGAATCCTTAGAAAAGCAAAGTTCACCCCACAGAGTGCATCCCTGCCTCCACCAAGCATGTCTTCACAGTCAGGAACAAACATGCAAGAGACTTCTTGTCCCAAAGCCCATACCAACATAGGCCATGTACAATATCCTGCAGTCTCAAGCCCCTCCTACCACTGCTATAACGGTCTGTCACTGTGCTCCTACCAACTTAATATGTTGTGGTGAGCACAGTGCTTACAGCTCTCTCACATCCGTGGCACACTGGCAGAGGAGTGGGAGTCTCCTGCTTATCTGACAGACCTGGTCTGAAGGAGGTGTGGAACTTGTCACACACTGGGACTGCTAGTGCATAGGCCTGCTGTCTTGTTCCACCACTGCCCTTTATTTCCCTTCTGTCCTGACACGGCTTTCACCTAGGCAGGGCTGGTTTTGGAATGGGCATGGTAGCAGAAAAGTGCCACTCCTTGGTTGTGCCTATGGAGGTGGCAAAGGCTGAGAGGGGGTTCAAAGGGCCACCTGAGTGTTTGGAAAAAAGCTCATGTTGATTGTCTTGTAGCTCACACTTAGGGTGGTCTCCAGCTTTTCTCTACAGTGGTCCTCACTACAATTAATTAAATAATCCATATTACTTAAAAAATAAAACAAAAAAAACACAAGAGGGTGAGGATCACAACTGCTGCTTTTTGGGCTTGCTGACCTTCGTGAGAGTCTTGAAATGTGGGCTGCATTTGAGAGATACAGGAGTCCTAAGATGGTGCAGTGAGTCCTGTCTCAAGGGAGAAACTGAAACCCACCAGGGATAACTGCTCAAACAAGAATTCCTTATTCATTCCCTGCTGGCTGTGTGGAGAACAGGAATGTTTGCTATCACACCCAACGATTATCTTCTCAGATAACACCGTCAGTTATGCAAAATTGCGATAAACATTTTTTCTTTTAATAAGTCTGTAAAAAGTGATGCTTTCATCAGACAAGCTCCTCTATTTAAAGCTAGTGCTAGTGAGGCAAAGCAGACTGCAGCATCAAGTAGCAGTCTGCCCCTGGCCCCAAAACAGTCCTGCTACCTCTTTCCCATCAAAGACAAGGTGTGGTTTTCTAACGTGAGCTTTTTCCAAGCCTTGAGTCTCATCCTGCCTTTGTCCTGCACAGTCCCCAGCCTGGTAGCTGACTGTGGTGGGCAGCAGGAGCATCCCCATCCCTACCATGAAGGGATCCCCGCTTAGGGCTCCAACAGTTCAAAACCCATCAGAATCCACAGGGATGCTCAGGCATCCACCACCCATTTCTCAGTAGTTAAAGCTCCTTCCAGCACCATACACATCCTGAACTGTAATTTCTGGCCATTAGTCAGTAAAGCTGTGCACTTCTCATGGTTGCATGTGTGGATTCCAATGAGCAGCTCTCACTGCCCTCTGTCTGTATGCCAGAAGCTCTAAGATGAGTTTGATGCTATAAACATGTCATGTGTAATCATTCAGAGCCATGTGTGGATCATCTTTACAGTCTATCCCCATCTTGCACAATATGATGAGAAGTGTTTTAACTACCTCCCAGTCCAGCTGCAGCCTTAAATTGGGGTTGCTATGTGAGGAAGAGCAGCAAGGAGCAGTCTGCTCTGAAGAGCAGTGTTTTGCCTGCACAGGATCTGTTTGAAAAAGTACAGGAGCTGCTATTAACACACTTTCCAAAAAGTCACCCTTGTCCTATGGGTTGGAAAGGAGACAGCAGCTCAAGCCATGTAGCAGAGCGGTCCCTGTAAAAGGAAACAAGCTGATGGCTTTAAATTATCCCATCTGGGGAGAAGGGAGTGAATGGCATGTCTCACAGGAAATTTCAGTACAGATTTTAGCCCAAACACTCTTACATGACCACTGTCACAGGGTATTTAATGTGTACTAGAACATTACATTTTAGGATGCTTTGATGATTAGCACCCTCACAGGCTCTCGGGATGCTGGCAGGGGAGCCAGAACAGCCCCCTTGCCCTGGCAAGGTGGGTTTATGCCCATGTGTCCAGAGGAAAGGCTTATGAGCTTTGCCAGATGCAAGGAAGGTGTCAGGTTTATAGTTGTGAAGTCTTTCCAGTGAATCAAGGACGTTTCCTAAACACTAAAATAATCCTTTATGTCTTCTTGAGTCCTTGGGAACTGATATTTTCTGTCTTTTCCTCTGAGTGGAAATGCCACCTATTAGACAAATAAGACTGACACAGGCCCTCTTCCCCTCCATTAGATGCCAGCAATTGTGTACCTCTCGTCGCATACACATCAGCAAACTGGAGCTGCAAAGCAGAAGTTGGGAACAAGTTTATCTGTATTGATTGCTCTAGATTTTGCCTGGTTCCTGAAGGAAAATATGGTCTTGAAGCTGCATGCACAGCTCCCTTCCCTGGACCCATGTCAGCCTGAGCAAACTATGTGTGTGTTATCCCTGGTCTTTTGGACAAGTATTTGAATAATTTGTCTTGTGTGTTTAAATGATTAATAAATAAAATCCTTTTGTCACAACCCTATGTCCAAGTATAAGTGAAGAAGCTTTTCTTCCCTTAAAAGCTTCTGGTTTTCTTGTAATGGCTTCACATTAGATTTTTAACCCACTAGATTGAAGACTTCCTCCATGCAGCTTGGAAGAGAAGAAACAATTGTGATATGTCACGGCCTGTGTAAAATCAAAGAGAAAACAGGATACATATCTCCAAACTTAATTCCAGCTTCTGTTAAATCAGAATGGCCCCACTGTGTGATTACTTGAGGATATTTGACTACACTGCTTTAACATAACTTCCCAGTGTCATCTGTTACAGTTCTAACACTCAGGCAATTTTTGAACAATAGTGATGGCGTGTGATTTGGCAGTGAGAACCTCAGGAAGCCATATATTTCCCCTTGACACAGAATTATCTAATATACTAGCTATCTCAGGTTGCAGCAGCTCTGAAACCTAGCAGAGGGGTTACAACTTAACAGAAATAATACAATTCATTTATTGCCTATTAGACATGAAGCAATAACGCTTTTGGCATTTAACCTCCCTGCTCCTACTACAGTCTCTCCTGAAGAAAGGGGAACATGCTACTTGAGTTTAAGGCTCTTTGCTGGTGCTTTTAGAAGCTCACTTCATGCTGGTGGCCATGCTTGGTGCAGTTGGCTCCCCACACACTGTGGCTTGGCAAAGAGGCTTCTGCCCAAATGCAGGCTCCAGTACTCCTCTGTCTGCGGTAGCAAAGGGAGGTGCTACTCAATGCTGCCCAAACTCAGCCATGCAGGAGGCAGTGGGGAGGGCCCGTGGGGCTGAGCAGAGTCTGGACAGGGGTATGGCCTGTGCTGGGGAGCTGTGGGACAGGAGAGGTGGGTGGCAGGCAGCTGGTGGCTCACTGGCTGGCTTGCCTGCAAGAGAACATCCTCTGGGATGTGATGTTTGGGGCACAATGTAGCTGTTAGGACTGGTGTAGACAGCAACTACAGTGTGGTCTGGAAGGCACCACTACTTCTGGTAGAAAGCCCATTTTAGGGGCAGACACAGCCTGTGGTGTTGATCTACTTTCTGTTCTCTGTTAATTACTGTAGAAATAGTGGTTAATTACTGCAGAAAACTTTCAGGCATGTCCTATGACTGCTTTTAGAAATTAATTGAGAACTTCAAAATACTGTCTTTGAATTAATTTCTTTCTCATTGCCCATTTTACTTCCTCTTTTTCTGAAAACATCTTTCTATTTAATTTCCTCTCATTTCATCACCTCTTCCTTAATGGATATTATGTACCTGCTACACAAAGCCAGATGATTTCTGCAAATCTGGCATTTGCTTATTTCTAGTGTTGAGCAAGAACCTGAATGTGAGACAGCAGACCAGCTCTGTCATGTGGTTGCTGCTGCAGGACAAATTCTGCTTTCATTTACACTGGCGTAAATCAAGTTGGTTTATGACATATAGTAATAGTATTCTGTATTGACATCAGATGTGATTCTGTAATTTCATCATAATGTCAAAGAAACATGCTTTTGAAGAAAATATCAATTTTTTTCCAATTAAAATGTATTTTGAAAATCATATCAGAATTAAAAAATATTTTACGTACATAACAACACTGTGACTTTTTTATTCAAGATTCACAATGCCCATATGTTATCTGCCAGCACTGCCTCTTGCCTGTTACCACAATCTTCACCCAGCACAGAAACTGTTCACAACTGGATTTTCCTTTGACTTTAACCCTTCAGATTTCCATTCACATTGCCACACACAGTGCACATTTAAAATGCTATAAAATATATTATTAATGCCTAAATCTACGAAGCAGAACACAGAAAGAGAAAGGATAGAAAAGCAAAACATAATTCTCCCTGTTGAAATTTAAGCAGCACAAAGAGATTAATTCCCCAGCTCTTTCCAGAAGCGTCACGGGATCTTTAAAGACCACAGACAAACTGGGCCAAGGTCTTTAAGTCCCTTCAAGACTAATGCTCTCTTCACACCATATAAACCATATAAAAGAACCACCAAGGGAATGCCTCCTAACAATTCAAACAGCCGTGTAACCCATAACCTGTCACAGGAGGGTTTATGTGTCCATGCCCCAGCACATCCTCCCAGTTAGTGCCAAGCGGCGTGTGATGTGTTCTGGCCAAAGACAGATGGACGCGTGTCCCTGGCAGCGCGTGACAGACAGTACGCGGTGCTGTGGCCACGCCGGGGGAAGCTGAGCAGGGAGAAGGCTTTGCCTCATTATGGCAGCCTCTTGAGCAGGCATCTGCCCAGGCTGCTGCAGATGGATTTAATGAGATTAAGTCTTCAAATGAGAGCTCTTCAAAAGAGATGTATTAACAATTGCCTGTATTCTCTTCTTAATGAAAGACATCATCTGCTTGGGATGGAAATAGAGGCACACCAGCCCTGCCAGCCCCAGCACCACTGACACAGTGAACTGTTTCTCTGAAGAGCTCTTTGTTTTCCAAGTTAAACACCATGAGTTGAGCTGGCCTTCTTGTGCCAGAGCAGGACACTGCCATAAAAGTCCTCCTGGAGCACAGGATCTCCTCACCTCTGCAAGGCTGAGGTAGGAAGTGAAAGTTTTTCCAGAGCCTACAGGAGAAGCAGAGGTTTCATCCTGCCCAGCAGCATACTATGGTCAGAGTGCCCTTGCTGCCCAAGGACTGTGGCCCCCCTCAGCCTGGAGGGGAATTAGTGGTTGTGGGTAATGCAGACGCAGGTCAATACTGTTGCTGACAGAATGCCAATCTGAGCAAAACCCAGACATGCACAGCCTTTGGGGAGAAAGAGGATGCTTATGAATGCCAAGAAAAGTGACATTGCCAGGTTGATGGCAAGCTCACGGCAAAAATTCACATCCGCAGATGAAAAGGACAGAAAGCGAGTACAGAGAGAAAAGAGCCAAGCAGCAGGAGAGAGGCAGTGGCAGGAGAGTTCAGCAGCCTACCCACAGGTTGGACAGCTTACACCAGCCCCAGAGAGACAGTTTCTTGGATGCAAGTGTTGGATCTCAGAGTTACTAGGCCCGGAGCTTGCATATCAGAGGGAAAGCTCATCTCCATTCAGTCTTAATTAACAGACAGTAGTTAATTCAAAGAAAATTACAGTAGCTGAGTACTAAATAATTTGCGACAACCATACAATTGGACTCACAGAGGAAAAAATAAAACACCAGAAAATGACACTGTTCTGGTAAACATTAAAACATATGATGAACAGTTTAGTTTAAAAGGCTTTAAAATTAAAATAAGATCCCTAAAAAATCACCTACTCAAAACAGTCAGAAGATATGCATGGGATTGAGTAAGAGGGAACCAGGCACATCACAGAAATGCCATGTCCCAAGATTTAAGAGGTAATTTGAGCCAGTCCTTCAGCATTTAGAAATCTGACCCTACTGAGGGCAATAAACAGGATTATAAATTATGGTAGGTGATAAATTACCAGGAAATCAGAAGGATCCACAAAGACTTCAAAGGGATATAACTAAAAAAAACCCCACTACAGATAAAAAGAAGTTTTCTTAAGTCTGTCAAAATGTGATAGTAATAGGAAAGAATCCATAGGACTGTGGGAGCACCAGGGTCCAAAGGAAGGAGCACAAGGCAAGTTATATTTCAGTGTAAGTCTTCACCTGTGTTAATTTTGGACCTGTTCCCAAAGACAAGATGAAGCTGTTGGGGAAATATCATGACTGAGGTGCTGGAGAAAACTAAAATAGATGGGAGTTGCTACTTGGAGACAGTCTGTCCAAGTGGGAAAGTGCTCCACTCCTCAAGTAGGCTGATGGGCTGAAAGTAAACTTACTGTGTGCCTGAGGACTTCAAATGAAAAGCTTATTCATTATTTACACACATACAGGTTAAGATATGACAATGATCAGTAATTGCTGCATTCATGTAACAGAACTGGTTGAAACTGTCATTGAAACTAGAGCAATGTAACATCTGAAGGTGAAGTAAGTTGTTTGTATTTCTACACGGAGCTAGTCAGGTATCACCCCTGCAGATAAATAGTGAGAAAATAAGAGTCAGAGTACTATCCTGAGCCAGATACTCTGCAGGAGGCAGAAAGCAGTGCGTAGGACTACAGGCTTATTTTCATTACAAATATATGGTGAAACACAGAAGATCCTGAAGTGGTACCTCTATTACTCATAATGTTTATGAATAATTTGGGAATCAGTGTGAGCTGTATGATAGCAAAATTATGGGTGATTCAAAGAAGGAAGTAGACAGAGATTAGTTAAATACAGTAGATTCTTGGCAATTGCTTACCTAATCCTTTTTTAAAAGCCCTGATAGTGGAGATTTCACTCTTCCCCTTTTCCAGACTGCTTCAGTGCTGCATAGTCCTTGCTTTGCAGAAACTTTCCTGGTAAACAATAACCTCTTTCCCTTGCTGCGATGTCTGGCATTACTTTTAATCCAACCCTCTGCAGACACTGAGAAGTTTATTCCCTTCCTATGATTTAGCTTTTGTATATTTAAAGAATTATTTTTATGTTTAGTAACTTGAGTGTGTCATTTTGATATATTTAAGGATCTTTCATAGGAGACTCCTCCAAACTATCCTAAAGTCCTCCAACCCTTCTCCCTACCAACCCCTAAAGGAAAAATCCTTCTTGAGTCACTGTGACCTAAGTGGAACACAACCTAACCAACACCACATATAGCAAAATAATTACATCATATTTCACAGACTGGTCATTTGTATCCATCATAACACAGCTGTTGCTTATTTTGTGTCTGAATTCTTCACTAGTAGTGAGTTTGCAGACTATTATACCCCCAAGCTTCAGTACCCTGCATTAATTGGGCATTCTCTTCCTGTGTTTCTGGAGTTTGCTACAACTATTTAATTATTAAAACCTTTAATTTAGCCTTTCCAGTTGCATCCTATTTCTTCCAAATAATTTCTTCAATTTGTCAAGTTAATTCTACCTTCCTATCTTGTCTTCTGTCATCACTGCAGCTTCTCCCAGTTTAGTCATTCATATAATTAAAAAGCATATGCCTGCTCTCCATGGAAGTGTTGAAAATCTGGAATAGTGCTGGATGCAGTACTGACATTGCTGAACCTCAGCAGATACTTTTTGTGAATTTGAGAATGAAGTGTTGAGCACTAATCTCTGATTACAAGGTTTTAACCAGTAACTGTTCTTCCTAACATTTATTTACTCTTTTTTTTTTCCTGAGCTTGTTTGTGGGAAAGTCATGCAAGGCGTGTTGAAAACCTTAATAAAATAAAGGTATGTGCCATTAACTTCCTCCTTCTAAGTCACAGGACCTGTTGCCCTGACACAGAAAGTAAATTATATCAGTTTGACATGATCCTTGTTAGGTGTCATTCATCTGTCTTTTATCTTCCAGGTGCCCCAAATTCTCTGATTTCTTGTTCCAGCATTTTTCTATAAACTGGGGAAAAGTTAATTGCCTTGTAATTCCCCTGTTCTCTTATAATGATGGGAAATATGCTGACCTTTTTTAGCCTTGTGATTTATCCACATTTTCCTCTGACACTCAATTCTAGACGTCCTCCTCACTAGGATAGCTTAGACTTTTACTGTAACATTCAGGGACTTTCCACCTTCCCTCAATCCTTCCTCTCTTACATTTGTTTTCTATGTTGATCTTGCCTGCTAGATCTCTGCGTAATTTGATGACTGCTTTCTTAAACCAATTCTCTTTACTTTGGTATTTTCTTATTCTGTTTTTTCTGAGAGTTATAGGATATGTCATGTCGTGGTCATATGTGTACAGGTCATCTTCCCTTCCATGTTCTTATGTACAAGCAAATGAAGAAGATCCTCTCTTCTAGTTGCTATCTTTATGCTCTGCATTAGCAATGCAATGCTATTCATGGAACAGCCCACAATCTTGAGGACAGTCTCTATCCTGCTATTTTTCTCTTCTAGCAAATTTCTTTGTGGGAGTTCATCTCATTAATTCCACCTTTTGTGTTTTGGGTGGTTCTATTAGTTGCTAAGAAGAAGTTGCATTCATCTGATCTTCCTGCTATTGCAAAATCCTGCTGTGCTCATGCCTCTGTAAATCTTTTCCTTTTCTATTTACTCTGCAACTTGATGTCTGTGAAAGTACAACTGAGATCTAGATTATTTACATTAGGCAGAAGATGTGAGTAGTTCTCCCTTCTAATAATAATAGGCCACTGACTCGTAAAGGCAAGAAATCTGAGATGAATAAAATGAAACCTTTTCTTCCACAGACTTATTATTAGACCATTCATTGCCATGGGAACTCTTTTTAGCTGAGCTATAAGATTCAAACAGCCACATGGGGCATGGATGTGGATAGAGTACATTTCCAGAGAGTATGTGTACTGAAAACAGTGTTGAATTGAGCAGCTATATCTTATTGTCCAAAACTCTAGTCAGTCTCTAAGAATACAGTGCCAGGGTGACTCACATGGTGCTGAAGTGGCTTAGCCTCCCAAGGTGAGCATTTTTTATGCAGGAGCTAAGGAACCTTTCTGAGCTCCCTAAATCAACTCTGCCACATGTGGGGCAATGCAATGAGCTGTCCCTCCCAACCTGAGCACAGCTGCATTTGCCACTGCACCCATTTACAGCTCTTATGCCTTCCCCTGAAGCATTTGCTGCCAGAATTTATGGAGTACATGACAAGATTTTCTGACTGAAACAGAGCAGGAGCTGCTCTCCTGTTCCTAAACTTCAATAATGCTTTGGCAGCAGTTGCCAAACTTTTTTGCTTACAGTCCCACTTCCCATGTCATGCATCAACTTTTGTTTCCCCTTCCGGACTCAAGAGCTTTCTGCCAAAACTGCTGTTTTATGGCATCATGTGCTCTCCACATTCGCTTCCTCCGCATCCACATCTTCCCTGTGCTCCTACCTCAGCCTGCCACTCCTGTTCTTCCTCCAGAGCTCTCCATCTGCTCTTTTTATCTGTTCCTCTCCTGTGCCTCCACCCTGCAGAGGCTGCCATGCTTTCTTAATTTCAGTTTGCTTCAGGTACTCCATTTTCCCACCAAAACTCTGTGAAAGTCTTGCTGCATTTTCAGAGTCCCTCTAGATTTCCATTTACCTCAGCCCCACATCCCTCAGTGTGCACTCCCAAACTGTCTAATTCTGCTTTGGCATTGCACTGTACCATCAATTGCAAAACTTGCTTGTGACAGTCCTTAGATTCCAAGAGGTGAAGAAGTCCCTGTCACAGGAAGCTGGGATTTTCCTGGATCGTTCATTGGAGAAAACTGCAGGGAATGAAGAAGCTATGGGGATGGAGAATTAAATTTGATAATTTATTGGGAATTTTTCTGTCATGACTAATATCCTAAATGCAAGTGGTTTCTTCCATGGCCATGAGGGCAGGGATGATGCCCATAAAGCTCCTTGCACCTACCCCTTCACTAGGGCCATCTCTGCAAAGAGTAAAAATTTGGTTTCAGGAAAAGGAAGGAATGGGATTATTTAGAAAATACTGTAGAGAAAGAAAGCTTACAATGCATAAAAATTGCTTTTGCTGGCTCTGTTCATGAAGAAGAGAAATTTTTTATGGCCTAGAAACACCTACAATGGCACTGAAGACAAATCTCCCAGAAAAGTACTGGAAAAAATATGTAAAGAAGACACTGATTAATTTCCAAAGTAATTTTCTGGGAGATTTGTCATCATTGTCATTGAAGGTGTTTTTAATAAAGGGTCTGATTAATTTCCAAAGTTATGACTGCCCTTGTTTAGACAGAAAATCATGTTTGCCATGTTTCCATGCTGGTGATTTACATTTTTCACTTTGGACATAGGCCAGAAGGATTTACAGCTTGAGAAATGATCTTCAATCTTCCTAGGAAGTTAAATCGCTGGCACTGTTTCAGCTTTTCTGTATAAAGGAGATTAACATCATATTGACGTATAAGGTTGAGTGAACCACGAAACAGATGTTTGGATAATCAACTGAAGCCAATGGAAAAATTCCATTTTGATCAGTTTGAGGTAGGCCTAGTCATCTTGTGGCTGTGCAGGATACTAAAATCTGGACTTTATAAATGAAACACTCATTAAAAAAAAATAAAATTCCTGGAGAAACACAACTGCCTCAGATTTCTTGTTTCATTTTTTTAAACTGCAATAATCTCTGACATGGCTGGTCTAGCCCAAGTGGAATACATTAACATTAGTTATCCTAATAATCACATGTTTTCAGATGACAGCCATCTCCTAAGCACAATATGTCCCCATTTAAACTACTCCTGATGCCACGGTTATCCTTTTCGTGACTTTTCGCAAAGGTTGCTCTGGGAAGAAGCGATGAAAGCCACTGTGAAGAGGTGTTTCACTGTTGGATGATTACTTCATTCCTAAGGAGTGCCATGAGTGACCTCAGTTAGAGCAGGGGATAAGGACTGGGTTTAGCCTTTGCCAATCTTTACCACTCACACACACAATGAGCCTTAACACAGGCCTGGGTTGCTCAATCCCACAGCACAGTGATGCCTCCAGGTCTTTTCAGCCAAACTGCCTTAATTAGCTGCTGCTGCTGCACATGTGATTACCCTTTCTCATGTTTGCTGTGCTTTATTGGTATTTTCATCCAGGTATTTGAATACTTTCCATCTTTATGGTACACAGCAAATTTCCTTCCTTTCCAGGCTAATCTGTTTACCAAGGCAGCCTCACTGGCTTTTTCTTACCTGAAAGGGCATTACAACACTGATATTTTTTTAATCTCACCAATGGGGTGAAGGAGAAAGTATGGCTCTTCTACCACATTATTAAAGCCTTTGTTTTAAGCACACTTAGTATTGTCCATTTTCTCTAACATAAGGAGTTCATTTGTCAGAGCAGCAAGAGCAGCAGAGAGGCAAACAGACCTGTAGTGTGCCTTGATCCACCTGTGTTTTAGGTGTTAAACACTTGGGTCCAGCCTTGCTCACAGCCTGTGTAGGGATGGTCAAGGATGATGCTACATCTGCTGCTCTTTTTGGCAGATTTGGTCTGGTAAGTGGAGAGAAACAGAGAATCAGCAAGCATTATATTTTTTTTAACAAAAAAATTTTTGAATATGTGTACTGCATTTACCAGTGTGTGTCTGATTACACCACAGACAGACTGTGTTTGTTAAACGAAACCTGGAGGTGAATCTGACCTTTAGCCATTACTAAACTGGATAGTGGAGAAAGCTTAAATTCAGACTTTTAAACAGAGCGAGTGAAGTGGGTTTTTTTTTTAGTAATTTGATCTGGCAATATCTATATAAGCAGAGGAAACACATGATTGCAATTTTTTATTAAACCTCAGAGTTATAGCACCACTGTAAAAAGAAATGGTGACTTTGAAGTATCTCAATAGACGGAGATACTTATTTAGACAAGGAATGTGGTTCCTAGGATGGGGAGATGGTCAAAAGTGAGTCTGCCTCTTCCAACAGTGCTACCTCTGAATTCTGCTTTAATTGAGGACATTCTTTTGAGGCCTTTAATTATCTACAAAGTTTGCAGTATGTTGACCCTCACTGATGACTGAGTTACTCCTAGGCTTACACCAGAGATGAAGATGGATCTGGTGTGTGCAGAATCCTCTGTGACCTGTTCACTCTTCTGTCTGTTACTCCCTTTAAGATGAGATTCATCTCCCCTGACTTCACATGATTTAGATCAAAAGGAAAGAGACAACAGCCATAGGGTGTAATTCATGTCACTTACGCTAAATTTCCTTTCTCACCATCCTAAATGCAGCTTCGGGGAGTGACTTGCCCTCTTGACTGACTTCAGACTGTGGCTCTGATTACGTGGCTTAATGTAAATTTGGTCAATGTTCATGCTAATGTCCATGATCACTCTACACTTTCTTTTCCCAAAACAGAGAGCACAAAAGGAGACAAACATTGCCAATGGCATCCAAGGTACCCAAAGCATAGCTCAGTCTGTAAGCCCCATAAAAGGAATGAATTTTTGCTTTTTCTCCTCTTTCTGCACTCTTCTTCCTTGAACTCTGCCAAATTTTACTCTTTAAATTTCATGTTCCTCTTCATTTTTGGAAATAAATACCTTACCCTGGGCTGGAGACCTGCCATGGTTTCCTCATAAATGGGTCCTGCTTAAATAACCTGTTTCATCATCATCTAATTATGGTTTCTACTGTCCTTTTTGTCTCTCTCTCCACTTCAAACACTTTATCAAGTATGCATATTAGCCCAGCAAATATTTATTTTAGGTCCTAACTGGAAAAGTTCCTTTCCATTCCAGGGATATTTTGAAAGTCCAGAGGTGAGTCTGGGCATGCCTACATGGATGAGCCCAGACAAGTACACACCTCTACCATGATCTGAGTTGATCAAATGGGAGCTGGGTCTGATCTGGAAGTCATTGAGCCATTTTCCTGCAGCTCTGTGCCCAAGCTAGCATGCCCTGCAGAGGAGCCCACATCTGTCTGCACCGATTTGTGCAGACATGCCTTATGCATATCAAGCACTTAACTCTGGTTCTCTCCCTCCTGTTGGTTGTTACTCCTCATGCACACAAATGTGTGTGCACAGTCTCATTTTGTGTACCTATTACAATCTACAGAAGCTCAAGTGGCACAAAAATACCACATGAATTATTTTTTGTGTATAAAAAAATTCTCCCTTCTAATTGGGCAAGCAAATGAAAAGCAGCTCATATCCTCTCTTTCTGGAATGATATACTGGCAGATAAAATAGATGACCTGGCCACATGTTCCAACTCCAATTCGTGAATTGTGATGTAAGTAAAACTAATTGAAAAGCTGGCACTTGTAAATGCTTTACTCCAGGCAATACACTCCAGAAGGAATCAACAACTGAGAAGTTTTAGTTCAAAAGGCAATCTTTTCCAGCTACATCTGAATCTAATGTTCACTCTGTGAACTCACAGACTATATTGAAATAAGCAAAGGGAATACAGATCCTGAATTTATCCATATGCAAACAGCAGCTTGCTATGCAGATGCAGACCATGGCCTGAAACCAAGTAATGTGTTTTTTTACAGCCCTTGCTGCCCCTCAATCCTTGGGGAATTCCTGGCTGGTGCAGACTTCCTGCTGGAGTATTAGCAAAAAGCAGGCGGGAGCAGTGGTCTCCCGCCATCCTCAAAGAGTGCTGCCCTGGTGCTCGGAGCTGCTCCTGCTGCCACTGGTGCTGGCTCACCTCTCCACCCTGGCCAGCTGGCATTAATGCCCCAGGTGTTCTGCAGGCCTGATGCTTTGACTGGGCAAGGCTGCTTTGTGGAGCACAACTGGGATACAAAAGTATCCTTTTCCCCTTTTTACTCACATCAGTGGGAAAAGAGCCTTCAGCAGTGCTTGAGAAAGTACTTCTGCACACAGTGCTCTCACAGGCTGTGGAGAGCACACACATACATGAAGTGGATGCCTATGGAGTTATTTCTGTGTTTTTGGCTAAACAATCAAAATGTAATGGATGCCTTAATTACTAAATTAAGTAATCTACTCCAATAGCCAGTGGTGCATTTACCTCCTTTTGTTTTCAGTGACCATGAATCCCTTCCTGATCTTGCAGCGTTTAAGCAAGCAGTTCTGCGTTCATACTGGAGGAGGTACCTCTGCTGCTAAGGGCTTGTCTGCAAAGGAGAGGCTAGTGTGCATTAAGTTAGGGTTTGAATTTACAGTGCTCTTGGGGCATCCACACGTGATAGAAAAGCTATAAGGACGGAAAATGTCAAATTATGCCTAGTGGAATGGTTTGTTTAGTTAAACCTAGTCTCACTGGGGATAATGCCTTATTCAGATGGCAATTTTGGTCACCTGGCAGATGTACACATAAGTTCACATAGCTTTTGAATAATTCCACAGCTTCTCATCCCATTTTTGAGGCATGATTTCCATTCTCTCCAGTCATTGTTTTTCTTGGCCTTTTTCCAGCTGTGAGTGATTTGATAAAATCCTTGTTCAAATGTAGAGTTTCTGCAGTTGTAATCACTTTTGGCAACCTGCCCAATAAGATAAGCTGATCTCCAAATATTAAAGAGAACTGACTGATATGAAGCTTTACTCCATAATCCTTGAAAAACCAACAATACTCACCACTCCATGAAGGGCTGTTCTTGGAAAAATAAGACCTGGTTTTTGATACAGAATCTGAGAGCAGTAATAGAAACCTTTCATTTCTCTTTGTAACATCAGTGATGCCACGACTCTGTATTTTTAAACCAAAATATCCCTTTAACCTATTGGTAGGTCCTATAACATCTTCTGTACAAAGACAGAGAATTAGTAGACGTATATTGGCATTTGTGCATCACTCCAGCATTCTTTGGCAGCATTATTGGTATCTGCAACATCCAGACTTTCCAAAGCTGCTTTTCTGAATGTGCACATAAAAAGGCTAAAAAGAGAGCCTTAGACTCACACTTACTCAGTGTGTTACGATGAAAATTCATTGGCTTCAATGTTCATAATGACATAGATGATAAAGAACCAGGTATTCTTACCAAGTAAACTCTTTCTCATAATGACAGAACCATGCAGGCTGCAAAGGACCTCAGAAGGTCTCCAGTCTAACCCTCTCTTCAAAGCAGGGTTTGGTCTAAGATTGAATCATCTTGCTCAGGAGTTCAGCCACTTGGGACCTTTAAACTTTCATGGATGGAGACTGCACAGCCTCTCTGGGCAGCCACTTCTTGACTGTCCTCATGAAGAAATTTCTTCCTACATACAGTCTTTGCATTGTAGCTCAGTCGCAAGATTTCTGATGAATTCAGTCAGTTTTCTGTTATACCTGTTTGTTTTTCCACACGCTAGGGATTATTTTGTGCTTTGAAGAGTTTGTCAGTTAAGACCTGCCAGTTTGCCTAAGCTTTTTTGTCTTTAGAGCTGGTTTCTACATGATACAGGCTTCAGTGATTTGAAGAAACTGAAGTCTGTGCTCTCCTGAAGTCCATGGTCTTTAATCTGCTACTTATCCTCTTCATTTCCTTCAGTATCTTTATGTACATTGTTTCAGTGTCTCCATGACCAAACCTGACATCTATCATCATTCCCCCCAGTCAGTGTGAATGCTTTGTTAATACAGGTCTAGGGTGTATAAAATCCCAGCTTGGTTTATTTAGTACTTGTGTGAAGCAGTTGGCACTGATATCTTCTGAAAACCTCCTGGCTTGCCTGTATCCCTCTCTAGTGCACTTCCAGCATAGAACAGGGAAGTGAAAATCTCCCAAAAGAAGCAGAACATGTGATCCATAAATATCTTCAAGTTCTTCAAGGAAGGTTTTGCTTTCTTCCTCATGCTACTTAAGTGGCCATTAACAAACTCCCACCAGACTGAACCCCTGGCCTGCTGTCTGACCCATCAAAGAACTCCTTGTATCAGATCTGCTCTGTCACATATCAACACCCCCTTGTTTCATTGACTGTCTTTGCTGAAGACCTGGTATCCACCCATCACAGCGCTCCAGTTGTGTGAGTTGTCCCAACAAGTCCTGGTTACTCAACAGTGATCCAATTCCTCTTCACCAACCAGACTGAGGAGACATAAGCTGGGCCTCCATGCCCTTAGCCAGCACCCTGAAATCCATGTAATCTCTCTAGATATGCTTGAAGTCCCCGTCAGTAATATTTGTGCCCATGTGGAAGAGCAGCTAAGGTAACAATGTGATACCTTACAATCCCTGGTCATCTCTGCCAAGTCCCAGATGCAAGAAGGCATCAGGTTGGCAGGCAGAGATTTCTGTATCCTGCAGCAGGATGTCTCCAGCAATGACTGATCTCCTCTTCCTCTCCATGCAGATGCTTGGATGAGAGCTAGCCAGGCAGTGACAGTTTCCTGAAGGGAAAGCTCCTCCAGCCCCAGAGAAATGCACTGGATCTGTACCTGCAGAACCACAAGACAAGGAGGAAGGATCCTTACATAGGATTCCTGAAATCATGTAGCCTCCCCAGTCGTGCAAGCTTCCAGCTCTCCTTTCCAAATCCAGTGTTTGGGCTCTTGGGTCTGCAGGCTCTTTTCCTGCTGACCCACATCAATGGTGTTTATCCATTCACCTCCTCCTGGCACTTTTCCTCAGAGGCCCATGAGGCACATGACCCATTCCCTCACCCAATACTTGTTTTGTATCAAGAGTTTCTAAGAAACATCCTTTTCTTCTGCATGAAAATCTTGTCCAGATGGGAAAAGATAAATCTGGACAAATGTAAAGTAACTCAGTCAAAGCAGAAACATCATTCCATGCATGTGCAGTAAGCTGGATGTATCCAAGAAAGGCAAAAAATCCCCAAATCTTTCTATTCCTCAACATGAAGCGTGGAGAAGCCTTGGGGTCCCCAGCACCACAAGCACTTAGATGGTAAACTTGGCCCAGATCAATCTGGCCTGTGGACCCTGGGCTGGAAGAGGGACTGTGGCCACTCACTGCAGAAGTGAGGTACAGCCCCTCTGCAGGGAGAGAAGAGAGCTGTTTATGGGCATCTTGCTGTCAGTACACCAGCCCAGACAGGGTCAGCTCAGAGACGTTGGGATGGGACCAGCCCACCAGTTGCGACATGCTTCATGGGGATGGGAAAACAACAACAGCACTTCTGAACAGCAGTACTCTGACAACTAAAAGGATCTCTGATTTCCCCATCACAACAGGCCTCCTCTTTTTGTAGTCTTTTAGTGCTTTCATGTGATCTTATCTTCATGCCAGAAGCACTGCTGAGGTTTTCCACATTTGTGAATTTGTCCACCCAAAAGTGCGTGGAGATGTGGAGAGCTGGTGCAGCAGGTGGAACAGGCAAGATAATGGTGGCACTCACCCTCACAGGGGAGCAGGGACCTGGAATCTCCACAATGCAAACCTGGAAAGCACAAAAGCAGGGATAGCTCACCCTTGTCAGACCAAGAGGCACCGGTAGGAACCCAGACTGGGGGTGCCTAGAGGGACATAAGGTCTCCTCCAGGTCCTAGGATGTACACAGAGCCCATCTGGTCTGGTAATGCCTTCCAAAGCTGTAGGGAATGGTATCAGCAGGGCTGAAGCTAGTGAAGAAATACAGTCAAAAGCTCAGCCTTCCTCTGAAGTGGAGCAATACAAGTTATTCACAACCAAAAGCTGCGTTTGCGTATCTGAAGGGATTTCTACCTAACAAAGTAAGCACATGAGAACAATTCAAACCAGTGGGATAGAAAGGGAGAAATTTATTATATATAATGCCATTCATGTGTGATTTGTTTATTTTACACACTTTTCCATCAGTAATGGGAATGCCATCTATGCCTTCAAGCAATGTGGAATTTCCTTCTCATGAACCCCCTCCCTGACCTCTGTCTCCAGAGAGACAAAATGTCATGGCCTGAAATCAAGCAAGCAATTCTAATAATTATCTGCCACTTACAGTGCCTCTTTCCTGCACAGCCTAGCAGCACTCCATCAGCTTCATGTGACAGCTGGGGAAACCAGAGGAGAGCAAGTTAAGCGACTGCTCTGGGTCTCACCAGAACTGGGGGGTAAATGTCCTGCCCTTCTGTCCAGCCCTCATCCTTTGGGCCAACAATGCTGCTTCCAACAATGATTTGGTGGTGAAATCACAGCACTGGTATGCCTAAATCCTCTATGGTTTTCACTTTTCTTAGCAATTGTAAACACCAAATCATTATCCTGGTTATCTTAGCTGAGATGGTGGACAAAGACAAGCACTCAGAAGGAAAGAAAATAACAGGGGTACGTGGTGTGGCTTCAAGAAATCACTTAATGACAGGATGTGGAGAAATTCAAATACAAAAATATCAGGAGGAATGACGAGGGCAGTGCCACAGTAAAGGGCTCTTAAAATGCAGAGAGCAGAGTGAAGCCCTAAAAAGGCAGACTTGGAGAAGGGTAATATAGCATCACAGAGGACACTGTTGCATGCCACACACCAGAGAGATTAAATGAATGTGGTGTTACCCTGACATCAGACGAAAAGCAGGATGGAGCACAGGCAGGAATGTGAGGGGGTGAGAAAACAAGAGCAAGTGTGCTTCACCTTTATTCCTCGCTGCAAGTGCTTTTTCACAGTTTGTGGCAATCTGCTACCAGAGATATCAACACAAACTGTACAATGGAATGTGTTATAGACACACACACACTATGAATGCCAAAGGATCGGGAACTGCCCTTTGCATTCACCCACAGTATGCACATTGCTACCTTCTTCAAGTAAACAAGCTCTGCATAAAAGAAAGCAGTATGCATGGGGAATCTCAACCCCTATTGTCAGCACACCTCTGTTCCAAAACTCAGAAGAATCCTGGGGTCTGCAGTGGGGACTAAAATTAGAAGCTCATTACAAAAATAGAACAGTGTTTCTTTTAATAGCCTTGGGTTTTTTGAGATACTCTTTAGGGAATGCCCCACTGAAATGTGATTTTGAGATACTCTTTAGGGAACACCACACTTAAATGTGATCCAAAGCCAAATCTTTAACTACATAAAACTTGTTTTATTTGTGCAGATGACTTGATGACTATTTTATTTTTATGTAATAGATGATCATTAAAAAATGTATAAAAATAAGCTGCCATGTTCTGAAGAGTCTGTCAAAGTGGGATGCTTGGGCTGCTAGCATGAAGGAGAAGTGCACTCCTGCCCAGTGCACATAGTGGCAGCAGGCCCCACTACATCTGTGCAGTGCTGAACTGAGATTACGTGCCATGTGTGAAAATGTCCACATAGATGTTCCAAGGAAACCTCAGGAGGAGATAGTGCTGCACTGAAACCCCAGTAGATTATTGACTGCTGCGGATTTATTTCCCATGTTCTTACTAGTACAAGTGTAAGGGCTAAATAACAATGCTCTTTGTTTAAGTGAGCTTGATACACTTTAGTGGAATTTTTTCAGCCCTTTTGTTATTGAAGTCACAGCATATTACCAAGCCTTCAAGTCCACATTTACGCAGATGCATTTCTGGCCATTAGCCAAGTCATAAGTTGGCAAAACATAAGCCTCAAGAGCAGCAGGCTTATGAAAATATACCATTTACAACCCCTGCCATGAAGTACTTTCAAAAGCCGAATTTTAGATGTGCACACTGGAATCAAATAACAAAGGGATCAGCGGAGTGACAAATGGAGGATTTTTTATTCAAAAGTCAATTATAATTAACCTAGAGCACAATATTCTGCTGTCCCAGGGTAATCATGGTGACATGTAACACCATTCTTGGAAGCTGGCAGGACATCCTGAAAAAGGCGTTCCTTGCCTCAGGAAACAAAACCACCAAACATTTCCGACAATGCTTGTCCATGAGGCTTGCTTTGGTGTCTGTGCATCAAGGGATGGTCTTGGGCACCAGCAGACCACACGGCTTCCCTTGGCCCTTCCCTTCCCTTCTCTTCCCACCACCCTCTTCGTGGCTGCGAGGCCACCTCAGGAGCATATCCCTGCACCACCACCCGTGCCATCATCTGCCTATTTTGTATTACGTAATTGCAAATTGTTTCTGCTCAGGGAGGAGCAATTGCTCTTAGTATGTGAAAGGAGCAGAAGCTCCCGGTACTTGGGCTCCAGGAGACTGAGAAAGCAGGGGGCAATGTCAGTCCTCTTCCATGGGAATGGCCTCATCAACCACAGCCCTGGTCCTTGCAGGGTCTGGCTGTGCGATGCCAAATACTAGTGCTGTGGCCGTACCTGGCACTGTTGCACTCACCCTTGCTTTTATATTTTCTTTTTCTCCTCTCTTTCCCTTACTTTGGACAGGGGATGGCAGCCATCTGTGAGACAAGGTAGAGCCCCTTCAGCGGCAAGAGGAGCTGTCAGGAACACTGCTTGGTTGGGGTTTTTGTCTACTTGTGCCATAATCTCTTCCCAGAATCAAATTATTTTACTGTGTTTTGCCAGTATACCACCTAGTAAGACAGCATCAAACCTACAGCTGTGTTGCAGCAATTCATACATTAAGCCTAAGGCCAACAGCTTCAGAATCTGAAACCCACACTTTGGCTTGTGGCATAACTATATGCATAAAAATGGGAGGATCCCAATTCCTCACTCCACTCCAGCGGTTTTGTGCTAGTTTAACGCTCAATTTCCATG
The DNA here is from genome assembly GCA_013400315.1 of Bombycilla garrulus. Classification (NCBI taxonomy): domain Eukaryota; kingdom Metazoa; phylum Chordata; class Aves; order Passeriformes; family Bombycillidae; genus Bombycilla; species Bombycilla garrulus. The sequence goes on from VXBU01014368.1 coordinate 196,608, forward strand.
TAATGAGGCTGTAATAAAAGAAGCATAATGGAGTAGAATGGTGTGCAAAAGGCTGAGGTCTCATTTACAGGGAGCCCCAGAAAACTGTCAGGTCGCTTTAGAAATTGATAAGGTCACCCCTAAGCTTCCCTCCTTCAGACTAAACACCCCCAGCTCCCTCAGCTGCTCCTCATCAGGCTTGTGCTCCAGGCCCTTCTCCAGCTCCGTTGTCCTTCTCTGGACACGCTCCAGCACCTCAAAGTCTTTCTTGCAATGAGGAGCCCAGAACTGGACACAGACCTTGAGGTGTGGCCTCACCAGAGCTGAGTACACAGGGCTGATTTCTTCCCAAGTCCTGCTGGCCATGCTATTGCTGATCCAGGCCAGGATGCCTTTGGCTTTTTTTGGCCATCCTGGCCCATGCTGGCTCATGTTTAGCTGTTGTTGACCAGCGTCTCCTTTTGTTCTGAGCACCCTTGTAAGCATTTCTGTCCCCAGCCTGTAGCACTGTGGGGGATTGTTGTGACTGCTGTGACTGTAGGACCCAGCACTTGGTCTTGTTGAACCTTGCACAGTTTGGCTCAGCCCATGGATCTAGCCTGTCCAAATCCCTCTGCAGAGCCTTCCTGCCCTCCAGCAGATCAATATTCCCACCTAGCTTGGTGTTGTTTGCAAACTGACAGGAGATAATGATGATTATGATGATTATGATCATGATGATCATGACTGGTGATCATGATCCCCCTCATCCTTTATCCATTATCTCAATCCCCTCATCCATATCATGGATAAAGGCCTTAAACAGAGCTGAGCCCCGTACTGAGCCCTGGGGAGCACCACTGGTGACTGGCCACCAACTGGATGTAGCTCCATTCGCTGCCATCCTCTGGGCCAGGCCAGCCAACCAGTTTTTAATCCACCAAAGAGTGTAGCTGTCCAAGCCATAGGTGTGAAGGTTTTACATTAACTTCTGGTCTATGCTCATCTCATACAAAAGCTATGTCTCAAGGGGCTGGTTTAGGTGGCTTTGTTGAGAGATTTATGCTCTAGGGAACAGAGCAACCAAACCACCCCAGACTAAACCAGCATGCAGACTGGAGAAACAAGGCCTGCCTGGGTTATTCCCTATGATGTGCAGGGCAATGACTGAAATCCCACAGGAGCCTTTCAGACTCAAAAAATACCCTTCAATCATGCTGGAGCTGCAAAAGGTCAAAGTGTTTGACTGACAAACCAGCAGAGGTTTGCTATGAAGTACCTCTTTGTTTAAAGACCTTAAAAGGGAGAAATTTAGTAAAGTACAATAAATAAAGTCTGGCAATCCACTTTGAACAAGTTTCTTATCTATGATTTCAGAAAAGGGAGGGAAAGCAGCAAGTCTGGGGCTGAGGCAGTAGCAATGTGTGTCCAGGGAGCTGTACCTTCTCTAGTAGTGCCTTGGCTCCTTTCATTGATATCTACTTCCATTTGAGTACAGAAAGCAACAATACAAAGTTGTGCTCTTTAATACACTGAAGACTTGTTCTTTTATCGAGAACAACAGCCCGGCATCTCTACGTATGTGAGCATATCTACATATGGGAGCGCAGGGTTTGCATTGCCATCCAAGGTAAGAACATACTGATGTCTGTCCTGACTGCTGTAACAGAGAACTTATTATCAAGAAACAATTAGGCAGGAAAGCATGTGTAAATAATTTATTGTAGCATATAAATTCTTTCAGGAGATGGAAATACCGGCTACGAAAGTGCTCTGTGCTCAACTGGGAAATGTCACAAATTCAGTGGCTGGAAGCCAAAACCATACAAACTCATATGAGATATAAAATTTAGATTTTGATCAATAAGGTTGTTTAACAGCAGACCACAGACATGGTGAAGTTCTCATCTCTTGAAGTCTTCATATCAGAAGTGAAAAGCTTTGCAGAAGGCATGTTTTAATCAAGTGCTCACTGAAGAAGCTGCCAAAAAATGATAGGCGGACCAGAATAAAAGGGTTTGAAATGGGCTGGGGGACAGAATTAGGCAACTGCTTTCAAATCGGTCTGTGATCCTGCCAAGCTAGCTGTCTGTAACAAAACTCATCAACTCACTCTTTTGAAATCAATATATAATCCAATAACCCCATAAAATACAATTTGTTTCTTTGTATTTTTACTAAAATTAAGTCTCAAACTGACTTGTCTAATACCTAATGTTATCTGAAGGCTACAGCATTTTTAACTCAGTTCTTGGTTTGACATTGTATCTTCTGGTTATTTCAGGACCAGCAGACATTATACAGAAAAAGTCAGAAGCTTAGCTGGACACCATGTCAGGTAGGGAAGCTCCACTCCTAGGCTGTCTCTCCATTAGTTCAGCCCATTACAGGGTGCGCCAGTTTCTCTCTGAACCTGTTCTGGGGACGACTTCTTGGCCAACAGGAGACCTCTTGTGCCAGGACAACACAAGATGATTTGAAATAACTTAGTTTTAACTATAAATAAAATACTCTTCTTTGATTTTGACTTTCTACTCATATTTGGATTTTAGATTTATTTTCCCATACATAGATTGGTTCTCTCTGGTTGGTAGCTATTAAAGTATGTTGGTTTGTTACTAAAAGTAGCCCATAACTATAACTGATATTTCCTTTTTGGTAGCCAAGCTGATATACTATATATACACTAGATACATAGCATAAAAAATGCAATTCTTGTGCTGAATGAACAATAAAAAATTTAATTGGAACAGCTACACATTTATAACAAATGATACCTTAGACAAAAAAACATTAATCATAGACATTTAATCAGACTAATGGTTTCTGATCAGTGTGTTTTCAGCATTTTAGAACTAATAGATGTCTCCCTCTCACACCTCATTTTTATAAATTGGAAAAGGAAACTTGGCTTTTTCAAATCTCTACTGGTTTCTCAAGTTCCATTACATTACTGAAGTAGCTATTGGATTGAGCACATCTGATAGGAAGAAAATATCATTCCAGCAGAAGAGACAGCAGATGGCCAAAAATAAATTTCCTGCTTTAGCAAATTCCATTTCCAGAGTTCAGATAGTGATTTCATGAGTAAATGGACTTTTACGTAGATTTCATTTAAGCAGATATATACTGCCTAAATAGTGTTCTTCATATACCCTGAAGTTTTTTCATAGTGTTATATCAGGGGTTATCACAGGTCATGATGATTATTTAAATGTATGAAAAGTATTTTTAATAAGGGAAATAACTTCTTTTTTATTATGTAGATTTTTATTTTTTTTTAGCTAACTGTTCATTGTTATATTCAAAAAGACCCTTAGGATGTTGAGAAGATTTTTGCCTGTCTGTTGCTGACAATGATTCTATGCAAACTACTCAGCCTCATCAAAACCTTGTGACTCACTTTTGCACTTGGATCATGTAAGGGCAACTGAACAAATTCAAGTTTAGCAAGACAGGAATTGCTTTGACTTCAAAGCACCTAAGAGTTTTAATTCTCAGACTCAGGGAGTTATACTTCCCCTTTTCAGCCCTATGTTGTTTTGGGTTTTTTTTTAACTGCTTTTCCCCCTCCCTACCATGCTCTATCTTCTTTCATGGAGAATTTTGGAGCATTTTTTTCTTTCCTCACATATGCAACAATTAGTCTCACACTCCACAAGCTTCAACATTTGAGTGTAAGATATTGCCCTGAAAAATACCTTTTGTCTTTAAAAGAAAACAACAGTCTTTCAACTCCCTAAATATATGCAAGGTTTGATTTACCTTTGCATTATAAAGACATATTGCCTGTGAAAAAGTGTGGAGTCCAAAGACACATAGACAAATAAACATACATATAGCTAGATATTTATCAAAAGTAAATATATATGTACATATATACATACACAATTTGTGCAAGATTATCCAAAAAATTAGCCTCCTCCTGGAGGTAAATCCAGGAACAGATTAAGTAAATTGCTATAAGAAAATAGACACCTGGACACTTTTCTTCAGACTTAGTATGAAGCGCCTGGAAAAAGTTTATTTCTTTTTCTATTCTCCTCCTCAAAAGTATAATTAGTGGTTTTCTGTGCATGAGGGCCAGCACATGTATTACATGTGTGTTCCTGTATGCTTTATATCCACAAATGTGTGTGTGGGGGTATATAAATGTATATACACACAGATATTTAAAATATTGTTGGCATTAAAAATAATTGCAATTGAAAGTAAACAGTGAAACAGTGAAATACTAATTATGTACAATTTTTTTTTTGTTTCTGAACTGAGCAGCTCTGATAAGAACATGAAAAATTATTCCCCTTGGGAAAAGTAACAGCACTGAGATGAGCTCTTATTGGCACCCCTCCATGACCACAGCTCCAGCCAGAAGCCCACCTGCTTCCAGGACCCCAGGGCCAAGTAAGACTCCATGCTGATGCAGATTCTGCCTACTTGGAACCAGATCAGTTCACAGGATCGAGGCCAGAAAAATAAACAACCTTATTTGCTGAAACCAGTGAAGCTCTAAAAGTAATCTTTTAAAAGAAAAGTTCCACTAGGTAGCATGCTTCTCTAGGGTGCAAAAAAGATAAGAAAGGGACTGTGGTGTCCAAATGAAAGCAGTAGCAGATATAATTTACATTAGCTTGTGCCACTGTGATGTGGCCACTTCCACTGGTTTTTCTGAAAATTTGTAAAGGTGCATCATGCATTTCCAATGGTGTTCAGCTCTGCTATTACTGTTGATTGGGTTGCCTTATATAGGCAGTTCAGATTTCATTAAATAAGGTCATATAGTGGTCATGGAGAACATTTGAATTTTTACTAAATAAGTGTCAACAATTAAATAAATCAGAAAAGAGAAAAGATACTTCATCACAAATGACTATTTCTACCTTTAGTTTAACAGAACAGTTTATTATAGAATGGTGTTAGTATCAGCCTAATGTGATTCTTACTTTGTTTTGCAAGTGAAAGGAAGTTTCATAAATTTCACTTGAGAAGGTTATACATGTGCAGAAGTGAAAGAAAGATGAAAAATCAACAATCACACCCAATCTAGGATGATTCATCTTCCATAGAGGAAGAGATAAAATCTCTATTTTCTGGAAAAAGAATATGCAAAAGAAGTCTGTGAAACCATTGAGCAATACTGAAAAGTAAATAAAGCTGCAATCAAATAGAACATACAATGAGAATAGGATAAAAAATGTTCAATGCCTGTAGGCAAAAAGTAATGGTTGAAAAATAGACAGATGAATGGAAATACTTGACTCTAAATGAAGATATTGTTACAGGACATTGTAACGTGAACTAGGAGAAAGGAAAGAAAATTTGTGTAGCACGAAGGTAAAAATCATAACAGAAAGCATAGATGGCTGTTGGTGGAAGAACTGTATCTGTGTTAAGGAAAGCCTTGGCACTCAAATAATATGATTAAGTCATCCATCATCCACATCAACAAATCCTATGGTATCAGTCTGGATTGAAATTGTGGGTTATAGGTTAATGTTGGGGCAACACCAGTGGAGCACAGTGGTGACCACAGCCTCCAGGATCAGAAACAGAACAGTAATGGAAAATTTCAGTCATTGCTTATCCCTCTGACAATGGGGAAATGTCATTGCAGGCACCACACGGAGAAAGAAGTTGAAGACATCATAAATGACTGTATTTTCCCAAGAAAAGTGAAAAGAAAAGGTCCCTAAAGTGGTCTAGATAAATACTATATATATATATATGGAAAAAAAATCATTGTACGAGATACAGTTCAAGTCAGAATCATAGAAAAGATACTCTGCAGTGTCTAAACTACTGAAGTTTAATGCTCTAAAAGGAGACAAATGTTAAAAAGTCAATTACATTATCACAGTACTTTAAGAAGGGTGGTTAACAAAATCAGAGAAGCTTATTAAGAAGAAGAAAAAGAAGAAGAAAGAAGAAGAAGAAGAAAAAAAGAAAAATAAAGAAAAAGAAGAAAAGAAAAAGGATTCTTTGTGTCAGAATTCAGCACAGAGAGGTTTAAGGAAGTTTGCACAACAAGTCTTTACTTACAGGGGTGAGGCTGAGGGGTTATGTCAAACTGAAGTGTCAGTAGAGAGGTTTTCGAGCAAATCAATAAAGTGAGTAGCAACACATTGCCAGGAACAGGTAACAATCACTCGAGGGATCCAAGGGAATTCAAATATAAAACTGCTGAACTTTTCACAGTAGTGTGTAACCTATAGCTTACATTGGCCCAGGTTCCAGAGTAATGGAAGGTGGCAAATGTGGCCTCAATTTTTAAAATAATCTCCGGAGGGGAGCCAGGAAACCAGAGAATGGTAAATTTGACTTCCTGCTGAGGCAGACTGATGGAAGTTATAATAATGAGCAGAATTAGTAGACATGAATATATACAGCTTACTGGAGATAGTAGACAGGGTTCATAAATAAAGAAATTATGCTTCACAAATCCTGTACAGTTCTTTGAAAGGATCATTGCCCTTGTAGACAAGGGAAGCTTGAGAAAAAAAATTACCTTTGGATTCCTAAACCTTTCTAAAATATCCCTTCCTAAACAATCTTACAGAAACCTAACGTCAGGGGAGATTGCTGTGCATTAATAACTGCTCAGAGGAGATGGAGCAGCAGGCAAATAAATGGTTGCTATTCTTCCTGGAGCAGTAACTTGGGGAATCCCAGGGGGATCTAGCTGGGAATGGCCACAAATCACCTAGAAAAGTTGAAGAACATCGAGAGGGGAAAGTTTGCTTTTGGAAGTAGTCAGAACAATTGAAACCAAAGCATACTGAAGAATTTCAAAAGTTTGCATCACGCTGACTGGGTGATAAAATGGAAGATAACATTAATCCTCGATAAATGTGAAGTAATACACACATGGGAATGCAGTCCTAAGCACTCTTTGGCAATTATCAGATCCAAATTTAGCTGGCTTTGTTTTGGAGATGAGGAACAACTCAGGACAGTTCTCCAAACACATCTGCTTGACAACCTTTCATTGTAAAAAATTTGAACAACTTTTGGGACAGACTAAGTGAATACAGCATTATTTTAATAATGCTGTCTCATCTTAGAGACAGGGTTGGCTTGTGTCTTGCCCTCTGTCTCATAAAGATGGCATAAGTTAGAAAACTTCAGAAAGAAAGGTAGCAAAATGAGCAGAGGCTTCTATGCAAAGTGTAGCTTTATATATGAAGACTGCTAACACTCTCAAAAAGGTCCAAACAGGACACACCTAAGACATATAAAAATCTTGAATGATATGGAGAATAGGAGGACCGAACAATTCTGCTTTTCCCAGTACGAGAACTGGGATCATTCAGCAGAAAGTTTTAACAGCACACATAAACCAAACAAAAATAAATTTCTATGTAGCACACATAAAATTGTAGAAGGATGCCATGGATGTTTAGCATAAGAGTTTTAAAATAAAATCAGGTGGCTACAGAGTGAGGTCTTTGAGTGTTAAACTGCAACTCTACTCAGCAAGCCCCTAATCCCTGATTTCTTGAAACTGGGAAAATGTAACAGTTAAGGATTATGATCAGCCTCTTTCTCATGGACTCTCCTTGCAGCTGCTGTGGCCAGGTGGGATAAATGGACCCTTGCTCTGACCCAGTATATCATCTTTAAGTTCACTGTGTGCTTTTGTTCACTTCAGCAATCTGTTGTCTGGCAGTGTTGAGGCAAGAGCTAGATGGCCGGATGAAGCTCAACTGTGGTGAAGCTCAGTTGCACAGAAAAACTTGAAGGAAAAAGCAAGATTCTCTCACATTTCCTAACAGCTCAAAATAACTGATAATTCTCTGAGCCTGAAGTCTGTCACATTAAAAGGTCGTAATCCCTCAACCTGGAATGTTGCACAGGTAGCAGGTTTGGGTAGAAAACAAGAATATGCTGTAATTGGTGGGAGGAAAATGAGTAACATAAGCCTGAGCTGTGAAGTTCTAATCGCACTGAAAGCTAAGTGCCACACTCACCAGATTCTCCGACACCATATCTAGTGTATGGATTAGCACCTGCTCTTTCAAATTTCAAAAATTCACAGGCATAGAAATCCCTGAAAAAGGAATAGGGGAAAGGTGTGATGGGCTGGGTCTACCACACATAAAAAACATTATTCTATAAAATAATCACAGCCATTTTTAATAACACAAAATCTCATTTTTAACGTAAAAGAGCTTGTTAGAAGAACACAAATTGCAGCTTTTTCAAACACAAGTTGCAGCTTTTTTTCGTACAACAAATACAGCGTACAGTAGAAGCTGGTCTGCTGGCTGACAGCTCTTCAACTCCTGGGAACTGCTGCTCTCTGGTGCTCATCTTCCAAACAAAAATCTGGGACAAATTCCCTTTCATTCACTTCACGCTGCTTTCAATGTTGCTACTGAACTGGCTCGTCAAGAGAAGAATCAAGATGTAGTAACTCATGTTCAGATACACACCTTTTCTAATTAAGTGTTGGGAAATAATGTGCACTTGAATTGTAAGATGGGCCTATGCAATATGTAAATGAGATTCATTCAATTTGCAGACTGGGGTTGGTACAGCATGGTGTCTTCTATGCATGCGACATAAACAAAAGACAATTCTAATTTTGGTAGTAGTAGCAGCCTAGTTTAAACATTTTCAACAGAACATGTCTGGACTCCTCATTTCAAAATTATTTTCATTTTGAAATTGATGAAAGCATCTTGAAAATGGGGTTAAATAACCTGAAAATTAAACAAAGCACTCATTTTTGCAGCTGGATGGTTGATTCACCATTTCTCAAAGAGACTGTTTGCTTTAAAAGGGGTATAAATCCTGTGCTGGGTCCCTACAGTCACAAGGACCTTTGATGCATTTTGCAAGTGATGGCTTAATTTCTGTTTTGATTTTATAGTACAGAAATTACATGGCTGAAATAATGAATGATTTGGTAATATATCTTTCACTATTTATTGCTTACTTTCATCACAGTTCTGCCATTTTTATTCCCTCTGCAAGCCAGCACATCTTCCTCAATGTGAGAGGCTGGTGAACTAAATAAATATAAAGCAGAAACTGTCTACAGAAAAATGTCTATTAGAAGTTCTCTCCTTTCCATTTTAGATAATTATGTCCTAGAAACTGCACAAAGGAAATAACAAAGTCAGCCAGTAAATCAGATGCAGTAAGTAGAAAAAAGGACTGTTGATGGTGTCTTTAACTGCTGAAAATGGATATATGCATAAAACAGCAGTACTTTACAAAATCATAGTTATTTCTGACTTTACCTAAATGCCTGCTGCTCATTACAAAGATTTAAGAGGTTGATGCTGGGAAGGGTAACAGTTACATTTAATGAAAGTTGCAGCACTCATGCTTTCTGGTCTATTGCAATTATATTCAACAGAAACTGTAGAAGCATTAAGTTCACCTTTAGTTGATCATCAAAACAGCCTACGTTGTTATTCACAGTGATTTCAACATCTATTGCTTGTCATAACTCTCGAGAGGTTTTGTTAATATTTTTATTTCCTACTTGTGCTGCTTTTGTTAAAATTTATTGTCTTTTAAAAGTTATATGCACCAATATTAGGTACAAAAAAGTTGTGTGAACCTACCTATCTATACAATAAGAAAATTAGGGAGTTAAGAGGAAGACAGCGGCAAGAGGTCCTTGTGCTGGCAAAATTTATACATACTTCTAAAATTTAAAAAAGACACTTCTCATGTATTAACTGTTTGTAAAATGTCAGCACAGGAGTATCCTGTTTTATTTGGGGAGGTTTTTTTTAATGTACAGATACTTCATATAAATAATGCTTCTCCAAATCATCCTTACACAATCATTTTTATTGTCTCTTTGCATCATGTGTTCTGGGATATCTATCTCCAAAAAGATTATTATTTTCATACAATTTGCCTTGTACAAATGTGAGGTACATTTTAGCTGCCAAAAACTCAGGAGTCATCTGTAGTTATAGGTTCCAGATGAATACTTCTAAGGCATTTATGTGTTGTAATAGAATTGTTCTTCAGATCATCCCACAAAATTAGGAAACAGTGATTTCCGATAAACAATTACCATATAATTCACTGAGTGATTGGGAGTGGGGGGAAAGTGGATGCAAGGCAGCCCTTGTTTCTTGCTTATTGTGTAACCCTTAAATAAGCACAAGGTAAACATTGGTGAAATAGGTAAAAGAGCATGGCCTGCAACTAATCCCAAAATACAAGACAGAGATACAGTGTCTATTAAGAAGGAGAAATTAAGAGTTAGATCAATGGAAATTGAAGTCTGAAAGGATGCTGAGGGCAAGAGAAGTTCAGACTCATCATTAAGGTTCACTAGTGCTGCCCTGCTGGTGAAGAAATTATTGTACTAGATACATAACTTTCAGTAGTTGTTTTGAGTTTATGAACTCATATAAATCCCTTCATGTATATCTCCATGTTCAGATTTGCAGCTTGAGGGTTTATAAGGAGGAGAGAGCCATTGATATCTTGACCTTGCCTGCCATGTCTGGCTTCAAAGTGTGGAGACGAGCTGTGACATGATGAGTGTGGTCTAGCTTCATTTTGTGTTCTTCTTTTCCTGCTTGCAATTTTTTTCTTATTGGGTGTGGACCTGTGGAAGCAATGGAAACAGAGGATATGACCTGGATAGATAATATAGGAAAGGTAAGGAGCAAGGAGACAAAAGAGAAAGGGAGAGAGGTTAAGGCCTGAGAAACCCCAAGAAATGCCCCTGAAAGTGAGGAGTATTGCCTAATGTTGCCTTCCATGTCTCCCCCTGGATATTCATTCAAGTGACCGCACATTTACAGATTTTTTTTGTTGCAGTTGTGGACAGGTACTGGAAAAGATTGAGTTATGCCAAGATTAAACATTCATGAAAATCCTTTTGCTTCTCATCAATCCAAGCAAAACTAGTGGCATAAAAGATTCCCGTTGAACATCCGTGGCAATTGGATCAAGGCTACCACAAAAATGTGATTGGACAGGCCTGGAGAAAAGTGGACTGCTGTTTGCGCAGAGCCAGCAGAAATGTAGCCACTAACTGAAAATGTTTCTTGTGTAAAATGTCCAGCTTTGAGAAGTATGGCCTTAAGTATTAATGTACTTTACAACTTTAGATGGGTTCTGGATTTAGCTGAAGCTCAGAAGCTTGCTTTCTGTCCGTACAAATAAGCCACTGAATGTCCAGCCAAGACATTCCTAAAACAGAGCTTCTTACAATTTAAAATTAATTGCTAGTAATAAGTCATGATGATTTTATGTAATAAACTAGTTGTAGTTCTTAGTATAGTTCTGATAGTCACAGGCAATTCTTAAACTTCCAGGAACTGTGCTGTGGGATGTAATGTTTCTATAGAGATTTTTTGTTATGCCACAAAATAGGTCTGCAAATGTATAGCGGGGTGTTCCCTCTTCTGCAATCTGTATATCTCTCGACCGTAAATTACAATGGTGTTTCATGCAACAAGAGCATGTCTTCCCATAATTCTCTTTCCTATAGATGCATTTACGCCTTCCAAAAAGATGGAGAGCAGAGATAGAAAAATAAATTGAAGTTTTCAGTTTTCAGAGAAGTAAAATCTCAGCTCTACTGTTGCTGCTTTTGTTTCTCTGTTACTTGTATTCTGCCCTTTTGCTCCTGGACACACAGCTTTACTCTATTTTAAGCTCACATTCAACTTTGTGTTAGAAATAATCTCAGATTTAGGAAGGAGAGGCTATTAGAAAATATTAATATACTACTGTTCACTCAGTTTTAAAATAAATAGAAAGTTACTATAACACATTGAAATGGGAATAGGTTCTTATTTTTTTAAAAGAAAACATTTTTTCTTGGAAACTCTGGGAACTGGGAGGGCCTAATATAAAGCTAATTCCTTTAAAAATAAATATGGAAGGAAAATTACATATGGAATAGGATTATTGATATACCATAAATATATAGAGAGCTATTTCTTCAAGCTGCAGAAACCAATATGAGAAGCTGTAAGAATATTCCTAATGACTAAATTTCTTTACTTCATTTATTTTAGTGGATTTCCATAGATGTTATGCATATTCTCTGTTAAAGTAAAAGAAACTGTAAAAATAATTTTGTTGGAGAGAATTTTTTAAAAAAACGCTGCAATTCCTATTGAAATTACAAAACATTTTTTCAGAATAATTTTAGATGCATAGATATTAGCTCTTGTATTAAAAATCTGCCTCAAAAGATTGAGTGGATTGTGAATATGACACTTTTATTCTGATTTTTTTGACAAGACAAAGTTCACCAAAACAATGAATTTCTTAATTAACGACTTAAAACATCCTTATCATTTTCTACAGAGCAAGAATTTTTCTGCAAATTATAATAAAAAGAAAAACAAAATCAATTCCACATCTTCCAGAACAATGCCTTCACAAATTAAAGATTTCTAATCCATCCAAAGATTATTAGTTTGGTTTTTTTTCCTTTTCTCCTTTTCCTCCAGTACTGGGGAATATTGTTTCGGCGAAGAAAAAAAAAGAGACAGTTTCTGAACACAAGAATTGCTGAATAAAAGAGGCTAATCTTGCAACATGTTTGTTGAGAAACCGTTAGTATACTTCCCTGTTTAAGACCAGCTGGCACATCATAGAAGAGTTTTATGAATTTTCTGATTTTAATTAATCCCTTAGGGCTCTCCATTGACCTCAGGACAGTTACACAAGGATGAGATTTGTCTTCTTGTTAGAAACAATTCTGTTTATAAATATGTCTTTAATTTTGGTAGAAGCCGGGTGGATTCTTTACTCTTTTTCAGTAGAGTACTATGAGTACAAAGTCATTTGTCCTTTGTTTGGCTGCTGCATAATTAGACTTTTAAATGCTAACCAAGCTTGTTATGAAGCTCACCTGATGTGGGCTTTTGTCATAAACCCAGCTTTCATCACAGGCTCACATGCTCCTGCTTGCAACTGCTGCATGCTTTCTAGGGTTTTCTAGGTAAAAGAGGCCAAATTTGTGCCTTTCAAGACATGGGTAACCTAAGGGCAGAGTCTTATGTGACTTCTCTTTTTTTCGGCTGTGATTTCTGAGTTCACAAAGCTGGGAGCTCGAAGAGAGTTGCAGCTGGGTCTCCATGCAAACTTAACTGGGAACAAAGAAGCACAGGATAAGATCACAGTTAACCCTCCCATTAAAATCACCCATCTTTGCCTTGGCCATAAATCTTCACACGTGTCAACCTAAACTTTTATCGTGTTCACAGCAAGAAGCTGTGGTGTTACAAAGAGTCTTCTCAGTCACTTGAGGAATGAGTAGTGAGAGCTGTTGAACTTGTGTATTTACGTAAATCTCTGTGTCAAGAAGTTTGTTAATATATCAGTAAGGAAAGGTGGGGAAACGAAGGTAGGACAAAAGCTACACACGTCAGCATTACACCTTCTCCTTCAGGGGAGAGTGAATCAGAAATTTTTGCCTTCCATACATCCTTGCTTTGAAGTGGTTCATTTTGGCTTGATTTGGCTGCACAGGAGACATTGCAAAACAACCTCTGTGCTGATATTGTCAGCCCTCTGGTAGGTAAGGAATCTGTTGTAGACAGCCACCACAGCACTGCCTAAAACGTGCTCAAAAACATCAGTCATGGGGATTACATAATGTATTTCACTGCTGTTTACAAGCAGAAATCTCACCATCATGGCTGATCTTGTAGAAGCAAGTACAATTACGTGATATTTTTTATGTATGATAAAACCTGAGCCACAGGGCTCTGTGCCAGACTCCATTCTCATAAATGTGTAAATCCAGAGCAACTCCCCTAACTTCAGTGGAGATTACATCAAAGCTGAGCTCAAATTCATTTTCTAGGTTCCCACTGCCTAGACACAGCCTAAAACATTGCCTAGACTGATCCCTGGCTGCCTCATTTCTGGCACCTTAAAGGAACGGTTAATGAATATATACATATATACAGGGGTTGTTGTTGTTGTTGCTGTTGTTGTTGTTGTTGTTATTGTTGTTGTTGTTATTATTATTATTGTTGTTGTTGTTGTTGTTGTTGTATACTCATATATATATAGTGTGAAATACTATTAGCTGTGCTGGAAATAGAAGCCTAACACCAAGAATTTTCTAGTATGAATTTTACGTTTTAATAAGTGCATGTGACATTCACACAGCCAGTAGAATTTATAGGTGCATTAGCCATGAAAAAAGGGAGGAGAAAGAAAACTTTATCAGAACAACAGAGTGGAAGACAACATGGCAATTTCAAGGTTAATCTTCCAAACAGGGCTCTGACAAGCAATGCTCAGGATGACTACAATGGAGAAAATAATCAAGTGTTATATAGTATGTTTTGGACCTTTGACAGAACTTTTAAGTCAGTTTTCCCATTTTCTAGAGTACTCCTTTAATGAGGATAACCTGTGGCTTGGGTAGGCCAGTCCCACAGAAAGAACTTACAGAGAAACTATTTTTAGTCAAATTTCCTACAAATATCTGGCTGTTGACATGATTACAAAGCCTAGAGATCTGTTTGTCTTTCTTCTTGTCCTACTCAGGGATTTCTGGCCAGTTGCAGCCATATCAAGAGTTATAGAATCCTTCAATTAATTACATTCCTATAGGTTTTGTGATCTTTTGGGTCTGGGCAGAGAGGAGAGACCTAAGATAGTACTTTTGCTATGAGCTCTGAGAACTACTACGAGATATCAAAGGAAGATACCCACAGAAGGGAAGTTAAAATGTTCCAGCCATGGGAAATGCTTCCATCAGAACTTGCACTGTATGAGGTGCAGATTGTCAAAAGTCACTAAAGCTTGAGTAATCAGAGCTCATTGGAATCGTCTCAGGGAACTACTTAGTAAAACAATGAGAAATGTGATGTTTCCACTGCAAAATGTGATAAGGTGTAGAAGGGTAAAATCTGAATGAAGTTTTAAGACATTATTCTAGTTTTCTAATAAATCACTAGTAATTTTCTAATTGCTTGTGACCCTTTAATGGTTATTTAAAAATCTATTCTAAAATGATGTCACTAACTTGTGTCTGTGTGTTCTTTAGGGGGCTTTAAAAGCAAAATTTTGTGGCAAATGGTAGCACCTTGCATAGAAGATTTGTTGCCTTTGGGTTTTAATCTGGAGCTTTCCAAGAGCCTTGAAGATAAGACTTAAATATGATTTCTGTACTCCACACTCACCTTAGCACATACAAATCACATCTCTGGATGGGGTGACTCCTGGGAACTTAACCACTCCATGTGGAAGCTCCCTGTGCCTCTTGCATCCTCCACCATGGCTCAGCATTCACTTAAGATGAAAGGAACAAGCTAGAACTCAAGATTTGGAAAAAACTATTGAAAGCAGAGAACCTAGATCTTGAGTTTGCAACTGTCTGGACAGTGGATTGGAAATAAAAGTTCCAATTTCGTGCCTCTTTGCAGCTGTTAATTGTAAAGTTTAAAGCTGACATATTAGGCACCAATGACAAACAAATCATGTGCATTTAATTTATTATCCAATGAAATAAAATTGTAGTTCCTGTAGCACATCTTCAGATGGGAAAAACCACACCAAAACCTTTATTTTTAAAATGCTCCTAGAGAGTCTCCCAGAGAATGTGTATCCAAGTGTCACAGATGGCAAGCACCACTCTGTAAAGCATGCAAAAGTACAAATTCATCCACTGAATCCTCCGTGAGAGGCTACTGTGCTCATACTTGGAAAAGAAGTGTTCAATTAATTTCCAGGAAGTCAGACTTTCTAAACTATATAACTATTGATACAAGCTTAATGTTTCCAGTCAATACTGATATGCTTTCTTGGTTGCTGAAAGAGACCCTTTCACTTGGCTTAGCTGCACGGGCAGAGAGCTCCCCTCTCCCACGGGACGCGCCGTGCCCCCATCCCTGATGGCTGCGATCACAGAACGGACCTTTCTGTAAGGCTTTTCACAGCATGGCTTTACAGGCGTGCTTTCTGCCCGCGCTGAGATCCTGTCGAGAAAGGGGGAAAGGTGGTTCCCTTTGAAAACAAGCACAAAAACAAGCCAGCAAATGAAATGTCTTTTGACACCTCCCCGTGCTAGCGCTGTGTGTTTACTCCCACGGGCAGCCCGCTGGCAGCGCCACAGCTGAGTCGGCTAAACCAGCCCTGCAGCGAGCTGAGACGAGTGCTTTCCTACCAGCCTTCCCAGCGGTGGCAAGGAGCCAAAG
The DNA here is from genome assembly GCA_013400315.1 of Bombycilla garrulus. Lineage (NCBI taxonomy): Eukaryota > Metazoa > Chordata > Aves > Passeriformes > Bombycillidae > Bombycilla > Bombycilla garrulus. Next base: position 212,720 of record VXBU01014368.1, read on the forward strand.
CCTGTGCCTTTATCCCTTGGACCCTGCCCTCCACAACCCCAGCGGATGGTAAAATTACAATTTCCCAGAGGACATCACATAGGAGCTCTCCCCACCATCCTCAGCCGGTGGGCTGCAGGGGCTGCAGAACCTCCCAGTGGATGGTGACCTCTCCTGCACCCAGCCCACCTTTGCCGAGCTTCTCTAACCTGCCTCAGTGCCAGAATGGACAGAGCTCAGGCTCCCGTGCAGTGCCAGGCACTGCCCTTGGAGCAAGGAACAGCAGCCACAGCCTGTCGCGTGGTCAGCTGCAGTGTTACTCTTTATTCCAGCCGGATGCATGGCTGGAGTTACAATGATTTCTACCAGCTTGAGAATAAAACCCTAAATGTGCAATTTTCTGCCCTAAAGGCCTTGAATTTCAACTATATTTCAAATGTGGGCCTCTCATTTACCTGAAAAAGAATAAATGCCTTAATCTCTCTCGGGTACTGGTTTTAGATTCTTCTTATCACTTTCTAAACAATTCTTCTTAAGCCGGGAAATTTAACAAAAGCAGGGTTATTCAATTCAATGCACATAAGCCAAATAAAACTGGAACTGAAGGGCAGCAGTAGAAGAAATGGGGTCTGGAAGGCAAAGGCCTAATTAGCTATGGTGTGTTAGAAAATCTGATAACAAGTACAAAGCAGAAGGGGTTTTAGATTATCTGCACTGACATAGAAGACTCCCGTTGTTTCTTAACTGAGCAAAATGGTAATAAACCTCCTTGTATGCCAGGTTCGTTAGGACTGGAATGCATTGTGACTAAGAAAAATAAAAGCACCTCTGACACTTTTAACTGATGAGAGCTTTTTTAATGAGACTAGCTGGCCTGACTTTCAAAATGTTCAATGGACTTCTGCTGGATTGAATGAAACTGGCTTCATAATTGTAATGATATTGCAAAATAAGTGCAGACTAAGTAATGTGGAACCAGTCAAATGAGGTACTCTGAGTTAACTATGGAGTTACACTTACAGACTATATTTAATGAATATGGAAATTGGTCAATTTGGAAATAAAAAGGTGTTTAAAAAGGTACCTTGGAGCTCTTTCTCAGGGTTGTGATTTTATGCTTCTTCTTTATCACCTTGTGCTTGCCGTGCCAGGCTTCTCCAAATGTGGAGCTTGTTTGAATTCTGAGTTTTCTTAGTACTGGCTTTAATTTTAGTAATAGAGTTCATTTGGATTTTTTGTGAATTCTGCTGTGCTAAAACACAGCTACAGGAAACCACCAGTTTTCTAGTGGAAGAACCTACCAAAAACTATCAACACTTACAACACTTACAACACTTAGCAGTCACAACAAACAGAGCAGGAATGTCAGTAAACATTTAGGATCCTGGTCTTTATTATCTTGACAGTGAGTCTCCTGAGTTAAAGCAGGCCAAGGGCAAACCCCAAAGAAGTCGGTGTCCATAAACTGTAGAATTTAAATTACAATTAAAAATCTATTTGTAATCTAAAGTCCCTCAGAGTTTTCCCCTTGTTTTGTCCAATTTTTTGAGTTCAGTTTCTAAACATGTAAAGTTAAACCTTCCTGAAGAAATAGAAAGCAGATGGAGGAATTACTCCATCAGTACTCTGGCATCTCACTGGAGTTTACTGGGTGCAGTAACTGGTTTTGATGAATCAGGAAGGTGCTTCTACCAAGACTGCCATTTCCCACCTCTGCTTTCTGCAGGATGGCTCCATCAGCCCTGGAGCCATACACATCTGTGTTGGCTCACGTCTTGCCTAAGAAGTTGTTGACAAGCTTTAGTCTTGTGATTAATCCAGAGACAGAGCTTGCAGGAGATGCCCTGTGAATGCCACTCCCATTTGACTCGCTGGACCCCAGAGAACAGGCCGAGATCCCCTACAGGAGCAGAGCAGGGCGTCCTCACTGTGCGACAGAGGCCAGGCAGCAAACGGCCCACTGAACACAGCTCACAGAGAGCTTGTAGCTGCCAAATGACCTGCCCTTAGCTGTCCTGAGAGTCTTCTAATGAAGTGCTTACTTGTGAAAAATAACCTTTTTGTTGGAGTGCATTCAAGCCAGGAGAGCTGAAGTGAGAATGCCCATCCCATTCAGTGAGAATGCCATTTCACAGGGTCAGTCAGGCAGGCTTGCTGCAGGCAGACTCTAGTGCCCTGGAGCAGAAAGGTTGCCTGCAGCCCCATATCCCCTGTGCATTTGGCCATCCCAGTGGGGAGAGGAGCCCTCACCTTCCAAACCTTGATGCAGCAAAAGGGCACATTTGAAGTGTTTATTTGGGGAACAAAAGATTCCTTATACCTTGACAGTGGGGCTGCCTTCAAAACCCTCATTCAAACAGAGCTGTGTTTATTGAATTCCTCTGCACTGAGTATATACATGCCTGAGATTTTAATTCTTTCATAACTGAGAAACACTTGGTCATATTTCTATCTGAGGTATCAGAATGAGAATTATTATATATTTGTGTGAATTTTGGTCTGTTTAGATCAAGACTGAGCAAAAATCAAGTGGGACTTCAGGGGTTCCCCGGGCAGAGAGACTTAGGTGGAGGGAAATCTCTTCTCCCCAGTGGCCTGTTTTGTGAAAAAGTATGTCATAAAATCTCAGACATGGAATAAAAAAGCCCACATATTGCTTTTGATAACTATTCACCCTCAGGCTTTCCGAACAGATGGGAGCACTAAACACCAAAATTCTTCAGCTTACAAACTGGCAAAAGGCCCAGCAGCACTGCTAACAGAAGGAGTTGTACGAGCTCTTCATTATTTACAAATTTAAATTCTTCTGGAAAGAATTACTGTAATATGTAGGACATGATCCCAGGGTTTTGGCAAAATGTATTAGTAACATGAGCTCTTGATCCTAGGAATTAAATTAGATCTTGGAAGGTTAAAGTGTGATGTTGTCTAATGTACCAGGAACTTTACATCTAATGGAAAGTTGTTTACACCTGTTGCGAGTGCGTTAGTTAATACATGAAAGTTGGTCTTCCCACAAGGGAATAGACTGGCTGTTCCTCTCAAATGGTGCCTGTGGAAATCAGGTGAACACTTCTGGGCTGGAAGCATGATTATAATACCAGTGCCACATGACCAAAATGCTACATATAATTTAGCTCCTATTTTTTGTCAAATGTAAATTTTGATCCCAAATATCTCATTGTAGAAACTTCCTGCAAGTAATTCAAAATTTAGAAACTTGTTTATGAAATGCATATTTTAAGAGGTGGTGATTTTTACTTTTAGGTATTATCATAGCAGGTAATCAAAGGGAGCCTGGAAGCAGTTGAAATAAAATGGTGGGAATGGAGGGCTCAGCTATACAGAGCTGTTTCTGTAATTTCAGGAAACTAAGGAGCTTTGGGTTCTGATGCCAGTGGGAGCTGAAAGCCTCTGATTGAGGCAGCATTGAGGCAATGAGATCTGCTAGGAAGGGAGTGGGAAGCATCGTGCAGGCATTTCCTGCTTCCCAAGGAGTTTCTGCCAACACACTTCATCTTTTAATTTGGTAAGGGATGATCCATCTGGCATATCAGCTTTGAAGAAAGTATGCCCACATTTTATACTGCAGGCAGCAGCTCCTGAGGGTCAGGACAGTGAGAGACACTCAGGCAGAGATTCAATCAGTGGTAGTTTCTGGTTTGCCATACAACATCCCCCCCCAGAGGGTACCTGCCCATCAATGGTATGTGGATGTACCTCTCTCCAAAATACCTTCCTCATTACACTTTCACTGCCACTTCTATTGTTTCCTTTAAATGTTTTGGTGTTGACATGTTGTTTTGTTGAAAAATTCCTGTCTGTCTCTGCTCAATGTCTCCTCCTTCAGTAAGCTGTCAGCGCTCTTTGATTTGCCAGGCTTATGGCAGTTGCATAACAAGGAAACTTGCAATATGAATCAGTGATACATAAGTGTCTCCCAGAGGATGCAAGTGATGGAAATCACAGTTATTGGTTATTATTGGACCAGTGGGAGCTTAGGTCTGGAAAAGAGATCATCTTACAGTTTCACTGTAGTAAAAAGAGTCCCTTCTTTGTTCCCTTCAAGCCACTAATTGCAATGGCAGTTACTTTTGGGCCCCAGTTTTGGGACCATCCACATGGAGTAAGTGAGACTGTTTGAAGCACAGGGATTATCCTGAAACTCCAGTTTTTGTTGGTTTTGAGTCAGAAAATATCTCTAGAAGTAGTCAGACTATGATTACTGCAATGCATTTCAGGAATATCTAAACCAGCTTTAGCCAAGATGCAACAGCACTCATTTTTTGCAAGAGTTGAAGAGAGCTGAAGCCCGCTGTTGTGCCATGTTCAGAATAGTGGGAAGGAGGTCAGACACTGTATCTTTGGATCACAGTAAAGGCAAACTATTTGTTCAGCTGTGCATGTGAAGGTGGGCAGGCTCTTCCCCTGCTGAGGAGTTTAGTAGATCTCTCACTGTTTTATTTTCCAGTCTTCTCTACAGAAGACCATGCAGCTTTTTTTTTTTTTACTTTTTCAGGAAATCTTACATTTCAGTTCCTGCCAATTAGCCTGCATGGGGCATCAATAAAAAGCAACTGACTGAGTCAGACCTCCTTCCATGCATTTGCACTTTTGCTCCTGTCAGCTCTTCTAAAAAATGCACAGTTGTGTTTGACCAGTGCTCTAACCAGAAAAACTCTCAAGGACAGCAGTTGTTGTCTTTGTTTAGCACAAGAATCTATTGTTTATCTACGACTCTGGTCTGGCAGGTCCTGTGGCAACTGGGCTGTGTAACTTGCTTGTCCCCCATCCTTCTGTCCCCCACATTTTCTTCATTAGCTTAATACTTTAAATTAATATTGTTCTTTCTCACCATTGTGGATGCAATTGTCAATCATCTGCCAAGTGCCTAGCAACTCGAGCCCACATCCTAAGACCTGCAAAAGCTAAAGGTACTGATCCAGCCTGCTTTTACACCTGCTGCAAGCAGGCAGGTGAGAAATTATGCAAGCAAAAAGATTTTTATTAAAAAAAAAAAAGGGGACATGGTTATCAGTCTGGGAAAACACAACACCCATTACACTTAAAAATGGAACTGAGAACTTGTTCTTCTTTTCCAGTAATGGCCAATATTCTCGCTGTGCCTGTCTAGCTGCCAATTAAACCAGTCCCCTGCACCAAGGTTCTCACAACAGAGAAAGCAGAGGATGCAGAGGCCTGGAGCAGCCATACCAACTTCAAAAGCTGATGCTTGCCCCAACAAAGGGGTCTGGAGGGGCCTATCTGTTCCCTCAGGACACAAGTTCAGGGACAGAAATAATGACTTCTCATGGTGTTGGTTGACTTGTGAGTAAATAGCTCATCCAAATAAAACCTCATTCTAACACCGCTCTAGGGAAAAAAAATAAGATGGTGATTGGACTTGGTAAAGCAACATGAATGTTAAGAAGAAAATTTTAGTGTTTTGGAGGATGTTTTCCTCCTATTGGGAAGCAGATATCAAAGTGCTTTGTGTCCTTTGAAAGGAGGTAACTGCTCTAAATGCTCTGATCCAAAACCAAAGGTGATCCAGCAGCTGGGCATGAGAACGATTGTGCCTATATACATGTACATATTCACACACATTATGCAGGAGACTGCTAGAGCTTTCTCTGAACGATTTCAGCAGTGTTTTTAGTTCTACAGTCTGAGACATTCCAGCCATTTAATGAGAATCTGGGGATTTTTATTGAGATCACATTTAGGGAATTGAGCAGGGGAATTTTCCTGTGGGAACAGCAGATTTGTACCTCACAAAAAAATGACATGAAGTCACCCTTAGTTCCTTTTCTTTAGTTTCTTAAATCCAGAATATTGGAGAATATAGGGGAAGTGAAAAAAGGTGATATACAACTAAAAGAAAAATGTGAAATTCTTCTCAAAGTCTTGATATTGAAATGCAGGTCTGAAACTCATTCTTGCATGAGGTAATATCAGGCAAATGAAAGCAACTGGCTATGAATAGAGGTAAATTTCTCTTTAAAGTATGAAGTTCCCTCCACAATCAAGAACAGCTCTCTGAGGTTATTTGTCAGGCCCTCACCATGCTGCAATATAACAAATTGATTTCAGGCAGAGAATCAGTTAAATTATATCTGACTTGGCCAGCTGCCAGCAACATAAAAGAGATTATGATTTCCAAGAAAAAAATTATGATTTCCAGGATGAGGACATGGTCTCTATCACCTGCAGAACCATGAATTGTAGGTTAGTGGCTCCCAACATTTTGTAGGAGAGGCTCACTGCCAAAAATGGGTAGTATTATATGCCTTTCCCTGAATCCCCGAAACCCTGCTGCTTTTCCTCCTGTCACTTGCCCTTTGTGCTGCTGTTATCACCCCTCCCCTCTTTTCTGGCCATTCAACACAGGACTCCCACCATGTCCTCCCTTCCTTTTGTCCTTGCCTCTCAGAGAGAACCAGGTGAGTGCTTTGTCAGTGGTTTTCAGCTGGCATCTGTACAGGTGTTGTTGGAGAGATGACTTGACAGCATCATATTTTCTTTTTTTATCTGAAGATACTGCAAAATGCAGATGGGCTTTTTAGTAAGTAGTTGCATTATATGTGCTTTCCATATACATTTTCACAACCACTGGGGACTGCAAATAAATGTCCTCGGGTCTAAATATATTATTACACTACTGTGACAGTATTGCATTTATATTCAGGAGTTCCAAACAGAACAGTGCTCACTTAAAATAGTGAGGATAATGTGAAGAATCAGTTTGAAAAAATCTGCAGTTAATTAGAAGCATACCTGAAATAACATTTTCTAATGATGGTGGAGGGCATGTTAGCAATTTGGAATAGGATTAATCATCATGTTTCACTAATACTTTTTATGAGTTTATGTAACAGCAGAGATGCAGAGTTTATTTTCAGCAAATTCTACTCATATCATAAGAATCATCCCTCTATAAATAGTTTGTTTCTGAAATACTTCTTAAAGTTTTCTTTTAGATCTTTTTGTTATTAATCCTGCTCACCTTTCACTTGTGCACTTTAATAAAAAGCTGTTCCATTTTTCTTTTGTGAGGAAATATCTTGACTGTAGCTGACTGAAGCCCACTGACAGCTCTGAGAAAAGGGTTATTGTATGAAGAGGCAGCCCCACAAAACCTAGTGTCACAGGCTAAGGTAAATCAAGGCATGCTGTTAAAATTGCGATCTTGTATTTGGAGAAACTGATTTTGACAAGTGATTTGGTAGCGGCACCCAGTGGCTAAAATAGATACTGCAAAACTTCCTAGCCCCAAAATTTCCCTACTCCGTTGTGCTCGGGTCTGTCCGGTAAAAAGCTTCCAGCTAAATTCAGGGAGCTGCTGGCAAGGAAAGACTGTTTCCAGCCTCTTTCAGGAGTATTGAACGAGTTAGATGTTGAGGTATACCCTTTGAATATGCTCTCTTGCACTGAAACAGCTAAATATACATATTTTCCTAACATTTCCTTGTGCAAATGCTGCAGTTGCCATGGGAGTATTATATAACCATTTGTGGGAAGGGATATGATCCTCATAGGAAGCAAAATATCTTCAGTGATTTCCTATATATAGTCTATGCCATAGCACACTATAATATTCTCTGCCTTTGACACTACATATATTTCTATTTACACTTGTAAGTGCACCTTGCATATCATTTTATATATACATGTTACATCTAATGATGTGTGCTTGTGTGTGTGTGTGTTTGCACACATATTTTGTAGGAAAACAAATAGGCAGACCAAGAATATTGATACAAAGGGTCCACTATCTGCTGGTCCACATTGCTTACAATTTAAAAGCTCCCATAAAGTTGTACAGTATCAGCACCTCACAAATCAGACACATATTTTCATGTTTGTGGAAGATACACTGGGGCTGCAATCTTGGCCCCCTGAAAGCATCCATCCCACATAGGCATGTAGGCAGGTGATGCTCCTCTCCACTGCAGGTTTCATGTCCCAGATTTGGGTAACAAAAGCAGCAGAGCTGCAGTGACAGTGGTTGTGACTTAGGTTAACTGGAAGGGTGCTACTATCCCTAAAGTGTGTGTAGGAAAGCTTCTGCTGCCATATAATCTCTGCTGTCAGCAAAAGTTTTATGGACTTCCTGAAGACATGGGTTTTTACTGCATGGCCTGGAGCCAGGGGACTGACCCTCAAGGCCCTTTCAGGAACCCTCAGGGCTGAACCTTGGGGTGCTTGTGCATAAAGGGACAACTACTCTGACAGTAGCAGCTGGAAATCTGTTGCTGTAATAATTATGTATTTGTATATTCTCAGTTGAAGCTCATAGGGCACTACATAAAAGTAAAATAACATTTTCAAGGCAGTGTAAGATCAGTACTAGTATGAAAATTGCCAAAACACTCTTCACAGGAGACAATAAACACAGGTGGTGTAAGGTACAGGTGGTTACTCATCTGTGGCCAGCTGTGGTAGTTCAAAGCAATAACTTTGTGTGTGGAAAGCTGGGAAGCAGCAGCAGAAAGTGCCATTCAATGTACAAAAACTGGAAAAGCTAGCTGATGTGAAAAGAAGTGAAAATGAGCACTGTCTGAAGGCTCAGCACAGACCTCACCTGCTGGCTTGTGGTCATAAGGACAGATGACAGATCACTACTGTCTTCTCAGACTCATTTGTGAATCTCAAGGGGAAACTGTCAAGCACTCTCACCATAAAGAACCTTAAAAACATACACCAGCAAATACCATGTTTTTCTGTTCCTTGTGCACCAAGAAAAATGCCTGTCAGGAAAGTTTCCAAAGTGGTTTCTGTTGCAGTTGTTCCTCTTAGCTCTAAGTCTCCTTTCTACCACACCAGACTTTAGCATCAGAGAGAAACACACCTACCACTCAAAATAGTTACAAATGCAATTCTCACTTTGGCAAGTTCCTCCTCTTCTGGAAACCACTTGCTGAGAGAACATCCTGCCGTAAAAACATTCACTTCTTAAGTGGAGGCTGTTGGAGTTAAGAAGAAGCAAACATCTCTAACTCCCACCGCTTTTCCAGGGTTTCCTCCTCACACAGCAAAAGCAAATTCATATCAGTCACCCATCTTCATGGATACTTTCACAGGCTGGATCATGAGCTTGATTCTCCATTTTCAGTCTCCTGCTGCCAGGCAGACCCTTAAAGAGCAGGATGGAAGAGGAAACTCACAGGGACAGTTTCCTAAGTAGCCAGAGAAGACCAAGTTCAGCTCATGCATTCAGGCTCTGACTGTATGATTCATGTAGCACAGAAACAGCTCATTTTGGGAGGCAGAAGATTCTTCACCACTGATGACTCTTACAAACAGGAGAGATAAAAATCTCTTGAGAATTACCTACTTGTAGCTCTTCCCTCCTCCATTATGAGAGAGAGGATGGACTAGAAGACCTCTCAAGGTACTCTGCAGCCCTATTTTCTATGATTTCTAATTGTAACTGAAATTTTCAGTCTCTAAAGTTCTCTGACTGACATGAAGGGACTTTCTACACTGATTACAATCTCAATCAAAAAAGAGAAATAAAGAAAAAGAACAAAAAAACCTCCAGTACCCCAAGAACAGTGCTATTTCTTACTAGCAAATGACAGGTTTTATTCTAAGTCCATTAAATGCAGAAAAATATTTGCTGATTAGTTAAAGACAGTTCAAAAAAATACTGATTGACATATAAAGTTTGTGTTGCTTTTAAAATTGTACTTTAATGAAGATTTGTGTCCCCTTTTCATGTTTCAGTATTTGCCGTCTTTCATATTTGAGATAATTCTTCTACCATTCACGAACATGTATTAGTGAAATATTTTCTCCTCAGTTTTACAAGGCAATACTTTGCAAAAAGTATTTGCTGCCTTCAAAACCTTGACCTTTTTTTGGCCTGCTCAAGCTTAGTGGTCTCTGCAGCTGTCACAGCATGAGGGAACCTTCCCTTTTCTCACAGTGGTTATAGAGAGACCAGCAGCCCCAGGTGGACTTTTAAGAACCTCTTCCTAATCTCTGTAAAATGAAGGAAGTCCCAACAGGATGAGAGAATGAGAATCCCTTTCCTCACTTCCCCACCCTGCAAAAAAACCAAAACAACAGTTTGTATGAGGAGAAGGAATGATTAACACAGGGAACTAATAGAGAATGAGACAAAAAAAAAATGCCATCCTGTCATCATATGGAATGCTACTGGCTGAAGTTTGTGATAAAGATATGGAACAGGAAGGCATAACACATCTTGCCCAATAAATGCTGTCATCCCTCTTCCTCTTACGCATTATTTGTGCCTCTCTCAGGCCCAATTATTTTCTGCAAGATTGAGTCAGAACACCAATTGCAAATTTGGTGGGACACTGTGGGACCACCCAGGCAAGACAAACTCTGCCTGCCATTACTGTAAGGTTTGCATTCTTAAATACTGCCCAGCAATAGCGATTGACCCTTTGAGACTTCACTTTTCCTGACATTTCCCAATGTGAAAGCTGAACCTTACTCACTGTAGTTTTCCTGTCAAGCAATCAACCGCAGACAAGAGGAACAAACAGTTTCCTTTTCTGTTGCATAGTTGAAGATAATTGTAACCCTCCTTAGTTTATCCTTTTCTCTTTCTGGAGAAAAACAAATTCAAACCAATTCTAATTAATCTGGTGTTGTCTTCAAAGAATTATTCTGATTTTTGACTGGTTCTTCTCCTTCCTCAAAGAGGAGAAGCTCAAAAACTGAGGCAACACATCAGCTACTGCCTTGCCACTGTTGAGTGCTCTTGTAGGCAGTACTTCTGCTTACACTGAATTTTTATCTCTAAGTGATATTCCACAAGTGTGATGCTGTTGACTCTTATTGCAGCTTGTGATAGGCTACCCTATGGATCATTTGCTATAAAACTGTGGGTTACTATCTTTCTCCCAAGTTTTGCCTGCAACACTAGTTGTTTCAGTGACATGTGGAATCCTCTAATTTCAAGGAACGTGCATCATTGCTCTAGACATGGATTTTACAACCAAAGAAATTACATGGGTTTTTCTTTTCCTGTATTAAATTTTGTTCTATTTTCCCCAACCTACTTCTCCAGTTTTTAAAGATCATTTTGAATTATAATCCCACCCTTGAAAGTTGCAAACAGTGACCCCAGGAGACTTTTGTACACGGTTGTTAAAAGCTGACTTTTTGCTTTCACCTCTGAGTCAGTTTCAAAAAGTGTTTCCCGTAGTCTGGATTGAGAGATTCTAAGTGCCTTGACTAGAGAGAGACTTCATTACTTCATTACTGCTACTCTTCTAGAGGAAGTGACATATGGGCTGGCAAGCAATGTTAATGCAGGCAGTCCTGCAAAGATTGTATTTTTTGCAGCTCTTCCCTGTATAAAAAGCAAGCTTCCTCTTTTGCTTTTTGAGCCACTGTTTGACTTCCACATTCTTCTGTAACAGATACATTTTTGAATTGTCTTTTTGAATCCTGGCCTAACTATATTTTATCAACTCAATTTTTAAGACAATGATTCAAAGGATTTTTGTACACATTGAATAGTCACAGAAATGCTTATGCAGAAAACTAGCTCTCACTAGTATACATCTTGGAACAGGATGAGCTCTTAGATTCTGGGTCATTATCACATAATTTATACTTTCATAGAGTGGTATTTTATTAAATGTATATCTGTTTTAGTGCCATTGTTATCTGGAGGACCATTTGGATGGGAACTCTCACAATAGATTATTTGGTAAATTAAACAGTAGTGCTGGTTTGAGATTGATTGACATTTTGTTGGGCAGGAAATAGCCACCCCTGGAAGTGAGGTGTGCCTGTGGATTTCCCATGAGCCCAGTGCAACACCAGTTGTGGGCCAGATTTAAAGACAGACAGGGAAATGAGCAATCAAAAGTGAAATGCATCTCAGTAGGATATACATTTGGCACAGGACTGCCTCTCTTTTGTTTCTGGCCTTTAACAGGTACAGACATGCTGTGCCCCCTCAGGCCGGCTTTCCCCCACCCCCACCCTCCCCCGCACGGCCACAGAAGCCTACAGGAGGGGGAAGCTGGGCCGGGCTGTGCCAGGAGCCCTTTCAGAGAGAGCTGTCCTGGCAGGTGGTGGGGAGGATGGGAGTGGGCTGGGTTGGCATGGACTTCTGTTGCAAAGCCATAGAGAATGGACTGGATGCTTCTATAACATGTAGAATGCTTTTTAGGGGGATGTCCTAGTCCTTTGGGGAGTGCTAATGAAGCACTGAATTTTGACGCCCCCAGCCCCAGGGACGACCAGAAATGGGGAGTGTTGGAGCACTGATTGTTGATGTCCCTGGCCCCAGGGATAGCCAGAAATGGGGAGTGTTGGAGCACTGATTTAATTATATTCCCGGCCCCAGGGATGAGAGATCACTGTTCCTTGGGATAAAGATGGAGCCAAGGAGGAAAGGTTTTTTTTTGAACTAGGAAAAAGACATTCTTAAACTGCACTCTAAAAGCTGATACAGCCCATGGGCAGTTGTGACAGGACTGTCCCATGGGGGGCGATGTTTCACGATGGCAAATCTGCAGACGAGCCATTTGTGAACTGTGTGGCCACAGGAGGACTGGTATTCTTGTGGGGGATCTATGGCAAAGCAGGAGGGACTCCTGCTCTTCCTGTTGGATTGGGGAAATGATTGTTCAAGGGGTGGACTGACTAAAAATTCTAAGCTTTGTCTTTTCATGTTGTCAGTGGGAGAGTGGGAGAGTGAACAGTTGGTGGGGGGAAGATGGGTGTTTTAGAAGTTTCATTCTAGTTTCTGTTTTTTTTCCTTCCTTTTAGTGTTAGTTAATAAAGTTTCTCTTTCTATACTTTCAGTTTGGGTGGTTGTGCTCCTTTTTTGGTCCTATCTCACAGCAGAAATTGTGAAAAATATATTTTCATAGGTGCACTGGCCCTTGGCCGGTGTCAAACCACAACAAGGATATAGAGATTATGAGATAAAATTAAAAGTTTATAGAGATGATGTAAATAAGGAGATATGGAGAACACCATCACCTTTCAGGCATTGATTTTGCAGACAAACAAATTATGATTTTGTTTTTCCATCAATTCAGACTAAATATCCTCTTTTGTTTCAGATCCTCCTTTGGGATAAACTTCATTGACCATAGCAGACTTGTGACAGCTGAGGACTTACCTCTGGTATACTTCAGCTAGAATATTAATAGCAATATACTTTTGACAAAAAAAAAAAAACCAAAAACAAACCACAAAACCAAACAAGTTACAACATCTAGTGTCCTTTCCATGTAGATTAAGTAATGAAAGGTTTTAAAGCATGGGGTGCTTCACTTTAAGGTCTATTTCAGTTTCAGACTGTCCGGTAAATATTTCATTTTATATAAGCGGTGACATTATAATATCTGGAGGGTTATTTGGATAGGAGATCTTCTGGCAGATTATTTGGTGAATTACTGAAGTTAGAGGATGTGGGGAACGTAAGGGGTCCTGGATGCATTTGTAGATTATGAGAAAAGCCACAGTTATTTGTAACAAGAGAGAAGAGATGCGAGACCTTTTTGCAGACAATAAATAAGATCAATGACGTTTGGAATTGGAAAGCTGACTGAGGTTTCTTGCTTCCTCTGACCTTCATTCAGGTATAGAATCCACCATCCCTGCTTTCCACTGACAATCCAGAATCCTCTGGCTTCACATTCACCATGTGGACTTCATTTGAAAAAGAGAGCAAATAGGGCATGCAGCACAGATTTATTTGCCCAGACCTAGCACTGAACAATGCACTGAAAGGGGAGGAATGGGGGAATCTGTGGGAACATGGTTGTATAATGGGCTGTAAACATCTCCCACGAGAGAAGGGATTTGCAGGGAGCATGGAGCATTCTTATAAACATGAAGATAAACATGTCTGAAATATGGGGTGGTTTATAAGGGAAAAATAACAGGAGAATTTGAAATACAGCAAGAATTACAGAAAGAAAGAAAAAAAAAGGAAGAAAAAGAGAGAAAGAGAGAGAGAAAGCAAGAAAGCAAGAAAGAAAAAGAAAAAGTATCACGGCCCCTCCGGAGTTGTGGCTAGCTCTCCCGGGTTCCGCGGTGTCCTGCGCCACCAACCCAGGTGCCCCAGAGGGGTCACACAACGAGTGGGTCTCAGATAGCAAATTGCCAGTGCTGGCTACCAAAGCCAGCCAGCCCCTGCTTGCTGCAAAGGTGAAGAGCCAAAGACGAGGCGAAGGTAAAAGGGAAAGAAGGGCTCTTTGCTCCGGGATGCAGTCAAACAGGGAGAAGCTTATCCCAGGGATTCCAGGGAACAAAGAGACAGAACAGCTCTGAACAGCACCTTAAATACTGGCCAGGAACAGAGGATGGAAACAATATAGCAACCAGTTGGAGAGCAGATGGGGAAGAGAAATGGCAGAGGCTGTGGATGACAGAAGCTGCAGGGGACCAATGGCACCTGAGGGCGGAGGAACCTCGGTCACATGGGCCAATAGGGGCGTCGAGGTTTTGGGGGATTTCCAAAGGGGTGGACATTTCAGGGATTGGCTCCTGTGGGGAGTGACAGGGAAGGGTCTGGAACAAGGGGAGGAGTTGGGCTGACTGACAGTAAGGAGGACAGCGTTNGGGGGGTTAGGGCACAATGATAACCAAAGGTATGAACAAAATTAGGGGCCACCACAAGAAAGAGGCAAAGCAACCTGTTTGTTGGACTTTTCATAACAAGAGTGCAACAATGGAAAGATTGAAGACAGGCTTTCCAAATGGTATTCCAGATTGATGTATGTCTTGGTTTTGAAAGACAGGTGCCTGCTAAGGAAGGCAGGAGTTTCTCTTGGAATAGAAAATGTAAACCCCCTCCCTCCAAATTATTANGTCCTCCTGGAGTGACAGATTATTCTGTTGAAGCAGAGATCCTGTAGAGGGGTGGAGCTTTCCTCCAATGGTCCAGCGGTGATGTAGAAGGTTCTGGTCCTTCCTCTGGGAATCCAGTGGGAGAGAAGGCTGCTCCTCTGGGAATCCAGTAGAAGGCAGATGCCTGTTCTGTCTGAACTCTCACATTATATCTAGGTGGGAATGCTTGGCTCCTCCCCCTGGGCAGAGCATCTCACAATGGGCTGATGTCATTCTATGAGTCATGTGGTGGGTCCTTAATTGCCCATAAAACAGGAAATGGCTCCCGGAGGGAGTTATCTATGACCCATGGGGCAAGGCATTGATGGGCCATTAACAGGAGATAGTCGGGGGGAGGAGGCAAGGAAAACACTGTCCCTCCTGGTTTCAACAGTTCATGAAGATGGAGATAGAATATATACTTTCTGGCATATTTTTACATTGTAACTTAGGACAATGTACAACAATGGTTGAGCATACAATTATGCACAATGATGGTTGGGGTACAACCATCCACTAACAGGCTCTTCTGAAAATATTGGCAAATCATCAGAGAAAATGACAATTCAATTAGATCCTTCTCAGAGTAAATACAGTGAAGGGAAGTGTTATGAAAAAAAGAAAAAACATCAAGCAAATTCCTATCATATCGAGCAGTTTGTCCCTGTTTCTCTCAGAGACACCATTATTCAACAGCATTCAAAGGAAGGCAGGCTGTTGCATTATAATACATGTTACTAATTAACAACAATTCTAGTTGTAATTAAAATACTAAATTCCACTACTCTCTGGTGGCAAAGGTAGTTCATATCTTGGGTCTTTCTATTAACTCAGAGTGGGAACACTAAGATTATTTGACAAAAAAATGTCTTTGTAGCCTCTGGACACAAAACTGAAAGTTCTCTTGGTTAATTCCATTAGCTTAATTGATTTGCCCAACTTAATTAATTAGATTTTCATTAAAACCAACAAAAAAGAAACTAAGTACTGCTCACGTGTTGATAACGTTTTTTGAAAAATTGCTCATTAAAAGATTGTCCCTACGCAGACAACTTTGAAAAATGTTCTCTATAGAAACTGAGGTGTTTTATGTACCAAGCTTGTCTTTCATTCTGTTGCCTTTCTGATTCTTCTTAGATGACTATAAAAGAAAAACCTTATCAGCTGGCAGAGCACAGCCTGCAGGCACTGAATATCCTGCAGCTTGGGCTAATTTCTCTGCCTCTAACATCCTGTTTCCATGCAAACGTCTCTTCAGGACAAACAAAAAAGGGGAAGTGAGACAGAGATACACAAAAAACCGTTGCCAGAATAACAAATAAGGAGTTAAACTTGGGTCAGCTTTTACCTTTCCTTGAAGACTTGCTCATGGAAAGCAGACATGGAGTCAGGGAGGGAAGGTCAAGCACCAGCAGTGAGAGATCAAACCTGCTCTGAGCACCAAAATAGCTTTCAGGTTACCCCCTGAGTGGAACTAACCTCTTTAATTGCCTTCCTAAACACAGCTAATTGCAAAGTTATTTTTCTTTGATAAGCCATTAATTTCACAGCATTATTGCATAGATCTTTAACTTTGGGAAACAATACAGTTATTTTTTCTTTCTCTCACCAACAGGATTTCAAAATATAGCAGTCAATAGGCAAGCAGAAGTAGATGTAATGTAAATAGGTGCTTAGGTACAAAGTTCCTTCAATTAATATGCATTTGGAAAAACATTTTGTTTTCTGTTCCAAAATCAATTTTAATTCCAAGAATCACTCTGTGTTAAACTATGTAGCACTGAGCTTTTGTTTCTGTCTTCAAAAGAAAAATCCAAGGTGATTTTCTGCAGACTTTTGACCTTTGTGTAATATAGGCAAGTGTTTTAATTTGTTGATATGGATACATGGAGACATGTACACTTGGTAACAACTGAATGTCATGGTCCGTGTTTCAGATGGGACCTCTCCCACTGTTAGCTTCTTGGCTCTAAGAGAAAAGACACATGGAGGGAACTTGAATTTCTGACACACAAGAAACTGGAAAATCCTTCTCACAAACTGCCCTGGGGAAGCAGGTTTGGTAAGCTGTCATCTTATAGTCAACATACCAGAAAATAAAAGATGTGACATCCGCGTTACAGTGTTGAAGGGTGGACTTAGAATATCACTGAATTTAGATCCAGCTGATGCTAGTGGGCCTAAAGACAAGCAAAAGTAAGCCTTCCTATTATAAGTGACTGTTGGGCTTAGTGGAAGGGTATTTTAATACTTTGGAACATATCTATAATTATGGCTTGTTCCTTTGTTCTTAATAACCTTTAGTACCCTTCTCTTAAAGTTAACAAAGACTCCCATCCATCTGCTGCAGTGGCATTTATCTGTAATCTGATTCTATTCCCAAGTAATAATTTTGCTTCAGGTTATGGAACTCTGGCTGTGACCAGACTAACAACCACAGCCAAAAGACAGAGTTATAAATGACAATAAGTGTGTTAACTCACATCTGCAGTGGGCTTGCACTAAATTGGCACCATTTGGGGAAATTAGAGAAAAGAATGCTGGAAACAAATAGTAATTGATCCATTCAGAACCTCTTCTACTGCTGGAACTTATCAATATGTTGTAATGCTTCAGTGGATGGCTCTTGCACCAGTTCTGTAATTAAAGTTAAGATTATTGTTCTTTAACACATTCATTTTGTTTATCCTTGAGGAAGATTACAGCATCTTATTCCCCAACTTTGAGCACTTGTTTCTTTTCAATTTTGAATGAGTATTCCGAGTTAAATTTGAAATAAAATTCATTAATATATTTTAGCATGCATTTTAACTTTTCTATGACTTGAAGGTTCTTAGTGGAATGACACAGACTTTTCAAATTGTACTAGGTGAAAGGTTGTTGAATTCATGAGAAAATTTTTTTTAAAGTTCTTGCTACACTTCTGCATTAAAAATTCTTGATATAGTCATTCAATCCTGTGTTTGTTAGAAACTATTGTGATTTAGGAATAGTACTCCCCAACTCAATGCCCCCACTGAGACTCTCCAAACCACAAGGCATTTTCTCTCCCCCTGCAGTGGGCTGGAGGGGAGAAATGGTGGCACAAAAGGCAAAGATCATGGGTTGAGATAAGAACCAGAGTTACTGGAAACAGCAATGAGATAAGAGAAGGAACAGTAACTGCAACAATTCCAATGACAGAGGGTACAAAAAGTGCAATGACTCACATGGAAAACCACCCCAACAATACTGGATGCCTCCCTTCACCATGCTTACTCAGTCCGAAGGAATCCCTCATCCATGGAACAGACACCCTTCCCTTCTCCCCAGCAAGGACATGAGGTTGTTATAGGATATAGTCCTGGTCATAGCCATTCCCCATCCTGACTACTGCAAAAAAATTAACCCTGTCCTGGTCAGAACCAGAATACAAATTAATAGGATGAGGACAAAACGAAATAAGAGAAAGGTGTCAGAGATAGGAAAACGTCAAGGATTTAGGCAGATGGCTAAGCTCTGCAAATGGCTAAGCTGATGCAAAGCACTACTATGGAGGTTTTGTGCTCTTACAGATGATGTGTTTTTAATAAACAGGTCAACTAAGAAACACTCAAAGCATCTGTGAAAAGGATGTATGCATCTCATAGCCTCAGTTCACATCAATAACACCTTAAAAGAGATGTACCTAGACTCTTGGTTCATCCACCATTTCCTTTGCCACTTCTTGGCCCATGCCCAGCTTAATACCACAACCCTCTGCTTAATTTAGCATCCCTTCAGATCTGCCAGCAGGAAAACCTACACAAGCTCTCCTACAGCTGACTCATTCAAATTGGATGGGGTGGTTTAGATATCTTAAATAGAAAACATGCTGGCCAACTAATGATTTAGTAAGCCTTAAGATGAGTATCTCCTCTGCAAGTGCAAATGAGCAAAGGAGAAAAACAAAGAGAAGTTTAGAACAGGTTCTTGATAATTTTTCATATCTACTGGCACAGAAAGGTGCTGCAGATTAAATTTCTCCTTGACAAATGGTGTGTTTGTCTAAGGCTGAGGAACCAACTTGATGCAGAAGTTTCTGGTTTGTATTTTGGCTCATACAGGAAAGGGCACATCAATTGCTGTTTCTTTACACCTTGCTCTAGGTCTTAGGCCCCCCACTGCATGATTATTATCTCTGACTGAGCACACAGCCAGGTCAAGAGCTTAGGTTATTTTTAAAAGTAATCTAAAAGTTCCTCCAAGGCTGCAAGTGAATCTCTGCATCCCTCTGGTCCCCCGTGGGCTGCAGGGGCACAGCTGCTCCACCACGGTGTGCATCACCAGCTGCAGAAGAACCTCAGCTCTAGTGCATGGAGCACCTCCTGCCCCTCCTTCTGCACTGATCTTGGTGTCTGCAGAGTTGTTCCTCTCACATGTTTTCACTCTGCTTTGCTGTGAGCACAATTAATCTGTGCAATAAGCTTTCTTTCCTTCTTCTTAAATGTGTTATCACAGAGGTGTTAGTGTCATTCCTGATGGGCTCAGCCTTGGCCAGCAGCAGATCCATTCTGGAGCATTGGCTCTGCTGGACATGGAGGAAGCTGCTGGTAGCTTCTCACAGAAGCCACCCCTGTAGACCATCCCCCCCGCCACTGCCAAAACCCAGACACATAAATCCAGAACAGTTATAACACGCTGGTCCCATGAAGAGAAAGCATTAACCATCATCTTGAGCATTTTGCTGTGTCAGAGGTGCCCAGGAGCTGGGTGTAGCTCCAGCATTTCATCACAAAGGAGCATCTCCCTGGGCAAGTGGATCAGATGCATTAGTGGGACTCCAGCAAAGCAACATTTTCCCTGGAGCCCATGGGCATATTACTGCTGGCTGCAGCTGATAGCATCCCATACAGATCCCCAAAGAGTTACAACAGCATAGTCCTGTTCTTGAATCTGCCATTTCCTCATTGTGAAGACCAACAAAAAAAATATTCAAAATGGTCAGTAATAAAAAGCTAAATAAAAAAAAAAATCTAAACCAAAAGAAACAAGACTGAAAAGCAGAACTAAAACCCAAATCTGCAAACCCAGTTTCAGTATTCAAATGCCTCTGTCAGGAAAGAAGTCCTTCCTAGAAAAGCTTTTTGAAAAACTGCCCAGCATTTCCTTTCTATTTTGTCAACATGCAGTTGCAGTAGAAAATTGTCTTAACTATATAATGAAAAGAATAGTTATTTCAAGTATTACACCAAGGATAAAATGCCTGTTACTATTAATGCTACCTATTATTACTGTATAAACAAAAGGTTATTTACCCTTTGCAAAAAAAACCCCCAAACATTTCAAATTAAGCTAAGGTGGATTTAATAAATAAAATAAATGAAACCTTAAGTGGTTTTGAAACTTCAAAACAGGGGAATTATCAAAGTGAAGCTACATAAATTAAGCATAAAAAATAAATCTCATTTACTAGTAATATTTTGTAAGATTGTCTGTGGATTCATAAATTCAGAGAAATTTAGCACAAAGATGAGAAATAAGGAGGAGGGAAGTATGAACTGTAGTGGAAAAGCAATCTTAATTTAGGATGTGTTCTGCCTAACACTGTTGAAGAACTAAATGAGAGCTCTTTAAATTGTAGATGTAGAAACAAGTCCTGGTGTGATTCACATTCTAACTTCAGATTTAACATGACATGCTGAAATACATAAATGTTGCTTAGGATAGAAAAGGAAGCTCAATTGGCTTCCCTGGACTTTTTATAAATTTTGGTTGAGGTGCCAGAGTTAGACAGCAGTGTTTTGTAAAGTCTTACATTAACAGCCAGACTACATTGCTTGCCCTCCCTTCAGTGCCTGAAAAATAAAACACAGTACAACCGGATAAAAATACCTATTAAGGAACTGACAGCCAAGGGAATACAGTAAAATGATTTGCCATTGTCTACTTAGATTTTATAGAAGTATCATAGAACAGTTTGGGTTGGAAGGTATCTTGGAAGATCTTCTAGTTCCAACATGAACATCAGTTCATGCTGGAAGCAGTTCAGTCATGAACTGATTATGCTGTTTTCTGGTCCACTGTGTTAACAAGAAATATTACACTCTGAAGCAGTACAAAATAAACCTGTAGCCACCCTTTCTATTTCCATAACACCAGTAGAAGCTCAGCTTTTCCAGTATCCAGATATATATCTCAAGAAGAATATGTTGAAGATAGAAACTGCTATTTACTTCAGGGGCTTTGAAAGGAATTGGGACTACTTTGACGCTTCAAGAATTGGGTCACTCATGAGCAAAACTCCAGGCACTAACTCTCAGTGCAAAGCTGGTTTTCAGAAGCATATGCAGAATTAAATGTTGCAAGATGAGGCTCTGGTCCAAGCTACTGCTTCACTAGAAAGAGAGAGGAAAAATCAGAAATAGAAAAGAGACAGGCAGGGAACAGTCTGCAGAACTGAGCTCTGATGGCTCTCCCTGGGACAGGAGGGATATGACATCCTATCCTGTCCTGTCCCGTCCCGTCCCGTCTCATCTCGTCCCGTCCCGTCCCGTCCCATCCCATCCCATCCCATTATGGTAGAACCTGCTAGCCCACACAGCTGGGCTGTTTTCACATGACAGCCATGGTATGCAGTTCAGTCCTCCCAGGACAAATATCAAAGCAGAACACTGTTTTTTCGCAGTTTTGGCAATCAGAGGAGCCCTAGGAGTGGTTGCTGTTCTCTAAGACTAGAACAAGCCTGGCCTCACTCATTTAAACAAACCAGTCCTTCAGTGAAGTACATGTGGTGTATTCTAAACATGAGAAAAGCTTATTCTAAAGCCTGAGAAACAGGGGTCTGCAATACATGCAGAGCTTGGTGATTTTGCAAAAGGAGGGATGTTTGCAGAAGACGACCTGTTGCTGAACATGTTCTGTGGTCAGAATAAGAGATGTCTTGCAGTTAGGATGCTGATATGCTTTGCTGTTTAACCTCATCAGTTTAGAGCAAGAGGAAGATGACTGACAGTTTTATATTTGAACTGAAAATAAACTAGAAGGCAAGGTAGTGTGTAATGCACTCCAGTATGACACGTTCAGCCTCCTTTGCAAAGATGTATAAACAACATTTCATACATAACCAGTATTGGTGATATGGGCATGAAGATTTACTTTGCCTACATGTTGACTAGAAGTTCAGTCCTCCACAGGTAGCTGCAGGCAATTTTAGCACATAGAGCATCTCCTTGCATCTGGCAAGAGGAAAAATTGTGCAATGATTTGCTTCTACATCCTCTGCTCCATTTTGCAGATTTTGGATGTGTTTTGGAGTCACTACACAAGAGATAAGCAGATGGCTGTGGAGAGCTCTGGATTTCATGGAAATATTTGTCCTAGACACTTTTTACTGCAAAATTGTTGAATATTTTTGCTGACCAGAGCAACATCAATTCTTGCGCAGTATCTGCTGCTGGGCACTGCAATGGAGAAAGATAATCAAAATTTGTTAACTTTGTTGCACTTCCTACTTGAAAATGTTGCACTTGACTGATTCATACAGAGGTTACTTTTGTTCTAATTTTTAGAGTCCCATTTTTTTCCTGCTATCAAACTACTTCAAGACAAAAGCAGTGTCAATGGAGGGTCAGATGACTTTGTGGTTTTGAACATTACATCCTCTTCTCAGTAAGGCACCCATCCTCACCCAGAGTTTCCAGATACACTCAAAAGAGAATACTGAAAAGCATCTTTGCTGCTTTTCATTTTTTATTTAAAATTCAGCAAAACGATAGTTTACTGTAAGCTCAGCATGAACATATACTTCACATTGTGTTGAACCTCAGCCAGCAGTGACAGAGTGGGAAATGAAGTAAATCAGTTGCGCCATCCAATGTGGCCCATCCTGTCCCCAGCGCGCGTTGGATGGGGGTCCATCTCTCAGCAGCATAGCTGAAAAGGGACAGGTTTTTTGTGTGCCCTGCAGGAGTCGGGAGGATGCCAAGAGCCTTTGTTCTATCTCAGGCAAGATCAAGATCTAACCAGGCATCTCTGACCCCTCGAGCTTCCTGCTCAAGGTGGCATCAGGATTGGTTGACGGAGGTGTTGTTTAGCAGGGCGGTTCTGCGATGTATTTGAAGGGGGACAAGACGGGTTTCCAGGCTCGCAGCGGGCGCTGCTGGTACCCGGCAGAGTCTGACCCACGCCCACACTAGGCACCCGCCAGCGGACCGCGCCACGGGCTGTCCCCGCTTAGCACCTTCACCCCTGATCGCCCACTGCCCGCAGGGGCTCCAGCCGGGCCGAGAGCGAGACGAAGCGAGTGCGCGGGGACCGCCCTTCCCCGGAGGGGTTCGTCTGCTCCGGTGCTCCGGAGGGGTCCCCGTGAGGGTCTGGGTGCTGAGCGCCGCCGGGCGAGGTGGATCTCCCTCCCCTGCGCGTCCCGCCACACC
>VXBU01014368.1:236205-268130 GCA_013400315.1 Bombycilla garrulus
CAGGGCTGCGGGGAGCCCCCCGGCATGCGCAGCAACCTGCTGCTCTACTACGAGGAGGCCGGCGGGGTGGGCGTCCTGCTGACCGGCTGGACGCAGGATGGCGGCGCCTGTCAGGTGTGGGAGCAGCCGTCCTACCGGCAGCGCCTGAACCAAAGCGAGGTGGTCAGTTGCCTGCCCGACGGCTCCACCGCCGGCGTCGTCTTCCAGCAGGCCGGCGCCTGGTACCTGGCCGTGGCGGCCACTTACTCAACCAGCGCTGACACGAACCACCTGCACTGCGAGCCCTCGAAGTCGGACAAGGAGACCGTCATCACGGTGCGCAGCATGGTCAACCTGAAGTCCAAGGAGGAACTGGGCATCATCAAGCGCAGGGAGGAACCTTTGCACTTTGTTGACGCGCTCCAGTGGGGGGATCACCTTTTCTTCCCCTACTACACGTTGAAGGCCAGGTTGGGCAATAACACGGAGCCACCCAGCATGGCTGTCCTGCGCCAGCTGCGCCCTTCAGAGGGTGGCCTGACTTTGCAAGGGCACGTCTATTTGGACTGCGGGTGCAGGAGCCTCATTATTTCCTCCAGCCTTGTCCGCCAGGGTGAGCGGGGCTGGTGGGTGGGTGTGTTCCGCCACAGCCACAACGCCAAGGCGTGGAACAGCACTGCCGTCTGCATCTTTGGGATGGAGGAGATGAAGGAGCAAGCCTGCGCATCCACACACTTCAATATGAACGGGAAGAGCTGTGTAAGTCTGGACATCGTTTGCTAAGCTTTCATCCTGCACGCCCTTGTTGACGCTGTTATTGTTGTGGCTGGTGTCTCTGTGCATGACTCACGGGGTGTCCCTGACCTGGAGGCGCATGAAGTTAACAAGAAACTTCGGAGCCGCACCAGGCTTTGCACATCAGCCCTGCCTCTGTCAGCTCTAGTGATTTCTCCAGCTCCTTCCGTTTCTAAAAAATTGATCCTTTACCAGATTTTGCTATACTTCCCACTTTCTGCATTACTGTTGCATTACCTTCTGAGGCAGCACCTGAGGGCATCTTGGGTCAGACCTGAGTCTTAGGCTTCTCCCTCGATGTGTACTTTTCAGCCTAGAATTAGTCGTGTTTAATTTCATTTTCCATACAGCCTAGATAAAGCATCTCCTATCTTATTCTGTGCATTCACATCTTATGTCATTGCAGCTACATCAGAAATGAAAAAAAAAGCCTGTAATATTGGCTCTGTGCACTGGGCTGTGTGCACTGTTATCCCTATCACTCACTAGTTATCTGTGGTTGCTTGTTCAGTGGTAGGTATTTCCCAAGTTCTCACGATTGGCCTTCCTTGGGAGGGCTCTCACAGCCACTTCCCTAAATCGTTGTGTGCAGCAGACAACAATAAGTGATATCTCTTTGTTGTTGCAGGGGTTACATTTTCACAGACTGTGGTATCCCATGGAGTTCCCCTTGTCACCTCCTTCAGTAACACTCTCTTCAGCTCCTTCCCTCTTTTCAGCGTGAGCTGGGCGTATGGAGGGCGGGATAGGCGAGGCTACTGGCTTTGCTGTGGCCTCAGTAGTAAAGTAATTACCTAAAAATTATATTCAGGAAGGTAAAAATGTTATTTAGATGAAGAAAGTGCTTTTGAAAGGCCTGTCCCTGCTTTTAAGTTAGACTCCGTAGACTTTCCAGAGCTGTGGCAAAAGTACCACTGAAAAGTACCAGGGAGAACCATAGGGGATCAAGCAAGGCATCATAAATCAAGCCTAAGCCTTTTGCACTTCCCACACCATCCGGGGTCTTTGCAACTAAACATCAGAATCCTTGATATGCTACGACAGGATTTTCTTCGAAATTCCTTGGAAAAAGTGCAGTAGATTTACTGTCACTCCTTGGCTTTCCAAATCTAACTCATAGTGGAGTGCAGTGCTGAGATTTTTCCAAACAGACTACCAGAGGGCACGTGTGATTCAGTCTGCTCATCTCCCTACTGAGCTGTGAGACTATTGCCAGTGTTGCAGGACGTGGTTGTGAATGAGAACCCCGTATGTGGGTGAGACAACTGTGCTGAAGTAAATAGTGTAACTCACTACGGAGCCAGAGCCAATCCTTTGATTTCCAGTGCTAGCTTACTGTGTGATTTCTGTGCTCCCACAAGGCAAACTTCCTGAATGAATTTGAAGTCTCATTCTCATCCCAAAATACCTATTTGCTTGTTGGAATTTTAGTTTGTATTATTTGTTCCTAATTACTCGTGAAGTTTCTTAGTGAAAGCTTCTGAGCCTGCTAAACAAAACAGAAAAATAAAGCTCCCTGGGCAGTAGACCCTTTCTAAACACTTTACAAAACCTCGTGCAGGAAATTTCAGAAGAGCCTTGTGGATCATGTAGAGTAACATAATGCAGGTAAGGTGAGGCACATATTTCTCTGGACTGGGCAATTCCCTGTCTCCATTGCCTCTCAGGGCCTGAATATGAAAAATCAATGATCCACTTGTTTCAGGATTGGTTTGATTCAGATCAAACTCCTGTGACTCCAGATTTACTTCCATGTCCCAAAAGGCTCACCCCCCCTTGGAAATTTAGATTGTTTGGTTACAATGTTGAAGACTCTCAACTGTAACAATCTTTAAAAGGATTGCTTAGGTAACCTTTTGTCCCAAACTATGATGATGTTATTGATTGTAACATTTTGGCACAAGAAATGCAGTTTACCACTGAGAGAAAAGTGGCATTTTAATATTTTGTGGGATAGCAGGACATGTGGGTCCTGTGAAGTAGTATGACCTATAACATTACATGGCTAATTAGTTCTCTTTTTTAAGATAATTATATATGCTTATGGTGTATAAACATAGAAATAAATGCATGTAGTTCAGATTTAATATTTTTTATACTGCAGAAGGCTAGGCTAGGTTATTGCAGAGTAAGTTTGGAGATGACAGGCCCATATGCTGCTGCTTCTGGGTTGTTTTCGACCAGATACTTCTACAGTCTCTCACCAAAGTATGGGAGTCCCTGCAGTCATGGAATATGCTGTTATTTGACTCAGAAACACATGGGATTCAGAGCTGACAGGAAGATGGAGTGTGGCATGTCCATCAGTGTGCAGCTTTCAGCAGTGTGCAATCCTAGCAGTGGCTCTGGCCAGAAGGGAGTGCCTCGTAGCACGTAGCTTTGAGTACATTGTACTACAGAGTGTAGGAATGGCAGCAAGCAACAGTACTTAAGATGTACTTTAAAATCCAGTCTTTTAAAGATAGTGTGGGTCTTGGGCAAAGGAATGTGTGCCAGCATTGCAAGACCTCTCTGGTGCTTGTGGTGAATGAACAGTGCTGAATGTCAGTCTGGGTTTTACATTGCAGATACCCTGTATTGTAGTACTGTGGGTCCTGAAACCAGGACATCTTCTCTGCTGGGTACACTTGAAGGCAGGAACTCAGGTGTGATGTGATATGTGGATCCCAGACATGGACTATTAGTTTATGTAGGAATTGAAAATACAGGGATTTTTTCACTGCAGGAATACAATTTATAGTAAGCATGTACATTAGGGAGTAGCGGCAGTTTGTTTTTCTTGTCATCCTTCAGATTTCTGTTATTATTCTGATTACATTTCGGCAAGACATCCTCTTACCCCTCTCCACTCACATTGCATTTCTCAACAGAGCACTGCAAGAGGGGCTTAGCCCAGGGTATTTGTGGTTTTGAATTCCCTATTATGCCATTGCTGCATGGTGTACTCCAAACTCATTCCTGTAAGGTACTGAGCTTTCTGGCCCAAACCCAGTAAAGCACTTAATGACATATTTAACATTAGGTTTATGTAAGTATTTCCATCATCTTCATGCCCATGCATTTAAAGTAAAGCATGTACTTCACTGGATTGGAACCAAATTGCTCTGCGTACTGTTGAACTCACTGTAGGTGTGTAATCTCTTTAACTTCACTTTGCCTCTTTGGCCAAATTTCTCATTTGCATTAAGTTTTAATGCTGGATTAGAGTCTGTCATTAAAAACTAACAATTTTTGAGACCCTTGCTTAGCAACTTTATCAAAAAGTATGTGACTGCTACAAATTCTGTGGAATTTCTTCATATGAGAAGTAGGAGGCCAAGTGGTGTTTTAGATTGTGGGAAATCGTGATAGAAAATACTGTGAGTTTAATTAGCATGTCCAGTCTGATAACCAGGCAGATGCAAACAGAAACTTAAAGATTACAATCTGAGTGAATTAAGTCCAGCTTCCAGGAAGGACAAGATTGAATCAGCCTTCTGCAAGCAAGGAATGTTTGTAATATACATGAGTTTGTCTGTGGGATGTTTATTACAACTGATTGTAGTAGAGATTACTAACTCTGAAATAGTACATAAACTTTTGGGAAACTCAGTAAAGGGAATTCTGATCAATGAATTGGGATTCCCATCTCTCTCAATCGCCAATATTAGATGAAACTATTCTGAAAACATTTTGTGGTTTTATATTCAACTTTATTTGCTTTGATCCATGTGTCTCTTGAATATATCTACTTACATGCACTATCAGGTTGTGTGTGTTACTGGACTCTCTAGCATATCCTACATATAAGTAAGTGCATCTTCACAATTTCCTTAGTTAATAAGTGTGAATTTGCCAGATCTCATTCTCAATTTCTTTTCTGAAACCTGACTGAGTACTTACAAACACAGGAGGAATGTTGGAATTTGTCACAAACTTGTTGCAGGGGTTAGTGAACTTTTAAGAAAGGCTTTTCTTTTGTTGTTCTGTGACAGAACAGGACCCACAAGGACGTCATGTCTCTCACAGACAAGCCAGGATATTGTGAGTTACAGCCAAGTAGATGAATAGGAAAAGTGTTCCAACTGGAGAATATCAACAGGAGAGAGATGTAGAGTGCTACCTAGCCACCATAATGACAAATCTGGAAATTAATTTTGCCATTAAAAAAGTTGCATCAGAAGAAAAGGATTCAGGGAGATTCAAGGATTCACAATTTTTCACAGGTAGAAAATCCCAAAAAACTTGTTAGGCATAGATCTGTAAGAAAGAGAATTGCTGTAGTTTTTATTAAGGTGTTTATTATGTAAAAAGGCTGAGTAGTTGTGATAGTTACTAAAAGATAAGTTATCTTGGTTGGATTTTTTAATGCAAGTAATGACTTGGAACAGTCTGTTCTTTGAACTTTTTCATTTTTCAGTGGTTGATACATATGAGGGTTGGTATGTGTCCCTTTTATTTATCAAACATAGTTTGGAATCCTAGCTCTACCAAAATGAGATTTTGAAGTCAACAGAGTCACATCAGTTTAATTACGGCCTTTAATTTGCAGGAACAACATTTGAATTTGTGTGGTAAGTCATTCCAGAGTGATTCATGGTCTTTTATTTAAGGAAAGAATTACAGACTTCTAAATGTAATTTTGTATCAAAATTGATCCTCTAATTAATTTATAGTAGTAAAGTCAGTCTCCTGAGTATTACAGACTGCTAGTGTTGCATCTGATGTTTGATGGGTTTCTAGAGTTAATGTTTTGAAGTGAATCTTTCTGTCTCGTTACAATGAGTTTTCAGTTCATCCCTGTTTAGTGTGGCAAGTAAGCCACCGAAGACTTGTCAACTCTCACACTCCAGGGATGGGAACTGCAAAACCTCTCTGGACAACCCATTCTGCTTGATTTCCCTCACAATGATGCTTTTTCATCTCCTGTTCACTAGAAACCTGCAATGTTTCAGTTTGTGTCATTATCTCTTGTTACCTTATGTACAGTTTGGTTAAGAGCCTGGCTTTGTTTCTTTGGTCCCTCTGAAATTGTCTCTTCTGTAGGCTGAACCAGCCCAGTTTTGGAAAAGATGTGTAAGATCATCCATCACAAAACCGTGTCCCTAAGCACCACATCTACAAGTCTTATACTGGCCAGGCATGATTTATCCTTGGTAAATTTATGCTAGCTTTTCTCAGTCACTTTGTTTGTCTTCTTGTGTCCAGTAATGGTTTCAAAGAAGATTTTCTCCATTATTCTCCCAGGAAAAAAATAAGACAACTACTGTGTAGTTCCCTGAAAAAAATCCTGCTGTGGTTTTTTTTTGGTTTTTTTAAAATATCAATGCAGTATTTGTCTTTATTCAGTTGGAGACTTCACCTGATCTCCACACCTTTTGAAATAGGAGAGAACAACCTTTCAGTTTCATCAGACAGTCTCTCAGCATCTTCCTACAGATCCCATCTCTCTTCCCTAAAACTTGTAAAAGCTGAGATTTCTTAAGAGATCTCTGGCTTAGTCCTCTCCCAGTACTCGTAATTTCTCTGCTCCTTGAACTCTGTGTTTACAAGGAACCACAAGATGTTGCTGGTGAGGAGCCATGTCTGCATCCACTGTCAGTACATCTCCCAGGCTATTCAGCAGCTGATGTGTATTTTCATTCTTTATTCTTTTATTGCTCATGTGGTAGTGGAAGCTCTTCTTGTCCATACCAGTTCCAAAACGAGGTGAGCTTGGGTTTTCCTAACACCATTCCTGCATGTCCAGAGACTTCATTAGTCCTGCTTCCTCCTCCTTTATGCTGTTGTTCTTCCGTGTAGTTCAGTCATGACTTCCCTGTTTAGCTAGAGGCCATCTTGTGATGTCTGCTTGTTTTCCTGAGTTGTGCTTGACAGAGATTGTCCTGAAAGACCTGCTGGCTTGCTTGATCTCTGTTTCCCTCCAAAGCTGACTCTCAGGGAATCCCACTGACCATTTCCCTGAACACACTGAAGCCTGCTCTCCAGCTCTCTGCTCGGATTATCACATCTTCAGTCAGTTCGTCCTTGTTTTAGAGTAGCAGATCCAGAAGAGCATCACTCCTGACTGACCCCACAGGTTAAAATAGCTTGGGGCCACATCTTATTCACTTTGCCCCCAGAGCTTTGTAGTCCTGATCTGCTTTGTGTCTCTGGTGTCCACGTGGATGTGCAACAATGGGTAGTGGTCCAAGGAATGGAAAATTACTGCAGTCTTTCTGCAATGAGTAGGGTTCCTTAAAAAAAAGCCACAAACTGCTGTAACAGCACAAATGTTTAGCTAATGTGTCCCTTCATCCCTCACGGTCACCCACCACTTCCTTTTGCTTTCTGCTACCATATTGTTCAAGCTCAGCTGATTTCAAAGCCTTCCTTCATGGAGTTTTTCTCCCTCACTGGTTATTAGGACACTTTACCACTTCTGTGAACTTAGATCTGAGGGCAGAGAAGGACTATTTCTGCTGCTGCAAGAAGTCACAAGTTTCTAGCTTCCCCATCTCAGGAGTCTCCATCAGCATCTCACTCAACCATAGCCTCTGATTGTTCTTCCTGCCTTGCATGATGAGCCTCAGGATTTGCCTCTGCAAGGTCTTGCTGAAGACTCTGATTTTCTGGTTATCCTTGATTTTTTTGCAGGCTGCTCACCTGGACAGTCTTGTCTGCCTAACTCTGCTGGGCAATGCACAAATCAAAAAACTTCTGGAAATAGAATTTTGAAATGGTTCATCTCCTATTCCTTAGCCCTAATAAAGGCTCACTGCATGCCCCAATATTTTTTGCCCTCTGATATAGTAAAAAATTATGGAGGTGGTTAAGGGATGATGAAGTTAAGAAAGAGGAATGAAGTTCCAAAAGTTCCCCCTAAGAAAAGCATCCATTGTTTCAGTTTTGACTATTGCTACACACTACTTAGAAATCTTGTGTCCTTGTGTATAGCTGCATCTGTTCTTTCACTCAGATGCTCAAACCCTTTATTTTTACTTTTTGGACAGCTGCACATGATGAGTGCTGCATGAGCTAAAAATGCTGCCCTTTACTCTGAGGCACGCAATGTGAAATAATCAAGAGGAAATCAAGACAGAAAGTAGAAGTGTGAATATGGTTGCTGCAGCTGGAGTCATACAGAGATACATCTGAAAATGAAATGCCAAATAGAAAATGAGTGTAAATACCTTCCATGCCAATAACCAAACAGCTATAGACTGTAGAGGGACTACAGAATAGAATAGAGGATGCAACTGAGGAATTAAAAAAAGGGAGGTCTTACAAAGTGGTGGTATCTTTTCTTTTGCTTTTCTTGCTTTTGTATGTGCTTGAAAATGTTACAGGATAGACAAACAGATGACCATGGAGATGAATGACTCTTCAAGTACAGAGGAAATTTAGACTGTAAATGCATTTTTAAGAATGGATTTAGCTGTGAAAGAAGCAGCTTGGGAAGGCCCTATAGTGCTGTAACCCCATTAGTCACAGTGGAAGAGGTAAAAGGGCTTGTTAAAACAATAAATGGATGTGGAAAAGGGGTGACAGAAGGGTGAAAGTGGCAGCTGCACCCTGGAGGAAATGGGCAAACTGGATGAAATAGGTTGCAAAACAGAGAAGGCGTTTTCTTTTTGTGACTGTCCACCGTCTGAATTTCCCCTGTTCTTATCCATATTAGCTCAATGTTGCGTTGACCCTCCCTCTAGCAAGCAGAGGGAGGGGAGGAGACTTCCACACTTGTCAGTATTGGTTCTTCACTCAGATGAGGAAGATGCACTGATATGACACTGGTTATTTTATTAGTATGTGGGTCAAAATAAAATCTGGCAGCAAAGCTTTTTAGAAACCGCATGAGTACTCCTCTTTTCGGTGATCTTGTACAGAGTCTGCAAGGAACCTAGGGTAGTTTGTCTCTCTTACACTACTACATGGTGCACTGCAGAAAAACTATTCCTAATTTTGGTGGAAATTAAAGTGTGGAAGCTCCTCTTCCTCACTCCCTAACCTGAACGAAGACTAGTTCTGGAGTTTTGTTACCTTCTGATCTATTAATAAAGTGAGTTAACTTTTTCCTCCTTAAAATGCTTGCAGTCACACTCTGCCTCACTTCCTTATCTAACACAGACCTCAAGGGTACTGGATTCTCATGGCCAAGTGAGTTTTACTGAAATTTTGTGCCGGTGCATGACAGTTCCTGGTGTCTTCTTCCTGCTGCATGAAAAAAAGAAATAGTGACTTTAAATATGAAAGTTAATCAAGTCTTCTTTTATTCCAAGTGGCTGTTCTTACAGGCTACTTAAAATAATTCAGATGACTGAAGAACATTTTAATTGATTTAGGATTGCGGTTCAGAAAAAAAAAGTTGGGATTATGCCAGTGTCATAGCATGCAAGCAAGTTGAATTCAGCTGTTACCGTGTTACAGATTTGCTTCATAGCTTTGAGAAATGCCTTCATCTTTCTTCTAAGGGTCAGTTTGGATGGTCCATTCTACACTTCATTTTTTGCATTAAAGTGAAATAGGCTCTTGCACTCAAAGGGTTCCTGTAGCTTTAGGAATCCGTTCTTGAGGCTGAAATTCTGGATTTTGTAAGCTAACCTACAGGGCTTGTTCCTGAAGACTTGGTCTTGCCTGGGCTCATCTCCTACCTCTCCATGCCTGCCATTCCTTTGTGCCAGCACTGGTGTATGTGCAGCCACATGTTCATGTTATGAGGAGCATGACTGAAATGAAGATGTAGGTAGGTAGATTTGCAGAGCATTTTCTAGGGACATCATTGCTTTAACTAAGTTCACTAGAAAACATTATACAGGGAAGGTGAAGTAAAGCTTGGCTGGGGTTGGACCCATTTGGAGAGCAGCTGGGATCACACCTTTGGCAATGTCTACCACAGAGATTGACTTAGAGCAATTAGAGGATCTTAAAACTGAGTTACTGCTTACTAAGGAGACACATGGGCTTCTAGGGAGTTCCTCTGGTAAATGCTCCTGTTCTCACACATGTAGATTGCCTTTCAACACTTGATCATCTACAGTCAGAGTTGTTTGGTTTTGTTTTTTCATTACAAAAGATACAGGAACTTCCTGCATGATGTTTTTTCATGAGCTGCTTACATGTGTTTGCCACTTAATTTCCTCCAGGTGGGATGCAGAATTGAGGGTAATGTATTGATTTTAAAGCTCACACAGCTACATTTATGTTCTCCATGACATGAACTTTATATTGCTTTATCTCATTTTTGTATTTATGTAATGCACAAGTCTCCATTTCCTCTAGTGTCAAGGAAGGTGAATGTTTGCATTTTTATACACAAAGGCACAGTTTGTTTGAAGTGTCTCCTTTCTCCAGAATATTTGCATACCTTTGAAAGTGGTTGCTGAGTGTATCTAGCCTTCAGGTAATGTCAAAGCATGGCTTCATTGAAAAGAACTGGAAATTCAGAATAACCCCAGGACTTATGTCCCAAGAAAGAAAAATTCTATTGCAAAGTCTCTTACTGCTGCTACACGGAGTCTGTATCCTGCTGAAGCCAGTGATTTAACTGCAGCAGATACAACATTTTTTACAGATATGACCAGTTGTCATATCTGAAAAACTAGGTTTGTGTATAATTTCCAATAATGTGTTGCTCTGTGTCAGAATTGGAATGCTACACAAAGTATTGTCTAAAGTTGGGTTCTCTGAGAATCTTTCCAAAGATTCTTCTTTTCCTCAAAGTTTTGGAGTATAGGTGAATGATTTTTTAATGTTTTTCTTCTATCTGATTCTCAGGAGGCACGATCAATCAAGAAACTACCTACCTTGATTCACTCTGGATTAGTGGCTGTTTATGGCACAGTTGTTTTGAGTCGTATAGTTCTCTTTTTGGGAACAGATGATGGACAGTTACTGAAGGTAAGCTGAGTGGGGCAGTTCTTCCCTTCTCCACCAGCTGCTGCTGTGTTCAAGTGGGTAAATATTTCCTGGTTTACTGAGTGTATTATAAACAAATATGATTCCCTGAATCTCAATTTTTTGTTTGTGAAATAACTGCTGTATGGTCATTTGGAGAGCAAGATAACTTAAAAAAGCAATTATGTACCCTACTAAAATTCAAGAAAGCATTTCATTAAAATGCTAATAATCTCAGTATTAATTTACAGACTGTGGAGTTCTCCATTATTTTGCCTTGTTTCCCTCCTTGCCTTTATTTTTCAGTATAAATATTAAATATTGTTAGATTTTGGAAGTGTATTTGTATGTTTGTTTGCCTGTGTGATGTGAAAATCTGTCCATTAGAGAGAAAAGTCGCAATACATTTTGCCTTAGCTTCTGAATAGTTGACCTACGCCAACTTAAATCCATTGTTTGAAAGTGAAAGTCATCTTATCTCATTATCAAGCATCCAGTCAAATGTCTTATATGCTTTAATTTTTTCTGGGGTTTGTGAAAATGTGTATTTTCAGTCTATACTGCAAAGGATGACTCTCATTCTTTGTCTTTATTAAGCAGACATTTGGAGAGGAATATAGTATGGACCTTGAAAAGCTGTGTCCATTTGATTTCATTTTGCTTTTGATAATGAAAAATTAAACTGAAGTTTTCCATGTCTCCTTAACACAGTGGAGACAGTGAACACATCTCCCTTGTTTAGTCACAAAAAAACAATGTTGGTGTGCTTATTGACTTGCAAAATGAAGTTTGTGGGGTCTCTGGTTTGCTTGAATTCTGTGCAAAGAATGGTGGAAAACAGTAGAGTTGGGCAAGGTAAGAAAAAGAAATATCATCACAGGTGTATACTTAGAGAAACCACAAAGAAATTTGTATAAGTTCCTTTTTATTTTATGAGTGTCTGAATGTTAGTTTTCTGAAGGCTAATACTTTCTTCTCCATCGATAGGAGTAAAACGCTGTGATTTTTGGATAGGCATTTCTTCCACATTGTTTCCGAATCAATCAGTAGCAGGCTTGGTGGAAGGCATGTTTCATATTCTAAACAAGTACCAAATCCAGTGCTAAATGTGTCTGGCATGGATTTTGTTGAAATTCTGCTCTTATGGTCCTTTCCTTCATACTTCTCGAGTGTGAGAACCAGTGCAGTAGGTACATTGAATCAGGGCATAGTAATTAATCTCAAAAGCTTTGGTGTAACTGAAATTAGACTTTTGTTTAAGATGTTGACTGATCAATAAAAGAACATGGAAATAATTTAATTACATGTGTTTTAGGCTATTCTTAATGAGGATATGAAATCTAGTTGCCCAGAGGTTTTATATGAAATTGAGGAAGAAACTTCCATTTTCCCCAAACTACGACTTGATCCAGTGAATAATAACTACATCTATCTGTCCTCTGCCAATACGGTAAGTCCAATATTTAATAAAATAATAAATTCTACCACTTTATAAGTGAAGCATCAGTTTGTATCAGTTAGACTTTTAATATGCAAACTGCGGTTACCAACTTTACATCTAATATCTGGTTATGTTGTGTAGGTTTGGGCTGCACTCCTGCAGAGCTTGGAAGAGCTTCTGCTGTTGTGGTGCTGCCCAGTGTTGCTATGATCCAGCAATACCCTTAATTCTGTGCTTATTTTATGCCATTCTGCCAAGAGAGTGTTTGTTTCTTTTTTTCCTGGAGGCAGGGAAAATGCAGATCATGCAGAGTCAAGCTTAGAGATAGCAAAAAAACTTGTACACTCTTTGGAGACAAAGCAATCCAGATATTGGTATGTCAGGGTTTGCTAGTCAGTTAAGGAGTTTCTAAAGTGGAGAAATCTCTTAATTTGAGAGATGGCTTTGAAGCCTTAGTTCTGATTAAATCAGTGATAAAGCTATAATCAGTGATAAAATTTCCATTGTCTTCAGTTTGGCATAGACTTCAAAAGAACAAAACAAAAGGACAATGAGAAGTGAGCAATGTGTGTGCATGGTGAAGCCAAGGGGTTGAGCAGTGGCTGAGAGCTGCTGCATGTGAGGAAAACTTTTGGAGCTGCACAACAAGCAGCGAGCAGCTCCCAGGAGCCAGTGCAGTTGTTGCAGCACATCTTGCAGCAGGGCTACTGAGCAGCAATCAGAAAATCCCTTTGTCTCACCAGCAGCAGCAATGATGGCATTGAAAGCTTAAGGGCTTGCTGTCCATCTTAGCTGAACAGGATTTCACCCAGCACTTAATTACCATCACTTACAATAAAATCACCTTTCAGGCAGTGAACATAGTGTTTTAGCCTGCTGTTATAGAGCGGGTGTAAGTTGGTTGGAGAACCCCTGACTGATATAAAATATCTATCACAAATATTGATGGAATCAAAATTTCAGTTAAAAGTATACATAGACATTCAAAGTTAGACTTGAATTTTCCTTAGCTTTGATAAAAGACCAAGTTGTTATAGAGGAACAATAGCTTTTTGGAATAAATGCACTTTTCTGATTGTCTCTTGGAGCTGAAATAAGGCTTCTACATTGTCTTATTTAATTTAGTAGTAATCTGGGATTATGACTGGTTTCTGAATTGATTATCTCACAGACCTTCAGAAAACTGAATTTTACAATATATAGATAGAAAAAACAGTAAAGATAATTTTGCAGGAAGCGGGATATCCTTGCGGTTGACAAAATATAGGAACTTCTAATTCTTGCAAATCTGTAAAATATGGTTTGAATTAGTTTTTCTTAATAAGATCATTAATTCACATTGTTATTAATCACATTATTTGTATCTGTATTCAGTATTTGTAATCGGCTTTCTCTTTTTCTTTTTCCTTTCCTTTTCTGAAAATGGCTGGCTAGGATATTCAAGCTGAATGTACAAGTATAGATACATACAATATAGCCGCAATTATCTACATTTACTTACTGAAATGGCATTTTCATGCATGCTAAGCAGTTGCATGCGTTTGTTCTAGTGTGCACATGCAGTAACCTGACATGGCGATGCAAACACAGATGCATTTTGTTATGTGCATGCATTTTTGGATGCACCTTCATCAGTCATTTAAATATCTCCATTCTGAGGAGAGGAAAATGGTGTTCTGCTAAGCAGAGCATTATTTGTAAAATATACCTCCTTTCTGTTATTATCTGTAATTCACTCTGCTGATCAGTCTTTCTTGCATCAATCTGCCCATGCTGGCCTTTGAGTAGTAGAACCAAATTGTTATTGTCAGAGGTGTTTCATTATCTGATGGCAAAATACGGTGTGTGCAAAATAGGCTGCATATTTCTATCCAAAGGTCTTCTGGCAGAGGGGAATCCATAAGGAGACTTCCCCAGAGGGATTGTGCTTGGTTGCTGTCAGATTTTTAATGGTAACCTTCAAGTTCCCTGTTTATGGAGGTTTTATTAATTCAACGTGTTATTGCATTCTTTGGTTTCAGGTGAGAAGAATACCAGTTGCAAATTGTGGTAGATTTGCTTCTGAGCAAGACTGCTTATCTGCAAAGGACCCCTACTGTGGGTGGTGTTCTTTCAATCAAAGGTATCTTTTAGTATTTTAGACTGTCATATAAAGGCAGAGCATTATTAGTAAGGGTACATTTTGACTAGCTTGAGGCTGTTCAACATTAAGATTGTATCTACTGATTTTTTTTGTGGAATCAGTCATAGCCATAAATGTGAGATGCTTGTCATGCGAAAGAGAACTCAGCACTTTTGAAGGTCTCATATTTTTTGAGATCAGCCCATAACATATATGTTGGGCTAAGAAGAATAAATAACTTTGCTTTTAGAAGAGATATTTTTATTTCCCAGATTGAGAGATAAAGTTGTGTACTTGTGCTTGAAACATCTTAATAGCTGGGAGCATCTTGTATGGGAGAATGAGAAAAGAGCGCTTAGTTGTCTTCAGTATTGATAGTTCCTTTTTTTGGAACCACTAATTTTAGTTTAGTCTAAATGAGAATTTGTTTGCAAATACTTAATTCCCATGTTTGAATCATTAATTTTGACACTTACTTTGAAGCAGGTTTGAAATCTATTTTACATCTGAGGCCTGGACTGGAGAACTTCCTGGGTCGGCAGGCCTAGTCTTAGCAATTACAAGCAACCACATCATGTAAAACTAAAATCTTGGAAAGGATCATCCTAAATTTAGATAGGCTTTTTGTCCTTCCTGCCCTAGTTGTGCGGCTTCCTGACAGTCTCATTTTTTGCTGGTAAAAATGATCTGCTCGTTTTCGTCATGTGTATGTTTATGGACAGGTTATAGTTACTTGTTCTGGTGTTCACATCACCTTTGCCTAAGTTCCCCCCCCCCCCCCCCCCCCCTCTTCAATGCTTTTGTGAAAGCATTCTGTCTCTCTCTCTTCCTCCCTCTCTCTCCCCTTTCGTTTTGGTGCACTTAAACAGCGAACTTCACTAAGGTACTCTCACCTGAGACACTCCTTTCTCACCGCCACTCCAGTAATCCTTCTGTGAAATTTATGTGTCCTTATAAGATAAGGATGGCCAGGACACTCAAAGTGTTCCAGAAGAGATCTCAGCTGTGTCTTGTTGTTTAATTAGTCTGTCCAGGAAGCGCCTTAGTGTGTTCTGGGATCACAAATGTCTTTCTCATGACAGCATCACATTGATGGGCCACAATCATCCATGATCAAATAATGCCCCCAGGTCCTTCTCTTTCTTTGTTGTCTTTCCAACTGATGAGTTTCCAGTCTATAACACATACAGGTTGTGAGATTTTTATTGCTGTAGGTACATGTTCTTGTACTTTATGCTTTGAAATGTCATTCCATTTCAAGGTTATCCAAGTTTTCCTGGGCGATATTATCTTCCTTTGCATGTTAATGTTCCTAACTCTGTATCATCAGCAGATGTCAACAGTGTAAACCTTCTTTTATGCCAATTTGCCAGTGATTAAGATCTTAAACTAAAGTGCCTATGAGATGGATTTTTGAGGAATTCCACTAGTAGCTTCTTTTAGAAGGTTAATACTACTCATTTTGGTTTGTTTCCCATTTGGTGTTGGTGTGATTTTGCTGAAAATCTGCTACTTTGTGTTTGCAAAGGATTTATTGGAAGAGACTAGGTATTTATTCTGTGATGCATTTTATTCAGACTCTCTTTTGCTCCCTTGTTAGAGGCTGTGTATGTTACAGTGTTAAGCTTTTCAGGCTTTTAATTACCTTATAAAGAGGTTGTGAATAACTCTTATTACTCAGTAAATCCCCTGCTTATGAGGGGAATCACCAAAAGTTTCCATTTGATTGAAACAGAAATAATTACTCTTTTGGAGAAAAATTGAAATGAGTCCTGTTCAGTACCCACTTAATTTTTTACTGCTAAATATTTAATGTCATTAAATATTTGGCTTTGTGAAGAGACATCCCTGAGTGAAACTTTAGGAAAAGAGGAAGACATTTTTAGCCAGTATTTTAGTCAAAGTACGTATGTGTCCACTAAAGCAATACATTCCATTATAATTTTGACATCATTGATATCTTTTCTACTTTTACAGGGAAATAAATTTTCTGTGAAATAAAATACAGACTCCAGTTTTATGTAAAGCTTACTAGCAATGCTAGCATTTCATTTTAAGGAGGGTGTGAATTAAAATCCAATCCTTTAATGAAAAAATGTGGGCATCTCATTGCAAGTGAAAACAAAATGAAACAAAGTGTTTCTAGTGTTCCCATTTCTTTCTTCCATAGGGACAAATATATTAATTCTCCCTTTCACTTGAAGTTATTCAAACCAGTTAGTCATAGCATTGTGTGATTTCTCCTAATGCTTATAGATTTTCTGGAGATGAATCATATTTACCTGAATTATGCTGAAATACAATTCCAATACAAGGTGCTGATGCATTTCCCATATGGAAACAACACAATATATTATGTAACATGACCAGAGTTACTTTTGAATGTAGTCAATGTGTGGAACGTCTGTGGACTTCATTCAGGGGTTGGTACATTGGAGAAAGAAGGAAGCCACAACTTTCCCTGAAATTATGTTCTCATTCCATGAGGAAATCAGTATGCTTTAGCAGGACAAAGAAGGCAAGTATGTTAGGATCTGTAGTTAACAAAGATTAGTGAAACAGGGACTTAAGTAAATGCAAATGAACCAGCATTCATAAGTATTGTGTTATCATAGTGGAATAGGAGGAATTCAGTTCCAATTGTGTAGAGAAATCCTTAGTAGTATAAAGACCCCCTCAATTCTGCTTTTCTCTCCACATATATCTATGCATATTGAAATCTGATGCAAGGGTTTTGTGGGGATCTCCTTTGCCCCGGGAGACCCCACAATGTACAGAAAAGTCCAGGTTTCCAGCCCGTGCTGTTGAAGGAGTAGTCTGGAGTCGTTTGTTCGTGTTCTCAAGGCAGTTTATTAGTTCCTTATCAAAAGTAGGTTTCTCTGCCCTGCCAGGGTTGACACAGAACGCGTCCAGAGACACACTGTGCCCGCCCCGGGTGAGCTCCAATCTTTTATACTAAAAACTACGTATTTAATGTTTATAATTAATTACCAGTCCATGCCCCTCACACCACCATGTCCAGATCTGTGTCAAACCAATCCAAAAGTGCCAACATCACCAAGAAGATGGAGGTTATGAAGAAGAACAAAAGATAACATGCCACGTGTAAAAATTCTCCATCTTGTGCCTCAGACCCCTCTGTACAGATCTCCAACCCTCCTGTACAGGGCTTTAACCCCCCCTGTACAAACACTCAAATTCTTTTCTTTTTACTTATAACTACTACTATTTCTCTATCTAAGTTTTTGTAACTTGAAATTCCTCATACAAAGTTGACAACCTGTTCCATGGATTAGAATCAGAGCCACAGGCATTTTTAGTATCATTCCAGGGTCCCTGACACCTCTGGCAAGGCTGAAAAGCCTCCTGGCCAGGTTTTGGGTTGGCCAAAGGCATCATAGGAACCCCCTGGGTTCCAACAGGTTTCATACCTTATGCCTTCATACTTGTATAAGGTCCAGTTCACCTTTCCAAGAAAGCCAGACCTAGTTGTCTGAGTCTGTATGTTAATTTTCAGAATCGTGTGGTTCACAAATAATATTCATCTGTTAGATTCATTCAAAGTACTTGCAATCAATATCAATTTTCTAAATAGAGGGGTATTACAGAATAATTTTTTCTTCAGGTGAAAATTATTTGGAATTTAATTCTTTTGCTCTTAGCCTTTGCAGGGCAATTTTGAGAATTTCTGCTGAGGGGCATCAGATGTGAATGCTTACTATGAAAATGACTGTTCTTCACAGCACACTGTTAGAGTGTTAAAGGTCAGCTTTTAGAACAACAGAAGATGCATTTTTCCTTCACATAAAAATGAGCATGACCCTGGGTCTTGGATGGCATTATTGGTTTTGCTATTAAACTCTCAGATTCTTCATTGCAAATGAGGGAAACAGGTTCACTGCTTGTTTTCTTCAGGCAGTCTAAGAAAGCAAGTAGCTTCTTCCTGGGACAGTTATAAATATTCAGCTTGATAAACAGTTTTCTTTTTTAATATTTCAGTATTAGCATCACTGAAATGCATACACTTATTTAGTGCCAAGTACTGCACTTGAGTTGCCTTACATCTTTACCATTATAATCCTCTCCCTGTCAGAAACTGTGGAATGTCTTTCTTTTGTCTTTCCTTGTTGCCAGGTTAAGTACCAGTATGTATCTGAGAATGTGGTTTATGCATGTCTGTTGGTGACGGATCTCATCTTCTGTGGCTCTAAAACTGTGGTGCTGATGAACCTTTGTGGTCTCAGTAGGGTGAAGAGAGATATAAATGAGACTGAAATTTGCCCTAGCTCAGGCAGTTTGAAATACATCAGGCATATATAGTCCCAATTTATTACAGAATCATTATGATGTGAATGTATTCAGATGCAAAGCTCCACCAGGTTCTTGTGCAGCAGGAACTTAGTTTCCTGAGTTAGACCACAAAGGAAGTGACCTTAACTGCATTCCAATTGCCAACGCCTTGATCTGCAGAGAAGATGACTTTATGGTTCCTAAGATCTATGGAGTTATTTTGGGAATTTTGGAATATGGTGGATATTTTTGTTGAATATGTTGTTCATTTTGGAGAGAAAAGACCTTGTTTGTGAAATATTTTTTTACAGTGAGCTCTTCATGAAAAAGGCCCATACTTTGCAACTGTGAACTCATTTCCAGATTTTAGCAAAGGAATGGTTCATTAAGGCAGATGTCGTTCATAGAATTAAAGCTATACTTACTTCTACATTTGGTAGCAAAGTAGAATTAAAGCTATTATATGTTACATTTATTTATAAATATTCAATCAGTATTAAAATATTAAGATATATTCAGTTAGCACTTACTTGTCTTTAATTGCTAACTGTATGAAATTACTTGGAGTTAATCTATGAATTGTTCATTAACTGTTGACAGCAGACCGCACTTTAAGGATTCAGCTTTTAAACTCGTTGATTGTCCATCTAATTTGTATGCCTATGTTACCTTTTTCTTACAACATGTTTTTAATATGTATGATCTTTGTAGTACTTATGTATCCGAATGTTTCCTCATTCTTCCTTAACTTTTTATTGCACAGTTTGTTTCCTACAATTTGGCATCTCTAACATTTGTGTTTACTTTGAGCTATCCTAGTTCTGAAATTAATTTTGTGCTTGAAGACAGATAAATCTGTTTTGAACCTTTTCAAATCGGGTGTTTTTACTAAGTGCACTGACAAAAAAGGGAAGGATTACCATTCATATCAGTGGGTGACAAAGGAGATTAGGGAAGCAGATGCATCTCATCAACTATGCACGTTTGT
Source organism: Bombycilla garrulus (assembly GCA_013400315.1). Taxonomy (NCBI): domain Eukaryota; kingdom Metazoa; phylum Chordata; class Aves; order Passeriformes; family Bombycillidae; genus Bombycilla; species Bombycilla garrulus. The sequence continues at coordinate 255,673 of VXBU01014368.1, forward strand.
AGTATAGCTTTACATTTGAGCTTTACTCCCATCCCTTCTTATACCCTCTGGAGAGAACAAGCAGTTTCTGTAGTGTGGTTCATTTAATTTTTGTATGAATGTCTAAAAAAGGGTAGGTGGCTTGTACCCTAAGAATGTATTTCTCCCCAAAGAGTATAGAGGGCGGCTGGGGGGCAGTGGGGGAATCACATCTAGAGCTGGAAAATGAAGCAGTGAAGTTAGGGATGATGAATTCCATCCCAGGCTACCAATTCCACTGTCACTTGCTAAGCATCTCATATTTGTTTGAGTTTCATTGACTTAATCAAAACCTTCGAGCATATATCAATGCTTTGTAATTAATCTTGATAAGCAGAAGATTTTACTGATTGTTTTCCTGAAGTTTTTTGCAGTTATAACCATATTCCTGTAAAATAAATCAATAGTGTTCCTGTAAAAAATCAATAACTTTAAATAAGTTGAAGTACAGTGTCTGAAGTCAAAGGCACGATAAGGAGGCTAGTATAATTTTATGTATACTTTTAGGTGCACATTAAAAGAAAATTGTACACATTCAAACAGCATAAATGGTTGGTATAACATTTCACATGCACCTGATAAAGATCTGAAAATCCTGCTAAGTTTCCCTGCCAAATATCAGGTATGTACACCCAGTTTTATATGTGTTTGTTTATTGTGACTTAAAATATGTAATTTTGTTGCTTATTGCAGCTTGTCTTCTTTTGTCACCATGTTCCATATATTAGTTCCTCTTCGCCCAAGAATTGGCAAGTATCTTGGAAATCTCAGTAAGCTGAATGTGTGAATTAGATAGATATTCTTCTCCTCTCCTATGAAATGCATCCTGAAGCTATACTTCATGATGCTAAGTCAAAAATTCAGATATTCACTATGCTTATTCTGGCGACATTTCCTGTTGCTGTATCAGCTACTTCAATATTTCCAGTAACTGTATATCAAGTGCAGTATGGAAGTTCTGAGCTTTGTAACAAGTTAGAAAACATTCACTGGGACACATATGCTAACACAAATTCTTAAGTGCTTGATATTAGTCTTTACTCTGTATCTGTTCATAGCACACTCAGCCTTGAATATTTGATTATCAACTATTGTGACTGGCCACTTAATCTGCACGCTATTGTTCCTGATTTCCTGATTGAATACACTAATGTAATCATATTTGTAAAGCACTCTCAGCCAGAAACAAAGGATAATTCATTACAGTATAAGTTCTGTTTCATAATTAAGTGCTCTTTGGTTATGGATGCAAACTATCTCTCTCTGTGAAGATTCTTACTTAAATATTTTTAAAGGAATATAACAGCATATAATACAGCAAAATTCTAGTTTTAAAATCCAGAATTATTTAAGATTGATTGCTGACATACCATATGGATCCCTTTAATTTCTGGAAGTAAGCAATGCTATTACTTCCAGAATTCTTTCTGTATTGCTTCTTCAGCTGGGAGAGTCACTCTCCTTCAGGAGTTCATCTAATGAATTGTCTGCTTTCACCACAAAAATTTTCATTTTGTGCATTTCATAGTTTGTTGTTTTATGTAAAGACGAGGTGAATGACTTAGCAAGTGTAACAAAACACCCCTGTATTCTTGTTTTTATTGTTTTATAGGTTGTTGTGACTGCAAATGTAAGCAAAATCCTTACTTTCTGTATGATAAAAATTGTAACAGCTGTTGAAATATTTTATGAAAACATAGTGCTGAAAAATTCATCCTGTTTCTGCAATCTAACCACTCCGATGATAACTGATAATGGTATGTTTTACTATTACATGTGCTACATGCTTATTCACTGTCCTTTAATACTGGGGAGTACTGCATAAATACAGGCCTAATGAGTGTGAAAGTACATTATGCATTTAATGCATGCATTAAATGTCGTTGAAGAAAAATAATTCATATTTTGTCGAATAGTTTGGGTATACTCACATTGATCTTGGTGATTTAAATTTTGTTAATATGGAATCCTTTGTAGAAGTAATAACACACATTACCCTGTGGCTGGAAGCAGTTTCTTGAGTTGGCCCTGTGGCAGTGCAGTGCTTTAGCATTAGAATATTTATTTACATGGTACCATTAATAACTGTCTAAGTAAACTTAAAATAAATGCAATGACAATCAAGCTGCCAAAGCAACGGAAGCAGTGTTGGTCTAGTGCTTTGCCTTGACAAATTAACACAACTCTTCTCTAATCTGCAAACAGAATTTGTTTCTGCAAGAAACTGTACTAGCATAAGTAAGAGGAGAATATAATTATGAATGTCTGTACAATAAATAATCTTAACATTTAATTGACTGTTTCAATCCAGCTTAAACACTGTCAGAAGGTGATTGTGCAATGTAGAGGAATAGCAGAAAAATAGATGGTTCAAGGGCAATTTGGTGGGTACACCCTCTTGACTTTATTTCATTCATCCTTCTGAATTAATGGTTGAATAATTTTGCAGTAATTCCTACACTGCTTTGTTCACCAGTGGTTCTCAGTGTTAGATACCTGAGCAGTTTCTATTGGATGTGTGATGCTTGTGATCTTGTTTGTGTATCTAATGGGCAGTTAGAAGTTTTAGAATGAGGTGGTAAATTACTGAATGTCTAGACTTTTGAGCTGTTCATTAGGCTTTGGTCTCAAGGATCAGATCATAAGCCTTCACAGTGGAGTCTTATTTGACTAATAGTAGGGCAACGTCCCCCTTGCACTTCTTCAAGAAATATTGTATATATCTTCTGTATAGAAGCACAAAGCTTTTTTAACAGAGATTGGCCTTATAACTTCTTAAAGTTGCTTGTGTTAGAATGCAAAAGAGAGTTTTAATCTAAACTAAGGAAGAGATAGCAAACACAGGGATTCCCACATGTTCTTAAGTGACTTGAAGAGGAAACAGAAAATTCAGACAAATGCCTTGCCTCTATCTCTTCCTCAATAATATAGCCCAAAGGACATGGAATACTGTGCATGAATCTAATTCTCTTATAAAACCTCGGTGTGGGAAATATTTTCAAGGACCTGTTGTTCTGAAGAGCTCAGTGCTATGAAGAGCTCTCTCTCTCACAACCCTTGCCCCTGAAGAAGGTTCTTTGGAATATTTGGATCTCAGGAGGCTGTATGGGAAAAACTCCTCCAGTATCACAGAAGTGTTGTGTCAAGTTCCTGTCCAGCATTGCAAATTAAGAAGAAAAGACTGTCACTAGAAGGTGACAGCTGGACTGGTGTCCATGAGTATTTTGATCTATTAAACTGTCTTTAATAAACACTATTAGTGGATTTTTAAGAGGGAAATGTCCTTTATTGACCCAGTTCCAAAAGCCATGTTTTCTTGTAATTATGGACTATATAATTTGGTTCTCCCTCTTCACAGACTAAAGCTTTTTCTTAATTCCATTAGCATGTTTTCAGAGAAGAGTTTTTGTGGAAGCCAGCTCACCTTGCTTGTGCTTTATTCCAAAAATGAGCCCTTTGGCATTGTTAACCAGAAGGCTGTGAGGTTAGCTTGTGCCTGCCAGTATTACTGCCACTCACATGCTCCTATGAGCTGAGATGGATAGTTCAAATGTGAAGTAACTTGACTATTTGTGATATCTCCTGTAAAGTGACCTCAGTTTCACAAGAGGATGCGCTTGCAAAACTCATTAGGTATAATTTCCTGAAAAAAACCCGTTTTGAAAATACCTGCTACTCAGTGAAGTCTAATGCATTTTAAAAGGTCAACCCAGACCATACAGAAAAGAATAGGTTCCATTAATTTCAACACAGACAGAATCGGGAAAGCGTATTTGACAGTGTTGTTTTTAAAGTATTTGTACAAGCTTGAAAGAAAGGACAAGCTCTGTCAGAAGGAGATAAATTCCTTACTTTTACTTACTACTCCTAATAAAATACTAGGAATATTTTAGTTTTTCTGTAGCTTGGCCTGAGACCTTGCTCATATGTTGATTTAGGCAAGTGATTTAGACAATTGTTTGTCAGCACGTCAGATTTCTGCTGATAACTAGATTTCTGGAGATGCAAAGAGGTGCTTGATGAAGGATTTCAGAATGTCTGTCTGTGCTCATCCACATCTTTAAGGATAAAAATGCCATTAAAGTCAGACTCTGCCATCCATTTAGTAGGGTGTTTGAACATACGAATGGTCCTGAGGGCTGTTTCTAACAAACAGGTGCCATGCTGCCCTGTGGAGGTAGGAGATACCTACATTAACGATGTAGATCTAGCCAAGGCTGGCTTTCATCTGAACAATCCAGCCTATGATAAAGACAAATGTTTCTCTACCTTTGCAAGATAGATATATTTAAAATCTGTGTAACTTTTCTGGATTCAAAAGCTAGCTACTATCTAGCATAGAGAAGTCAGAAAAGTCTGCAAACATGGGTTTCATTTGATCTCAGGCAGCCATTCATTTCACAGATTACACATCTGCAGGCACACAGATGAAAGAGACCATGGCTTAAGTGGTATATGTCTAATTCTACTGTTCGATGTAGTATTCTGCTCATAAGAGAAGATACTCTTTCATACCACAGCTGCCAGTGAATTGTTGGTATAGTAATTGCTAGCTGAAATAATGGCAAATTGACTCATGCAATCATAAAAGATTTAAATAGGGTGAAAATTGCTACTGCATAGATTACAAAAAGGAGGCTCTGAAACCAAGTCTGTGAGACAGAAAGAGGGAGAAGTATGGTATGGCGGGGGGTCTCTTGAACAGTCTGCTGTGTTAGAAAACTTGAATTCAGGGTCTGGTTATACCACAGTATATATCACTGTGTGCTTTTTGAGAGATATTATATCCCTGCTTCACAGTAGCATTTTCTTATCTATAGCCTGACAATAACATTACTTTTATTTGTCATACGCTGGTGGTGTCAAGCTTAATTAATATCTGTGTATAAAAAGTTGGCATAACTCAGCTGAAGAGTGCTGTGGAAGGACAAAATCTGGTTATATTTATCAGTCAAAAGTGTGAGTGAATATATGAGGGAGGGTGCATACGAAGTACAGAACAGCTACTTTGAGTTTTCAACTCAAATTACTTTTAAACAGTTATTTCTTGTAATATTCAGCATATATCTAACATGTGCCTTTTTCCAGGTTGTCTAGTTCTCGAAGCATCACTGTCCTCAAGCTCTTGGAATATCACACAAACATTTCAGTTGAAAAAGTAAGAGCCTGATACTTGTTAAAGTTCATGATGGGGTTGATGTGGGGGAAAGTGACTAAAGTAATTAATCTTTCTTTTTTTTTTTTTTTTTTTAGTATTTATCAAGGAACTACATGTCACTAAAGATAGTCAGATCTGTTTTCTTGGCCCACTTCCTCCTCCTTCTCTTTTTTTTTCCCTTAAAAAGCTACTTCTTCTGATGACTCTCTTATTTAATGGGACTGTGGAAACTAACTGTAGGAGAGTCATTACAATGACTGAATTTATGACAAGTGCCTGAAGAGATAATAATGGATGTCACAATGACATTAAAATTCTTTTTGTCCTTGGGTAAAAGGGGGGCACCTGATACTCAGTATAAGGCCTAGGTTAGACGAGTCAAGAGATTCTTTAAAATCACTTTGGGAAGCTGTTTTAAATTAGACCCAGATGCAATTTAAATACATGTAACATGAATATAATTAAACCAGAAAGTAACATCTAATCTGCTAACAGAATTAATGAATACCTGTTCTTTACACATTATTTTTCAGACTCTTTGTTAAGAGCTGGCAGAGGAAGCATTCATGCCCAGTACATGGCCTAACACTTTATGATAGGTGGTTTTTAATATTTAGAAAGATCTGGCTAATGTATGCTGTACGTAACTACAGTGTTCCCATTCAGAATGTGCCTTCCCTATGCAAAAAGACTAATTCTTAGGCACCTTGGATTAAGTAAAACTCCTGCTTTTTGGGAAGGGACACATCACTTCCCTGTTCCAGGAGGAGCATGGGGAAGGAGCTATCTTTCTCTAAATCAGAGCATTTCTCAGCATGCTTAGAGAGGGCCTGTGCTGCTCTTGGCTCTCTTCCATATTGATAGAAGCATTGCAAAGCAAGTTAGGGACAAACTAGTCTGCTAGGTATATTTTGTAGCATATTTTTTGGTAGATGAAGGCAATAGCAAACTGGCAATGCTTTCTAGCACTACACACATGGAGCAGAGGTTCAGACAAGCTGGAAAAAATCAGTGATGGTTTTCTGCCCTTTTATGGTTAAAAAGTACTACCTGGCCACTCATGTACTGGAATAAATCACAGTAAAATGTAAGCCAAAGTGTTTCCTTTGCTTCCTGCTTTTTTTTTGAAATTAATGACTCTCAGCATCTCAATACAGATTGTCTTTCATACTACCTATCTTCTCAGAATAAGTACAGCAAAACAATAGGCTTGGAGGGTAAATGGACTTTTACCCATTTCATTACATGTTTGCTTGGTTGTTCCCTTGGGTTTATGCTTTTTTCTGTCACTTGAAATTCTACATTCATGAGTGAATCTAGACCTAGTTCCTGTGTCTTACCAAAATTCTGTTTCTGTGTTACCAGCTGCTCACGTTGTATACGCAAGGGCGAGTGTGCCAGCTGTGAATGGATACGTGTCTCTCCTGTTACTACCTGCCAGGTGAAGTGTGTTGGGAAAAACTGAAGTCCCTGTGATGCCTTTTCCTTGTTTTTTTTACATCTGAGCAGCAATCTTTCTCTTTTTGTCCTGACATGCAGAAATTCTTATTTTTCCCCAGGATGATTGCAGTGCAACTGCTTCCAAGGGGATCACCACTGTGCAGAAAACAGAGGTCAGTTAGTGTTTTAAGATCAGCATTATTAAGGCTCTTTGGGTTGGAGGAAAAATTTATTTAAAATGGGAGGACTTTGCAGAAAAAATAGAGATATGAATGAGGAGGCAGTCATCTACAAAGGAAGATAATGCAGAATTTGGATTGATACAATTTTTTCTTAGTGCTCTGTTGGTGCTTTGTGGTGAAACACAAAAACTTGTGTTTCAGATGCAGGCATTGAGACAGTGAACACTGCAGTTGTCATGTGCCTACCTCTACATGCAGTGTTTACAGCATTGCTTTAAATGCCAAAGTCCCTGTATGCTGTATTTAATTACTCCACAGAAGCCAGCACACTGAGGGCTGGAACACGTGAGCTGACCAACAACAACAACAACAACAACAACAACAACAAAAAAAGAAAGCAGAACATTTCAAGCTTAATATCTTCCCTAGACTTAAAAGCATGTTTGAGTTCTGCTGTCACAGACAACTCTGAGAAACTAGGCTTCAGAATCCCAAACCTCTTCCTCATTTTCTGCAGCCAGATTACAGCTTCTCCTGAAACATAGCTGCCAGGGGAGCAGAAGGAAGGGAAGGATGTGCCACCCAGTTTCTGCATAACAAAGAAGTGGCTAGAAGATGAGTCCAGGAACTGAAATCCATGGATGTTAGTAAATCTCTAGTTCACACTTTCAGAAAAATTCTCCTTGTTTTCAGGCTGTAGACAAAACTAGAGATGCATCCACACAAGCTTGGATCACTGGGAAGGAAGGAGTGTCACTAGTGCTGCCAAAGTACCTGCTGAATCTGGTTACTGAATTCTCTACAGAATTCATATAGACTGCACATGTGCATACAATCAAAATTATTTGTCTCATAGGCCAGCCCTTTAACCTTATCCCTTCATTTTTTATGGAACCAAAATGTTTTTATTTTCTCATAAAACTGAGTGATCTTTTTATCAGTGGTTGCTTATGACATGCAGGTGTTAGGAAAGAAATGAGTAGTGGAGAGAAAATTGACTGATGAGTAAGTACATAGAAATTTGCTGCCTACACTTTCTGGGTTCTGCTTTTCTGTGAGTGATGCATGGTTGTTATAAATAGTGACTGTGTTCTTATCTCTAAGTGTTTCATTAGAACTACCCAAACTTTTACCTTTCAAGACAGGGATAACCTCTTAAATTCAGCTGCTCAGCTGAGGTTTCTTAAACAAAATCACAAAATACATCTTGTGTTTCACAGAGACATGAGGGATTGTAATACTTGTATTTCTGAGCATTACTGTTCTGGATTTGATCTGCATTTAAAGCATTATGTCTGGTGAAACAGAAGAAATTCTTCTTCGCTCTGCTTCCAAGTGCATTAATTTGACATTGGTAAATAGTTGGAATTGCCTGGGAGATGGCTTTCTTCCACATGCCTTATCTTGGAAAGACAGTGATGGACAAGGCAGTGAAAGCACCAGAGGCAGTGCAAAGGCAGATGTTTATTTAGAAGTGATTGATCCATTCAGAAGGCTTGAAATTGCATTTTAAATCCTGCTCTCCTTTGACTGCTTGTGCTTTAAGGAGAACATACTGGAGTAGAGAGCGGAGAAAGGATTTGTGTTTTCCCACAACCCCAGCTGAGCATTTAGATTAATATACTTTTTTTCAGTGCCAGCCCTAGCCCTCCTCCTGACTCCAGCTGCTGCTTTCTATGCATGCACCTTCCCCCTCCCCTGCTAGAGCAGCAGTTGGAGTGGTGGGATTGAGTACGCTTGGCTAGGGAACTGATTTGGCTGGAAATAACCATTATCTTTCAGCAGGTTATTTTTCATCTGGGCTGGTTCCCTGATCCAGTTCTTAGGGCCCTGTGTCAGCAATGCAGGAGGGACTGTGCCAGAGAGGGACTCCCAAGGGTGGCAGACACTGCTTAACCTGGTCTGCTGCCAGATACCTCTCTGAGACCTGCAGTCATGCTAACCCCATCTCTGAGGATGTGGCTGCCACAGTTCACACAGCCCCAGGGAAGCATTCGGCTGTCCAGGGGAGAGGGGAGGAGGCTGCAGCTCAGAAATATGGAACTCTATTGAGGCTGACAGGGCTGTGCTGATTAACGTTATCCGAGGACCTGGTGCACGCTTTCTGTGTGTCTCTTTGCATGTTTACACTTCCATCACATGCCTCACAACTAGTGATTTTTATAAATATCCTTCTGCTTCTCTGCTGTGGCCCCTCTTGCCACTGGGCATTGCTCCCCCTGCCATGTAGCAATGGAAGGTCAGTGGCTGTCTGGCGCTGGGGAAATCAGCTCTGCAGACTCCAGTGAGGGCATTGGGTCCTTCCTGCTTTCAGTGGGGAAACTGCTGCTGAGGCAAGTACTGCAGCTTATGGCGGTAACGCTGGGTGGGAATTGGACTCTGCAGTAGCTGAGGTCATCTTACCTCTGTACTGTGACTGCACTGACTCCATGAGGCCAAGGCAAAATGCCAATAGGGAGTCTGTGCTTTGAAGCCTCAGGGAAGGCGTGATTTCAGAGGTGACTGAAATTTTCAGAGTGAACAGTTCTTTCCGTGGTTTCTTCATGGTGTAAGAAAGGAAGCAAGGCAGGTAATGTGAAGCACTCTGTGGTGTGCGGTGCCTGGCAAAGAGACCAGCGGGAGCCCTGAAGCGGGTGTGTCCCACTGCGCCCCTGAGCAGTGGGTGCCTGGCATTTCCCTCACCAGGGTTCACATCCCTCCTGCAGTCTAGGGGATCTCCATGTGTTGTGATACTGTGGTATTTTGGTGCTTCAAGGCTTGCTGGTGGTTACCAGTGAGAATCCAAAGCAGTGTTTTTCCTCCTTTCTGTGGTATTTGGCTTCTGGGTTTGTGTGAGGATACTGACTGCCCTTGGCGCACTGGAGGCTGGACACAAGCAGGACAAGATGCAGGTGAAGAAAAGCAATAGTGGTTTTCTGGTTTTAATCTTGTAGATTTCTGCTCTAATTGTCCTGTCCCAAGGATTAAACTGATTTCCAGATCATCGTGGGAGTGAATTTTCCCCCTCAGGCTGTTTGTGGAGGATTTCCTTTGCCTTCCTCTGTTTTCCATATGAGAGGTCATCTTGGAGACCCTTTTGCAGACCCTCTGGCCCCAGCCTTTGCACTCTGTGGCCTTTTCCTAAGGCACAAGTTGCACTTTTCAATCAGTGGTGACAGATCCCTCATTTGCTCTGGAGTGCTCGGGCATTCAGTGAACCGTGGTAGCATGTGGGGACAATGTGCCAGGACCTTTTTGAAATGGTCAAAGTGTTGTGACCCTGATGGTCCCCTCAGGCTACCAGCCCAAAGTCTTAGTGCTGTTTTGGGTACATGAAATGATTAATAGTGAGAAAAATCTGTGGAATGGATTTTCATAGAGGTCTTGCACCAGTACCCTTAACAGGATCAGGAAGACTGAACTGCCCTGTGAATGTGCACACAGGTGCACAGCAAAAATCAGGATAATCACAATGCTCTAAAAACTCAATTTCAGCTAGTAGTACAGGCAGTCTAAAGTTAAGCTAAAAATGGTTTGCCTGAGAAGGTCCCAAACAGTTTGTGGTTTCACATGCATATTTTCCTGTGTTTTTGAAAGTTTTAGTTTGTTGTCTGAAAGACAGACAGAGAGGAAACAGTCTGTGTGATTGTAAAACTGGGGAAGCAGCAAAACTGATTAAACATGAGATGCTGTCAAGAGTATCAAGTGAATAGAGTAAGGAAAAAATATCTCTTCTTGCTCGGTAGTGTTAGTAAGTTAGAATAAATAAATACAGACAAAGAAAAGCACAGTTTTTCTGCAAGACTGTGACAACATCAGAGCAAGCTGGGGTTATTTTTAAATACTGGAGAACTTCTTAGTGTAGAAATGAGATACCAAAAGACTCCCCTGTAGTTGTTTTGTACCTTTAGTTCTATGCATGAAAAGACTTTCTAGTAAAGCTAATTCTGGGGCACTTTCTCAAATTTTCATTCAAGGATTTGACCCTGCTTCCCCTTTTCAGGTCATGAAAGATGCCTTCATTTGTTCATCTGATCTCTCATAGTGACAGCACCATGGGTTTTGTCTTGCCTTGTTTTTTAGTTCTTCAGGGGTCACATGAAATGTATCATTTGAAGCTGTGTTTTTATGCTACCTATCTTCCAGCATGTCAGACTGTGATTCCTCTGGGCAACTTTGTTATGAGATAAATTGAAATATAAAATACATAGATAAAAATAGTTGGCTTGTAATGAAGTTGTGATTGACAGAACTTCCCAGGATTAAGTTTAATAGGATTTGAAATTATTAATAAAAATGCATCCCAGTGCCATAAAATCCTCATTCCTGAGTGTTGGCTGTTTTTACAGCTGTTGCTTATCTGCCCAGCCTTTTCATAACCAGATCTTGTTTTGCTTTCTTTCCTAATAGCATATCAGCATTCAATCCATTGAACCTTTGTGGATTTCTACATTAGGCAAAAGTGAAATAACAGTCAAAGGAGAAAACTTTACACGTGCATCAGGCATAAAACTGATACTGACTGGAATCACTGGCTGTAAACCTGATGTGTGAGTTAAACCGAAAAAATAACACTATTTATTTTGCATGGTGAAAATTATATCCATTTTGCTCTAGCAATATGATTGTGTGAACAGTTGTCATCTCCTCAGCAGAGCAGGGCATGCTCTGCACTCCTTCCACTTTAAATTACCAAAGGATGGAAATTAATTTGGTGTTTGAGTACCACAGAAGGGATGGATGTCTTGTCAGTTCTCTCAGTAGCAGTCGGACAGTTTTATATCTGTGGCTCTCTGTGCCTTCTAGCTGGCACCAAAAAGTTAGGTCACAGGAAAGCCTCAGCTTTTGTTTGAATCTCCTCTGCTTCAAAATATTCCTCATATATTCTAGGGTTCTGCTTGTAAACCACAGACACCATGCCAGGAAAGGAAATTTCTTGTACAGCAGCTTCTGTTTTTCTGTGATCACAGATGATCACACAGTGAAAGCCCCTAAATGATTAGGCAGTCTTATTCTGAATCAGTTATTTTCAGGTGCAATGGCTGCCTGTGATTAGGAAGGCCATTTTACATAGCTAGCACTTGAAAAGATAGTGTTCAATTTTTGCTTCAACCATGAATTTTCAGGGTACCACAATAAAAAAAAGGAGAGATGGAGGTGTCATGGGTTTATTTATTAAATTTCGATTCCCGGTCAGGGAACTAAGAATGTTATGGTTTGACACTGGCCAAAGGCCAGTGCACCCATGAAAATATATTTTTCTTAATTTTTGCTGTGAGGTAGGATTAAAAAAGGAGCACAGTCACCTAACTTAAAGCATAAAGAAGAAACTTTATTAACTAACACTAAAAAGAAGAAAAAAAAAAATAAACCAGAAACCAGAAGGAAACTTTCAAAATATCCATCCTCCCCCCACCTACAGTTCACTCTCCCACCAAAACCACATGAAAAGACAAAACCTAGGATTTTTAGTCAATCCACCCCTTGAACAATCATTTCCCCAACCCAACAGGAAGAGCAGAGTCCCTCCTGCCTTTGCCATAGATCCCCCCACAAGAATATTAGTCCTCTTGTGGCCACACGGTTCACAGATGGCTCGCCCGCGTCTTGCCATTGTGCAATATCGCCCCCCATGGGACAGTCCTCTCACAACTGCCCATGGGCTGTATCAGCTTTTAGGG
>VXBU01014368.1:268186-323453 GCA_013400315.1 Bombycilla garrulus
GCCGGGATATCTCCCTCAGGAGAGGCTCCTGGCACGGCCCGGCCTTTCCCCTCCCGCAGGCCTCCGTGGCCTTTGGGGGGGGGGAAAGCCGGGCCGAGGGCACGGCCCGCAGCTCTGTACCTGTTGAACGCCGGAAACCAAAGAGAGCGATTCCCAGGCAGTCCTGTGCAAATGTATATCCTACTGAGACGCATTTCACTTTTGATTAGCCCATTTCCCTGTCTATCTTTAAATTTAGCCCACAATTAATGTTACACTAGGCTCATAAGAAATTCACAGGCACACCTCACTTCCAGGAGTAGCTATTTTCCTGCCCACTAAAATGTCAATCAATCTCAAACCACCACATTAGGGTAAGACAGGAAGTAGAGAGAAAGAGGAAGGAGTGATAAAACAGGAGGAAAGAGAAAGAAAAAGAAATAAAAGGAATGTGAAGATTCTCATTCTTGATTAGCTCTTGGACCATGGTGGTAGCATGGAGAAATACACAGAAAACAGCAAAATCACACATTGCATTACATAGCCTGATCCCAGGGCTGATTATCTATACTGTTTTCTGTGATTATTGTGGCACATAGCAACTTCATTCAAAAGATTTCCTACTTTGTCTCTTCAACTCCCTGCTCCCTCTTTCTGCCTCCATCTGGCAGCTCAGACAGAGATTCAGTTCTCTTTTCACCTTACCACTTGCTGTAGGCTTCATGTAGTAACACCAATGAGTGGCATCTGTGTTTCAATGTTTGTTTTCTTTCTTCTCCAGCATTAAAGTCAGAAATGTGTTAAATGATACACAAATGACATTTGCTCTCCCACCAACACGTAAAGAGGCCAAAAGAATATGTATCCAGGCTAATGGGAAAAAATGTTCACCACCAATGACCCTGCATTACGTTTCACTGCCATCATGTTCTAGAATTACACCAAATACGTCCTGGATCAGGTAAGTTTGTCCTTCTGTACATTTTATGTATATATTCAAATGTAGTTGCCCTGAGCCAGTATAAGCCTTCTGCCTTGGCCAGACTGCAGCTGAAGCAAGCTTGGAAGACTGCTGTAACCTGTGCTGTTGTGTTGGATGAATTCAAGCCTATGAAGTGATTTAACAGATAGGGTCATAGTAGCAGCAAGATGAATTCTGTAGATTTTTTCTGCCCACCTCAGGTCTCCTTTATAGAAGTCAAATGTAGTCTGTTCCTAGTAAACCTAAACCCAAAATATGGATGGCATGCATAAATTCTGACTCCATTTAACTTTGATTTCTTGATGCTAATATAGCCTTCATCTATAAAACAGTATAAATTATCAGTGGATTGGGAGTGAAAATTGTCATCATTGCACCGATGTACACAGACTTGCTTTACAATATGATTCCCTAAAGCCAAAAGAGCCCTTTTCAAGCCTTTGCTGTGTTCTGTGGGAGACTCACAGATCTGGTGAAGGACTTATAGGGTGGTTTTAAAGATATTCTCTGGCACAGCTTTCCACCTGTCCCTCTGCTTTCACAGTTTTTGCCTGTTCTCATGTTAGGAATCCGATATCTTGATGGGTGAGATTTGAGGTAATGGGTTGGGCTGGCAGCAGCAGCAGCTGGGCAGCCAGGATGTATGCCCTCATCTCCAGGTGAGAGGCAGCTCAGGCAGCTGGAAATTAATAATACCTTAAGCCACTCCAGCTCTGTACAGCAGAGATTGTGAACCAGAGCCCTCAGACACAAGCACCATTGTGTGTTGAGACAGATGGTCTGAACACTGCCGAGAATGCTTCCTGTGAGGTGCCTGGCATGATGGGTTTGTCCTGAAGAAGGCAAGAATTAAGCACAGGCAGGGCTGTGCTGGGGCAGCAAAACACCATGATGCTCATTCTTCAAAACAGCATCACAGTCTGGTTCTTTGGCTACGTAAATAGAAAGAAAGGTGGAGAGTCCCTGAAAAGGAGTATATGTGCGTATGCAATCAAGTCATGTGGTTTCAGGGCAGCAAAAGTGTTTACCATTACATTATGAGGGAAGAGTGGAAGTATACTGTATAGCACAAATTCTCTTTTCTGCAGTTCGACTTTATTATGTTGTCTGCTAACAAAGCAAAATGCACTCGAGTTATTTATTCACAACTGAAACCTTAATGCAGGACATGTCTGTGGGAAAACAGATAATATTAACCACACTTTCTCCCCATGTATTTTTTTGTTTTGTTTTGTTTTGTTTTGCTTTGGTTTTTACAGTGGTGGTCGCAAAATTACTACAACTGGTAGAAATTTTAATGTGGTGGACAGTGTGATTATTTCAGATGACCAGAGATCGAACCTCACAGTAAGTCTGAATCTCCTTTTTAATACCAGAGGTCTCTTGATGCATTAGGTTTTATTCCTAAGGTTCAAGGAGACCTCAGTAATTTCCAACCACTTGCAGGGACATGTCAGTCACCCTGCTGAAATAAATATGACCACTTACAGGATTACAGTTACACATTCTTAATACAGAATCACAAATACACATAAGCTGCTCTCCTGCGTAATTCCTTGAGCCTTTTTTTTATGGTCTAGGGACTTGCTCCAAATCTGTCCTGTTTGAGTCTCCCTAGTCTCCACATATGGGTGTGGCTTTGTGCTGAAAGCCCCAAATGGTGTGACTGCCTCAGTGAGGGGCAGCAGGCTGGAGCTGGTGTTGGGATGAAACCCTCTCTCCAAGGTTGTGAGGAGGTAAGCACTTTGTTGGGCCTTGCAGCACAGAGACCAGAACACAGTGCTGTAAACAATGTGAACAATGACCCAGTGCTATGATGACTGTAGCAACCCCCTTTCTCAGGAGTTAAGTTACAAAGGAGCAACTGCTTAGAGCTTGTCTTACTCTTCTCTTGCATCGAGGGGAAAGAAGGAAAATTTGTTGTCACAATTCCTATCTCATTGCAGGAAATAGTTACCTTAGCAATGAGCAATCAGCCTTAAAGCAGCATGCAGAGTATGTGACAAATGCACTTAAAGGTAAACATGGGCTCAACACAGAAATTTTTCCAGGTGCTCTGTGTGCAGCCCTGATCTCAGAGAAGAGGTTTAGCAGGTATCTGTGTGAAGTCAGGAAGACATTAAAATGAGTTTGAGTGCCTCTGTTTGTAATTGTACCCACTCTTGAGTATTTAATGACTGTTAGGGCTTTGCTATTACATTTGTAGGTCTCTAGGTGTCCTGGAAATGCATCTGAGTATCATTATTTAACGCCGAGCCTGAGCTATGCAACAGAGGGTAAAGTTGTTGATATGATGTTAAAAGTGGATGCTACCTTTATACCATGTGTCAAATTACACTATCACCCAGACCCAGTGTTCATTAACTACCAGCTGCATACTGAACTGGATCCTGATCTGGAATTAAAAATATATGTAAGTTTCGAAATAATAAATTGCAGTATCTAATTTAAAATAGTGCTTGGAGATAATTTTTTTTCTTACTCATTTAGTGACTGATCATTTTCTTCAATTTTCTTCCTCTAGAAAGAAAATGATAACTTGAATATTTCTAAAACGGAGATAGAGGTTTATCTGTCATATATGACTGGTGCACAGACCAAAAAGATATGGTTCAGTGTCCAAAATATTACCAAAAAGCCAGATCGTAGCACCATACTGTGCAAATTCAAAAGGGAAGGAACTGACAAGATTGACTTTTCCACAGTGAAAGTTTTTGTAAGTAGAAATCCATTTTGTTGCAATTCAGCAGTGTTTGAATGTTTATACAAGTGTAATAAAATGTATCATTAATGCTGTCATGGTGCTTGGTAGTACAGTTTTCTTCCTCATACCTAAGCTTGCATGTCTAGCTTAGGTACCACTGGCAGAAACGAGTTCATCTTCAGTCTGGTTACTGGGGTGGTGTCAGAGGTAAGCTTTGCAGGCCAAGCTGAGCTCACTGCAACCAGTAGCTTGTCACACCTCTTATTGGCAGAACAGACATCATTGGAACAGCATCACTGTTTCCAGGAGAGCCCCTCATCTTAGATCTGTAAGCAATCTAATTCTCCAGTGTGGCCATGAGGAAAAAGATTGTGTTCTCCCGGTCATTTTTTTCCTACTAAAATAGGTAAGGATCTGTCTCAGCGATCACCACTGAGACAGAAGACATTTCTGGATGAAAAAGGGGGTGAAATTCAATGTGCACTGGGAAAGCTAAAATGCTTTGAGCATGTGGCACAAGGCCAGGCCCAAATATAAGGACATTAGCATGGATGTCAAAGCTGAATTGCAGTTTAAGATATTTGCTTCATGAATAAGACGAAGATAGGAATTTTTTTAAAATGCTATGATTACCATTTATGAAGGAGAAAAATTATGCCAGACTCTTATTGCAGTATGTGGTGGTATAAAACTGAAATAACTCTATTGACTTCGAGGCATATGGCTCATAGTAAAGATTAACAAAGCTATTCTTGATTTTTTTTATCACTTTTAACTGATCCCCCATCTGTGGATCCTGCCGTCTGAGCCAGTTATGGCATTGAAAAGCCTTTCTGAGTTTGGTGTTGCATTTAAAAATCAGTGTTGCCCTGCTCTATCGCATGCTCATCCTGCAAACTTCATACAAGTGACTGTCATAGAAAGGTCACCACTTTACTGAAGCAAAACAAATGAAATAGTTATCATGTAACATTGCACTTCTAGTACTTTAAAATTTTTTTCCAACATTAGAAAAATATAGAAGTAGCAAATCCTCACATTTTTTTTATGAATAGAGCATCGTAGAAGAAGAAGTAGGGCCACTGAAAAAAGGTAAGATGGGTATAAAAGATAAGTTTGGCTCACGAATAAATGTGTCTCTTACCTTAGTTTTCCAGAAGAAAGAAAATATTGAGTGTGGATTGAAAGATCAGTGTCAGAGCAGGTGTCGGAGCAGAAAATGCCATTTTTGTGACAGAAGCAAAATTCAGATAGATCAAAGGGCTCAAGACAGCAGAAACAGGATCATGCCCATTGTAGCACTGAGGGAGAACTGACACATGACACTGTAGGCTAAGTAGGAAAGATTTTAAATAAAACTGCTGTCAGGAGATGTACTGTGTGACTGGAGAGCAGCAAATAAAAAACCAGTATTTTAAACTGGAAAAAACCCCAAGCCCTAGGCAAATGGAGGCTTACTGATTTAATCCTAGCTCTATCTAAAACTTTATAATGTATTCTGAATTACTCATGAAAGACCTGGAGGTAAGTGGAAAATGGCATAATTGTCAAATTCTTTTTAATGAAAGCAGATTATGCTAGATATCTTTATTTGCTAAGATGAGTGATTTCCTCTACAACAAAAAAAGTGATAGATCACATGTACCTGGAAGTCATTCAGTAAACTATTTAACGTGGTGATTATGAGGGCACCAGGGGTTAGAAAAACCAGATGCTATGTGTGGGGAGCTGACTCTGAGCAATGCTGATGTTCATACAGATATTCTTTAATATCACCACTGACTTGAACACAAAAATAAGGCATGCGCTGATAACACTTGCTGATGACATAAAGCTCAGAGGCATTACCAGTCTGAAGAAGGTTTTATAATGTCATGCAGAAAAATGAAATTAATTTAGGAATAGGAATTGGATTAATTCAGGTGTACCTTATATAGTCTGTAATTCATAAGCAAGATAAAAGATAAGGAAAGAAATGAGGCCACTAGATAGGAAGGTTATGATGAAGAATAAAGGTAATCAAAATATGAGCAGAAAATTAAGTGAATGCTTTGTCCCAGTTTTGAATAAATGAGGATGAGTAACAGAAATTTCTGCTTTAAGAAGTCTTCAGTTGGACATGACAAGTCTAGAAAAGTAGATGTATTAGTCACGGGATGGGTAATGTCTTTAGCCACTAATGCATTTGAGCCTTGGAAAAGGCTAATGGGATCCTAGGAAGGCACAGACCAAAAGAATTTTGCATAGGAACTGTGAAAACACAGAAACGTAGAGGAAAAAATAACATTTGATGAAGGAAATAGATCTGCTTTGTCTTCTGTTCTTTGTAGCCCCAGAAACACAAAGGCTGTGTCTTTCCAGCCCTGTGAGGTTTTTTTGCTTGCTTGTGTCGGTATAGCTGTGATGTGGGTATCCAGTTGGCAGTCTGCAGCTGCCCTGGCTGCTCACCTCCTGTGACAAGCCACTGATTGCAATCACCAGATCTCTGCCTTCCCTGCTGTAACCCAAAATAATTTCAACTCAACCCTCCTTTTCAATTATCTCAAGCTCATTTCTATCCCTGGCATTTGGTGGTATTCTTTTTATGTGTCAAAACATATTTTTATGTCTAGCCTGTTTATAGTTTTTAGCTGCCCTTTATTTATGTGCTTTTGCAGTTCTCTTTCAGATCCTCCTTTGTGAAATTTCTTCTGCCATAATTATCAGTGGTGAATGCCTCAGTTTGGCATTTGGCAGACTTCAGCACTTTCCTGTATCCCTAGGAATTAATGCCTATCCTGCCTTTGACAAGGCCACTGTTGGGGGAAGTTGTACATGTATTGTAACATGTTCATGTACATGTTGTACATGTATTGTATGTTACATTTTTTTCTTAACAATCTTCAGGAACAACATCCTACATATAGAGGTTGAAACTTCCGCTAAGAAACAGGGAAGAGGGCTATAGTCCCAGTGCCTATGAAAAATTATACTTCCTTCATTCTTGTTATGAGTCTTATCTTTCTTTTCTGCTCATCAGAGAAACATTGTGAGTGCAGACACATGCCTTCCTTGTTTCAAAATGCCAAAATGTTTAGCAGCAACTCTGAGTGCGTGAGCTACTTGGCCAGCTGGAGGCCAGATCTTGCCTTTTATTTGAGGGCTCTAGTTTGCAGCAATAGCATGACAAAATTTGATGGTACATAAGGACCTCCAAATTTTTTCATCATTGCTCCATTATCCTGCTTAAACATCAAATATAGTAAAAGGTAAGTTAATGTTAGTTCATATGGATTTTGCTGAACCTTTACTGTCTTCCCAATAATCTACCATCACCCTTCTGTGCCTTCATTTTTTTTTTTTAATACATTAAGTCTCATTTTAAGCACTGATATAATGCCTGTCCTCTATTAACACAGCCATTGCTTTTCTTCAGGTCAAATTAGGAAATTTTGAGCATGAAGTGAAACCAACATCATCACATATATATTTATATGTTCTTATTTTGCTACCTATTGTGGTGGGTGTCATTATAGGTAAGTCCAATAATGTATTATCAGCTTTTGATTTGCTGAAGGGTATGATCATGACACAAACACTATACATACTCACATATCTGGAGCTGTCACAAACAGTCTGGTGATTTTACCCTGTTCCAAAAAGGAGTGGACAAAGTTAATTCTGTTCTGGTGGTGAAGTCCGAATTGTCAGACTGCAGCATCTCACAAGCATGTTACAAGACAGAATTTCTGTCTGTTCTGCTGGGATTTCTCACTTTCACTTCATGAAGCAAGCCACAGAACTGACATCCTTGTGTCACAACTTGGTCCCTTCCAGCTGTCAGAGCTCAGCTACCCTCCTGTTCCTGGGGCAGATGTTCTCTAACAAACTGCCTACCTTCAGGCAGTATTTGTGGGGTTTCTGCTCAGTCTCATTTGGATCATTCATGAATTTGTGGGTCATTACTTAACTGAGGAAGGTAAATAGTTATCCCCTTCTCTTCTTGGTGCTCCTTTTCTTTTCTGAGTGTTTTTACCTTGTTATATATTTGATAAATTTCTATTTATTTTAGTAAGTATAAGGGTAAGTATAGGGTTTGTTCATTTGGGGTGTTCCTTTTTGTTCAAAATTCATTTTTAAAAGGAACCGTGGTATGTCATGCCTTTATTCTCTCTAAATAAGCTTTAGAAAAGTTAACAATTTGTAAGTGGATTTTCTGTTCAAAACAACTGCTTTTTCTGTTTAATCAGTGCTACCTTAAGTAAGATGCTATTAGTAGAAGTGGTTGTTAGAGTCTGTGTCTTACTGTGCAGGCTGTATATAGCAGGATGTGCTGCACTTTCAAATTCAGTTGGATTGACAAGTCAAGACCTTGTTAAAAGCAATGATTTTTACTAAACATTGGGGTATAGATCCAGATAACTAGGGCTCATGGGTACTAGCACAGGGACAACAGTAAAACACTAATGATAGAAATGAAAATTAATCTTTTTGTTTCTTGATAATGAAATATGTCTTGTGTAGGAGTTTTCTGTTCTGTGATTTCTGTACTCAGAGTCTCTTTTCCTTCCTTTTTAGCTGCATTCATAGTTACTAGATACAAATCCAAAGAGTTAACTCGTAAACAAAGTCAGCAACTTGAACTACTGGAATATGAGATTCGTAAGGAAATACGTGAGGGTAGGTCTACAGCATATTTTCTGAACTAAAACTGTCAAGAAGCTCACATTTTATAAACATTTTCATTTTGTAGCTGTTAGAATATTTTTGTGTTGTATCAAAGTTCCTGTTTAATGTTGTATGCACTGCAGTAGCAGATAGAACTGAACTAATAGGATTGCATGTAGTATTTCCTTCAACAAAAACCTAGATTACTACTTTCCAGCTCATAAGAGCTTCAGCTATAAAAATAACCCCTCTTCCCTGAAAACTGTTTTTTAAGGACTATCTACAGGGGCCAAGTTATAATTGTGCAGCTGATTTTGTGTCACCTAAACTAACTCTCTGGGTGGGGATGGGGGGTGCTTTTTCAGGATTTGCTGAGCTGCAGATGGATGAATTAGATGTGGTAGATAGTTTTGGAACGGTTCCCTTCCTTGACTACAAACACTTCGCTCTTAGAACTTTCTTTCCAGAGGTAAATATTTACAAGTCTTTCAGTTGTCAGCCCTGAACTAATAGTAAAAAAATTGAGGAAGGTCAAGATCAAATAACTAAAGAAGATACTACACAATAAGTTCTTAATTGCACTTAGTTCTCACAAGAAACTTTTCTTAAATCAAGAAATTCTAAAGAACACTTAAAGATGTATATCTCTATATTTAGCCAAGTCTTTATGCTGTAGATAAAGCAACATTCTTGAATTTTCAGGGGTTGTGTGTTTATCCATTTCTTTTGTTTAGCCTCACTGAGCTGCTTGCCTTTCAGGCCATATTAACTAAGCTATAATTTATCCATTGCTTTTTTTGTTCCCATGCTTTCACTTCCAATGCTATAGCTAATTAAAGTAATGGTCAGGCTAGCTAACATGCTAGCTAACATCATGACACTTCCTAATTAGACTTGTGTGATGAAGAAGTGGCTCTAAGATGGGGCTGACTTTCTACACCCAGGTTTTGACAGAAATCGTAAGATGTTGATTCAAAGGAGTGCAGCTCAAATGCTTAGAAATGACATAAGTACTTAAATGTTTTCCGGGTTAGAGGCAGATATTTTCAGTGTTCATTGAAGCAGTTTGTGCTACTGCATCAGATGACCAAAGAAGTGTTCTCTTGAATGTTTTACTTCTCTTACTAATTTTCTTTTGCATGTATGGCACATTATGATGCTGATAGGTGCCTTTGCCACAGCTTTCAGTATTATATTGTGATGTTAACTAGTGCTTACTGAGCGTTTATCTAATTGTCAAAAGCTGTGATCTCAACTGCTGATATTTTCCTGTATGGCTGACACCAGTAAGTAGAAACCTGGTTAGTTTAGGGCATAACTGGTGTGGATGTGATTTATCTACCAGGCTTCATGTATTACTCGTCACTGCTGAGGCCAAGTCTTGCACTTTTGTTTGCACACTGCTTCACTTTATCGCTGTTTGTGATCCTAGTAAAAGCTTATTGTGATAAAGTTAAATACATGTGATAGTGCAGAATCAGGGCCTTTGGTTTTTGTACAATGCCAAGTACCAGACACCAGGGCAGAATAATGTATAGCAATAACATATGCAAAATCCTTGTATATTTTCAGTCCGGTTCTCATACCAAAGGACACTGGGAATATCTGTGCTGGTACTACTGTTATGCCCCCAGCCTAGTTTTTAGAGGGTCACCAGGTGTTTTGAAGAAAGTGGAAAGGAAACTTTACTTCCTTCATCTCTTTCATTTCTGTTTGTTTTGTTGCCAGGTATATTAGCTTAAAATAGCAGTTTTATTTGTAAGAATGTACCTTTTCCTATACTTTCTCTTGTCAAAACAGTAATAGTCTGCAGAAGCTGACTCAGTGGAAATACTGTGCTCTATGCAAATAAAAAGTTAAGAAAAAAAGGCATAAAGTTTGCCACTCTACTGCATTCTGTAAAGTAAAAATGGGAAGGGCTCCTGTTTTGCATTGGTGAATCTCATGCCACTGCACATCCTGGAAGTCATTTCAGTTGGATTTTGTCTCAGTTTGAAATACTTATCCCATGAAGGTACACTTGCTACTGTTAGCTGTCTGCAAACATACGTTGCCAGGCAAGTTACTTAACAAGTTGTATGCCAATTTTTTCTGCTAAGTACTTAGTGTTTACATTGCAGGAGTGTCCAAACATGCCTTGTGCTGTATGAATGTGGCAGAAAAGCAGTGCTCCACTGAACAAATATTACAGATGAACAGAAAAGCCAGTGGGGTATATATTGCAACTGAGTGTCAGAAGGGTTGACAGAAGGGTCAAAGTGGCCAACCACCACTTCCTTCACTAACCACATGTGTTTGAATGATGTCCATATTGCACTCTTTGTGCCCTGCAGTGTGCTCAGTGGGCTTTGTCTCATCTAATCCAAGCTGTTTAAGCATGGAAATAGAAGCTGTTCGCTGAGCATCTTCTGTAGCCAGTGCAGAGATGGGCGGCTCAGGAAAGCAATTCATCCCATTTGTCTGAGGCTTCTCCCTTAGGATGGGACAAGTTGCTTAAAGAGGGACTCCGATACCTAAAATTAGCAATGATGGACCCCATCTTTGTTTTGAGGATCTTGCTTCCCACTGCTTCAGTTTTCTATATTTAATCTGGCTTAATAGCTTTTAATGCTTGTAGGTGTTAAATGGATATTATATCTATTCTTAAAATGTTCTTAATGCTAAGCCTGATTTTTCCTTTGCTTAAATTTGTCTCATTGTTTCTGTTTATCCTGAATTTCACATGTTGTTTGGTTTAATGCTCCAATGCTTGTTCCCTGTTCACAGACATTTTTAACCTTTAACACAGTTCTGGTTCTTCCACTCTGTGCGCGCACACATGTGTGTCTTTTATTGGTAGTTAGTGTTAGGGTTGTTAAAGAAGTTCTGGAGAAATGGGAATAGCCAGTGGAGGAAGAGGAAGAAGAGTTTGGTAGGGTAGAATCGAACAGGAGGAATGAGGAAAGGAAGGGATGAAGGTATGTAGATGAAAAATTAGATGTGAGATACCAGTGTGTGCTCACAGGCCAAAGTCAGTCCTTCCCTGGGCTGCATCAAAAAGAAGCATGGCCAGCAGGCTGGGGGAGGTGATTCTCCCTCCCTGCCCCCGTGAGACCTCACCCGGGGCACTGCATCCAGTTCAGAGGTTCCCCAGCACAAGAAGGACATGGACTTGTTAGAGCAGATCCAGAGAGTGTGATGAAAATGCCCAGAAGGTTGGTTCACCTCTTCTATGTAGAATGTCTGAGCCAGCTGTGACTGTTCAGCCTTCAGAAAAGAAGACAGCCTTTCAGTTAAAATTGGGCTTATAACTTATGACAGACTTCTTCTTACCAGGGCCTGTAGTGACAGGACAAGGGTTAATGGTTTTTAACTGAAAGAGGACAAATTTAAATTGGACATAAGGAAGAAATTACTTATGATGGGGGTGATGAGACCCTGAAACAGGTTATCCAGAGCAGTTGTAGGTAGGCCATCCCTGGAAATGTTCAATGCTAGATTGGACAGGGATTTAAGTAGCCAGTAGAAGATAACCCTACCCATGGCAGTGGGGTCAGAACTGGATGATCATTAAGATCCTTTATAACTTAAATCATTCTTTGCTTCTGTAAGGAAACTAGGGCCTTCCAGCATGACAGATAAAGCAAATGACAGTAAATAGTGCAGATCTGTTGCTCAAGATGCATTGACAAGATGTTTGAGAACTGGGGGCTTCCTTTTTTGTGAGAGCTTTTGCTAGGACTGGATGTGTGGTAGCACCTGTGCCTCAATGGAGACTGCCAGCGTGGACCTCCTGGAGAGTTCATTAGTGAATATTCATAGAGTGCCTTGAAATGAATGGAAGCAGATGAGCTCAAGTGTCCCTGCATACCAAGGGCTATCACTGCCACCCAGGAAGGATGCAGCCTGCAGCATCCCTTGCACACCAGCATATTTGCAGATGACAGTGACATGCAGCTCTTCCTGGGAAGCATTGTTTGACTGCTGTGTAGTGCAGATCAGCAACATCAATTAACATACACAGCACATTGAAGATAATATGAGATCATTTTTTGAGAGTTCACTTTCCAGTGAGCTTTGGCAGCACCTTTGCAGAAGTTACTGTGTAGAGTTTTTATATTTTATCTGCTACAAGTCAGCATTTATCTTGTTTTATTTCAAGTGGTATCAGGAACATGCTTGGCCTGTTAAATGTATATGTGTTAGAAACTTTTGGTGTACTTATGAATGATAAATATCCCCTTATATTTTAGTCAGGAGGCTTTGCATCCATCTTCAGTGAAGAAATGCCACAGGTAAGCTGATGTAGTGTGATATGCCTTAATTTTTTTTTCGGGAGTGATTGTATCCCTTCTCTCTGTTGTAATAGAACATGTCAGCTTCATTTTCAGTATGTTTCCTTTCCTTCATGAGGAGGGTTACATGGATTTATATGTAAAAGGAGTTTGAAGTGCAAGATGGTGTTATCCAATGTGTGTTTGACTTAAATGAAACAGAATCTTGTCATGGGAAATGATGGGCAAACTTAACTATTGGCATTGCTTTGTGTATAGGGCAGAAAATGTATGCTCTGCACGTGTATATTCTGTGTTGTACACAAACACAAATGCATTTTGGTAAAATCCTGAGACCCTTTAAATATATGCAAAATTTCCACTGATTTGAATGAGGCCAGGATCTTATCCCATATGTTTCTTTCCATTTTTTTCTGAGCATTAAGAATCCATTATAGCCAAACTACAGTTCACTTATTTTTGTTTAACTGTTCCAGAGCAGAGACCAAACCAGCAAGGATGAAAGCTTCAACATGTTGCATGCTTTAATTTGTAACAAGAACTTTCTTGTTACTCTCATTCACACCCTTGAAAAGCAGAAAAATTTCTCAGTGAAAGACAGGTATAGTATGATTATGCTTATCATCTTCAAGAAAAATTAGCAGGAAAAAACAACATGGGTTGTAGGACACAAATGTATTTTCTACTTTTTGCATAACAAGCTTGCAGTACTCTGGAGCATTTTTCCTTCTCCATCTGCACACACTGAGGAAGAAAAAACATTGCCATTAAAACAAGTAATTAAAGAGAAATTGGAATGTCTATACATATAAACAAAGAGGCAAAGGAGCAGGAAAGCTCAGTTCAAAACTGTAAACACTTCCTGCAGTTAGATCAACAGTTCTACAGTTTAGAAATGTTCTGTCACTGAAGCAGGTGTTGTTCTGCAAAATTAAATTTAGAGACACATGTTCTGTGTTTAAAAAATAATCGCAAGAACAGATGGACTTGCATATTTTATATTTTCATAGACAACAATGGACAGTTTATGTGCCTGAGGAGGGAGAACTTAGGGTATGAACTGTAGTAAAGTGTGTTTCATTTATTAAAGATGACTGGGAAGAGAAATTCCAGAATTATAGCATTCTTTTCTTTTCTCCCCCACAGGTGCTTGTTTGCATCCTTCTTGACTATTGCATTACAAACTAAGCTAGTTTATCTGACCCATATTTTGGAAGTATTGACAAGGGACTTGATGGAGCAATCTAGCAATGTACAGCCTAAGCTCCTGCTTAGAAGAACCGAATCTGTGGTAGAAAAATTGCTGACAAACTGGATGTCTGTCTGCCTTTCTGGATTTCTCCGGGTACATGTACATCTTTTCACTACGTTAAATAGGCAGAAAATTTCTTTAATTGATTTTTTTCCATAGGAGCTTTTAAAAGGATCAGTTTAAAGCATTCAGTCTAGCATTTAACATTATGAGTGTGCACTTTTCTGGTTCAGGCTGTTATCAGTAGAATGCAGGAAAAGAGCACCTCTCCAAGCAGTGATCGTGTCATGTATTTGACCAAGATTTGAGTAATTTTATAATTCAAGTATGTCCTTTTCTCATACCAGATATTTCAGCCCAGTGAGATGTATTGTGATCATATTAAAAGACTGATACACTTGTTAAAATGCAGCTGTACCCATTTATGCAAGTTGCTGGAAAGCTACTGAGAAATGGAGAGTTAAAGAGTGCCATCCTTTGGAAAACTAAACTTCTTTCCAAACTTTTCAACCTCCAAGCAGATTTTTAGACCTAAATTACTTCAAATGAAAACAAAATAAACATTTCGTTTCATTTTAATGTTTGTTTATTTTAGTAACTTGATAGAACTTTATTCTTGGTTTCAGTGCTTGGTTATTCTTCCTGTCTCTCTTATCAATATGATGTTATCACACTGTTGGTATCACTGTCATCAGTGCTTGCATTAATACAGCAGCAGAATTGTTTGAGGCTCAGCAGCTCACAGCGGTTTCCTGGAACAGAGGAGAGTGCCAAGGAACTGTCAGAGATGTGTTCTCGATACACCAGACATTTTTACAGAGCTGTGCTAGTGAAATGCCTTAGCTGGGCTGCAGGAGTGGTGTCACGTGGAAATAGAGATATATCCTTCCTTTCTCAGGTGCTTTCCTGAGCCCTAGGGTTTAGGCAGGAGAGGAAATCCCCGGGTTCATTTCCTCCTTTGCTAATACACCAGGGTAAGTCCCACCAGCTTGCTCTGAAGACATTTTTCAGAGACAAAAAGGGGAGGCAGCAATTTGAGAGGAATCTCGTTGTTAGCTTGTTTTCTCAAAAGACTGAAAAGGGAAGAAGCAGCTGAAGTATGCATGCGAACATGTGCATGTCTCACCCCCCACCCACTCTTCAGTGGAACTAGGAAGTGTCTGCCAGGTGGAGTAGGAGCAGCTTGTCTGTAGTGTGTTTGTGCACAGCAAGGGGCTGTGAGCTATCTTGCCACTCACTCCAGATGTCCCTTGGTATTTGCATGAGACTTTCACACTGAAAAGCAAAAGATGGAGGTTAAACAAATAACTAGATAAATCTGCTTGGAGGGATTTTCTTTTCTAATTGCAGAATAATGGGTTACTTAAAATGAAATAACACCATTCGTTACACTTTATTTTTTCCTAGTTATTCCTACTCATTTAATAATTTAAAAAATAAATCTTTCTTGCATTTTTCATGTCCTAGGAGACAATTGGTGAACCTTTCTATTTGCTGGTGACAACCCTCAATCAGAGGATAAACAAAGGGCCTGTTGACGCAATAACTTGCAAAGCTCTGTACACTCTGAATGAAGACTGGCTGCTGTGGCAAGTGTCTGAATTCAAAACAGTGGTATGTTTGCCAGCTTGTGTTCCCTCCAGGCACGGACAACTGTAATGTTTACTCTGCTTCTAAGAAGCTAAAATAAGGCTCTTAAGACACTGAGGTAGTGGTTAAGTACCCAGATAGTAAAATTGTTATTGTTGACAAAGTTTCCAAGCATGCTGAGAGTTTAACTAGCTGGCATTTCACTGATACACCTTTCACAAATAGCACTTACTCCTCACTTCACAGCATGCATTAATCACCAAAGAGTAGGTTTACTGAAGTCTCAGGGTATTAAAAAATCCTTCTTATTTTAAAGTATACTACAAAAATATAAATATGCTTAGAATTTAAGCTAAACTACACTTTATGAGTGAATGAAAGAGGTTTTAATTTTTTATTGTGTTTACTTGTGGCTAATCTTTAGACAGTTATTTGCTATGGGTTTTCATATTACTAGCACCAAGTCAGCTTCAAATTAACAAGGTTACAGCATGGTGGATTTTACTTAGTTGCGGGGTTAAAAGCAAGGTATCTTGGAAGTCTGTCTAAGCTTCTGAACTTTGCCATAGATTTTTTTTTTTTGTCTTTCTCAAAGCACCTAGGAAGTACTTCCTGTTTTCCAGTTGCACCCAAACATCTTTGAAAGCTGGAGTTCCCTTACTGATTGTCATTGTGACACTGAGATGAGAAGGGACAGCAGGATTATCATACTTTGGAGCATGTAAAAATTATGAATTTTAGAGCAGGAGGTCTGAAAAGGGTTTTCAGAATAATGAGAGCACTCTTTTGCTTCGGAACTTCCATGTGATTTTATATCTAAGAACTTTAAAATGTGTATTTCCAGTCATTTTTGTAGCTTCCTTGCTTCTTAACTCCTGGCTTCCAGTCAGAGTTATCTGACATAATGAGGAGTATAAGAAGTTCTGCTCAATAGTGGGCTTCACACCTTGGGAGCAGAAATTGTCAGGCAGCAATGGCCATGGCAAGGACAGTTCAAATACTGCTGCCTTTGGAGGAGAATTCAGTCCTTTTCAGAGCCCATGTGCTAAGTCTCTGGTAGGGCTGAAGTTTCTAGGTCTGCCTGTCTTCTGTTTTGAAGCAAGAACTTGGAGGTGCTGAGATGCCGTATACCTACGTGACCCTGGAAAATTTGACTGGTCAGCAGTCCATTGGCCTTATCTCACTGGGCCACATGGGAAACTCACTGAAATGGCAACATTTCTGTGAATCATTTCTGCATTTCATTTTCTGCTGAAAGCTTCAAACTAATAAAGTAATAGTAAAATCTTCTAATTAAAAAGTTGTTGTTAGAGGCTGCATTTGAAGGTACTTCAAGCTAACTTACCAGAGTGTGCCTTTGGAAAGAAAGTTTGTAACTAAAAATCAAATACATACTCCAAGATCTTTGGTTTCCTTGTTTGTGTAGTGCATTCTGGCATGTATTTGAGATCCAGAGTAAATTTAAATACATTGCTATATGTATCCATAGGGTGCAAAACACAGTAGTGATGCAGAGCACCAATTTTCAACCAAGCTCAGTATGCCTGTTACTAGACTGCACAGAAACATCTGCTCCTGTGGAATTAGTTGGCTTTTCTTATTTATAATATGCATTCAAATTGAAAGCCCCTTGCGGGGCATAGCTGACTCTGAAACTGCTGAAGAACCTTAAATACTTTTTCTAGAGCTACTTCTATGCATGCAGTCACTGATAGGGCCTTGTGGTCAGACAGGAGTGAAGGGGAGAAAATGTAACAGGTCTGAAGGACTTGCTATCACTGGGGAACACTTTCTGCAGATGGATGAGGAAGTCAGAGCCCACAGCCCTTCTTGAACTTCGTTTCCTCTCTTTGTACTTTGTATTCCTGCTTTTGAATAGGAGATAGTGATACAGCTGTAGGGTTAATATAGATCAGCTTTCCCCACTTAGGTGCAGCATTCCTTGGGCTTAGCTGAGAAGTGCTGAATGTTCCTTTAAAACCATCACTGAAGGAGAGAGGAATCCTGCAATAAAATTGCAGTGATGAAGTTCAAGGACTGTAGTTCTGGCTGGACTGGGAAATGGTTTTGTTTGGTGGTTTATCTGTGATTTATGCTGGAAGCTAAAACTGTGCCGTGCAATACGCTTAGGTGGAGTGGTGAGGCTGTCTGGGCTGGGGAGGCAAGCCAGTTGTGCACATTTTCCCTTAAAAATAGCATTTAACAGGAGGCTAAAGAGAAAGTAGTCAGTTTTCTTCTCTCACTAACACCACTTCAGATGCACTACATTGACATGCAGGACTTGTGAGCTTGCAGGCTGGGAACCAAATGTTTTCTCCTTACTGTGGAAGAATATTTCTGCCTGAAGGACTTCAGGTTTTGTTTTCTAAATGGAATAAAATCTGATCTGAGTTTTCAAGTGCATTTTTACAGTTGCTCACTGCAGTTACATTCTGAGTCTTGCAGTATTTTGTTGGTATTTTGGTCTTTCCCTTTCCCTAGCCCTACAAGAGCAGTACATTAAAATCTACTTCTCCAGAGCAAAGCATAAAAAAAGAGGGTTTATATAGAGATGGTGAAGCAAATCTGCAGACTTTTGACGTCCAGATTTTTTTAGGCTGTGTAGGCACTTGAAGATACAGGGATACATCTGGTAGGGAGTTCAATTCTCAAATCAGTATCAGGGTACAAACAAGGGTGTAGGTGCTCTGCATGAAAATCTCTCCTTTTAGGATTGGGAGTTCAGTTCCAAAACAGTAAAAGCAGGATACAGACAGGCTCCTAAAAATCATGGTGAGCTCCACAGATTGGGAGAGGTTTTTTAAAATTCAGGCCGTTTGTAACCAGAAAAAAAGGAGACCCTAGAAACGTGTAGTGTTTGAATTGCATTAGAGCTGTTCCCTGGCAGAGCCCCATGCCTTTTTTAAAAAGGCCACAGACCTTGGATCACCCAACGCCCTACTGTTAACCCGCTCTGCTAGAAAGGGTGAGGCATTGAACAGAGAGAGGCTGCTAAAGTACATATTTAAGTGGAGGAATTGAAAGAAAGATGCTTGTAAAAGCATTGGTCAAGTATGGGCTGAGAAGCTGTGCTCTTTCATGCTGTGCTTATATTTGAGTACTGAGAAATAAAGCTGCCTTGAAAGAGGCTTGGATGTGTCATGGATCCTTTTCTCAGGCTGAGGAAGCAAGCCTGCTTTCTCACAGGCAGACAAGCAGCTGTACCCCTCAGCAGATAATTTGCTCAATGACTGATGAAGAAGTGCACTCCACAGCTGAGTGTTAGCATTTCACTGAAGAGTTTAATTTTGAACAGGAAATGCCAGCCTGGAATGGGAGATGTTCTCAGTGGTATATCTCCTGTGGGAAACCAGGGGAGTGGTGGACCAGTCTTGTGGTGGACTTGGGTGCTCCAGCATTCCTTTGAGTAGTCACTGCTTATTTTTAAAAAGGCATTTGGGCTGTTGAATGCTTTGCTGAAATGCTTTTGCATTTTTAGATGGGAAGAAATTATCTCATTCACCTGTTCAGCCAACTGCCTTTTATTAAAAGTGAAGCAAAGCCACACAGTGGAAGGATGTTTAAAGTGTTCAACTGCTTTATTAGTTGAAAGAGGGGTGTTAAAAAAGTGGGTGGGCTGTAACGGATTAAAGAGACAAGGAAACCAATTTCCTAAGAAGACATCATGGTTGTACTATTAGTCACACATTGTGAGAGATAAGGAAGCTATTAAAAGTATGTTACGTATGGGGATTTTTGTCAGCAGAAAAGAGCACAGCAGCCCTCACTACAAAGTGAGCAGTGCAGATGTTGGCTACAGGAGAATCCTCTGGATTAGAGACAGATTGAGTGTCATATACTCCACCATCAACAGCACAACTCTTCCTTTGTGTAGTGCTCATCTAGCCTAAATTTAACTCCTGCACCATTTTCTGTGCCAATTGGCTAACTCTTCTATAACTGCTCTATAACCTTGTCACAGGTGACTGTTCTGGCTGCTGCAGAAGAATCATGCAATCAACCCGATTTTCCCCATTGATTGTATTTCATAGTCTGGGAGACAGTAGTTTCAAGGCAGTTTTGTTACATGGTACATCCTGATACTGACTCTTTACATAAATTACCTAACTTTCACCAATCAAAAGGGGATTTTTGGGTTTTTTTCCATCTGTCTCATAAATGGAAATATTATTTTTTTTCAGATACATAGCTGATGCATAGGGTAATGAATAAGAGTCCTTGAATAGCCCAGATTATTGTTCTTTATTTCTAAGAAAATATGGTATTATCACACTGCTTTATTAAACTACATCTCATTTATTATCTGCTGTGGTTATTAATAGCTCTGCTAAATAATTCATTGTGTGAAATTAATTTTCAAGGAAACTACAAATCTGAAAAGCCATGTGCAAACACTGTCTTCAAATATCATTATTTCTTTGACTGCATGGGTGAAAATACATTTTTAAAGTTTGTTCCTGTCTTGTAGCTAGGTTCCTAGCTACTTCCTATAAAAGTAGTTGCAGGTGCCACCTTTTCCTTAAGTAGCCTTTAACAAATCTTGCAACTCATGTTAAAGCTTTTCTGAAGAGTACTGTGACTTTGTTGTGCTGTCATAATTTCTAGTGGGTGAAGTCTCATCTCTAGATATTATAGCTTGAACCAGGTCCTATAATTTTCTCCTGAACCTTTCCCTAAGTTAATAGTATTTTTGTTTCCTCTGCAAAGTGAGAGAGCTTAGAAAAAGGCTTGATGATATTTTCTTGTGGCTTTCACAATGTCCTTCTGTGATTTCTCATATATTTTCTGATCTCCAGAGCTTTCATAATTTTACAATAACTTGTGTTTCTTTTTCTAGTTCTACAGCATGTGTCTAAATATACTGATTGTGACAGTCAGCTTCTGATTAATGGTTTCTAAAGCCAAGGACTGTGCTGTCAGACAGGTTGAATCTGATTTATGGAAACTTCAGCTGCAGAGGGACAACTTAATAATAATTGGCTTTCCTAGCTCCCCATCAATTGCTTCATCACTTAAGATTAACTTCTGCAGGAAAGCATATCAGTGAAACCATCTGGTTCTCATGGCTTTTATGTGTTTAAGTATTCCTTCCCATCTGACCACTTCTTTGAGTTATGAAGCATTCTTATTATCCTCACAGTGTGGGTACTTGCACTTAATGAATCCATAGATGACTTTTGTTCCACCTACATGAAGGATGACTGCTTTCTTTTTACAGTCCTGTCATCCTACGAGTGGAGCAGGAATGGGAGGGTCTCATGTGCTAATGACAGAAGAGGCTGCACATTCCCGTGCAGCCTCTGTGAGAGTATGTGCTGAAAAGGAAAGGAGGAAGAGAAATAGACAGTTCCTCTTGATGGTCTGAAAGGAGTGGAAAATGAAGTAGGAGCAGGAACATGAGTATTGCAGTGTAGGAATAATGTTAGAAGGAAAGGATCATCTGAAGGAAGGAATGCTTCCAAGGATGTAGGGCCAAATCAACATCAGTTAAACTGCGAGGTGCTACTTCAGAGACTAGAAGGGGCAAAGACTGATTAAAATGAGTTTTCCAAGGACAAAATACAGTTAGTCCCTGTCCACATTTTAATCCTACAAGACCATGACCTCAGGGCAATCAGAGTCAAGGACAGGACTGCTGTCTGTTCAGTTGCTCTGTGGGCCTAACCAAGCATCACTCTCTTGTTGCTGTGCCAATATATTTTTTTACTAATTTTCTGCATGAAGTCCCAACCTGAGGCATGGTGTCCAGTCTGCTTCTTGTTCTACAATTCCCACATATCCTTGTCTCTCATTCTGTCTGTCCTTTCCATGGACTCATTTTCCTCACAATTAAACATCTCAGTGTCCTGATTAATTGTTCCCTATTACTTCAGTTACATCCTAGTCTTTCTTAAATCATGATCTTCGTAGTTTTGCAATCTTGTTTGCAACCCTATTTTTAATACTCCCTTTTTGCTTCTGTAGAGACAGTAAAGTTAATTTTTGTTGCATTGGACTACTTTTTTTCACCAGTAGCATGGTGTAATTTCTGCTCTTGCTGGGTAATAAGCAGAAACTACTATTCTACAACTACTAATAAGTACCCATTTTTCTAAGAAGGTAGAAGAGTTGTCCCTGCAACAACCTGGGCAGAAGTTCTTCCCTTCACATGACAGCAGAGAAAAAAAATCATTTACTTGCTTCCTGTTTTAATGCTCAGTCCTTCACAGAGTCACACCTGCAGTCCTCTCATTTCATCAGAAGATAAATGTTAAACCAGAACCGTTCAACAGCCAGAATGGTTTGAGTACATTTATTTTCCTGTGCCACTTGCCGTCAAGTGCTGGCGCCTGAAACACT
Organism: Bombycilla garrulus; assembly: GCA_013400315.1. Taxonomy (NCBI): domain Eukaryota; kingdom Metazoa; phylum Chordata; class Aves; order Passeriformes; family Bombycillidae; genus Bombycilla; species Bombycilla garrulus. Next base: position 289,954 of record VXBU01014368.1, read on the forward strand.
TGTTTTAATTCTATCCCAAGACATCTCCAGCAGAACATCTGTATCTATATAGCTGGACAGTGATTAACACTGCGTAGAGCAGGCTGTGGCACTGGAAATTTTTGGTATTATTGCTTGGCACTAGCAATTCCATGCTCCTTTCTTATTCCCTGCCTTCTAGCAGTTAATCTGCCTGACCAGATCATAAATATGACCTGATAAAAAAAACATTCCCTGGTGATGGTCACTCAGTGTCACTGGCACCTCCCTCCAGCCACTACTCAGCTTGTGTGCAGCCTAGCAGAGGAGTTGTGTCCCATCCAATAGCAGCTGTGAGCTAAAGGGCAGGGGTGCTGTTACCAGACATGGGTGTTTGACCTGGAATAATAAATAATAATGCAATTTTCTGTGCAGATCTCTACCACTTCGGATTCTATCTGCTGCAATATGCTCTCTGCTTTTCACTTTTTTCACTTCTGTGGCAGCCCTGTCTGCATTGCCTCCAGAGACAGGGCTGTATGCAGACAGACGCTGACACCTCCAGGGGAGGTGTACTCTCTGCTTGATATAAGGCACTCTGCATAATCTGCTGGTGTAAATATGCATTTAAACACTGCTTTCTATCCACTCAGAATCAATCATGCTTACTTACTGAGTAAGTGACTACTTACTCAGCAACCTTATCAGATCTCGTCGCTTACAGTTTTGCTGTTAAGATATTCATTTTACATAAAAGATCTGCTTTTTTTAGAACATGCATTGTAATTCTTCCTTGTCTCTTGACGTTTTTTTGGTAATTCACAGAAATACATTTGCACAAAAGCAGAAGACAAAATACTCTTGGAAATATATAGCTATATGTATATATTTTTCATTTTTTTAACAGGAAGAATTCTAAATGCTTCTTGGTGTAATTCCTTCAAATAATCTTTATTTGAAACAACTTTAATAATAAATGTGCTGAAAATCTCTCGGGTGCTGAAAATCTGTCAGGAGTTTGTAGGTTTCCTGTGCCAGCTGTTCCCTGTAAGTCAGAATAACATGTGTTTCTTTCCCCAGACGGTGAACATTATCTTTGAAAAAATCCCAGAAAACGAGAGTGGAGATGCTTGTCAAACTATTCAAGTTAATGTTCTGGACTGCGACACCATAGGCCAAGCCAAGGAGAAGAGCCTTCAGGCTTTCTTTAATAAGAATGGTTTTCTCTATGGTCTTCAGTTGGATGAAATTGGTCTTGGTAAGAGAATGTAACTATGTTGTATTTTCATGGAGGTTACTGGTCTGTTGTGGAGTTTTCTTGTTAGGAATGCCTACCTTTGGCTTTGATTCTTTTCAGAGTTCATACAGAATGTAGGTTTTGTGAAGAATTCTGAGACAAAAACTAGATCATTTATGTTACCAGTTAGAACACTGGAGCTGTATCTGCTTCACTTCTGCAAGGACTTCAGCATTGCAATTAACAAACAGATGTTATTTATTATGCGTATGTATTTTCTCTGTTCCTTTTCTGGGGTAAGCAGGGTGGTCCACGTAAGTACAGCTGGTTGTTACATTTTGTCAGTGGATAAGATGACGTATTATGATTATCAAGTATTTTAGTTCCTATCTACTATTCCTCCTACCTCCCTTCTTTCCTTCCTACAGGCCTACATTGCCCTTGGTCACAAGAGCCTTCAAAAAAATCTTATTTATAGTCAGATTAGGTTTATATAATAGTTCCCCTGTGACTCACAAAGTCATCTACAATATCTAAGACGTAAATAAAAGTGTTCCAGCAGATGAGTCAAACCACCTTTCCTTGTTGGGCTTTCAAGAGCCCAAGGTTTGTAGCTACCACCACCAAGGCACTTCCCACATACCCTAGTGGGAAACATAACAAACTGTATATTATTGCCATTTGTCACCTCCTGGACTTTCTCCCTAAGATGTTGATACTTCCTCACATTCTCAGACTCTGTGTTGGCAAGTGCTCATGATTTACTTTCATGTCTGATGTCTCCATGTCTGTGTCCTTTACAAGTGCCTGACCACCCTTCACAAGTACTGCGTCAGTCTTGTACAGCTCTTTTTAGTAATCTCTTAGAAGTGGCTTGTGGAACCTTTCTTCTACTCCCAATGTTAACAGCAGGGCACAATTGTGCAGCAGAATAGAGATTAGGTGAAGGCATTTCCAAAAACTCTGCCTTGACCAACACAAAGTGAAGCACCAAAACCTGCTGAAAGGGAGGCTATCCAGGCTGTCATCCCAGAAAAGGAATCAGAAGTGTGGGAGCACAAAATCACTTTTATGTGACCTAGCACAAGAGAAAAGCAGCTCAGTTGGGAGTCACTGGTCCAAAAATAGTTAGGTGTTGTTTTTCTTTACAAATATTTATACAGTGAGAATGCCATTGGTGTGTAATTGTTTTCTATTGCTGTCACACTGCAGAACTTGTATCTGAGGAGCAGCAAAGAGAATTGTTGGATATTGATGGTTCCTCAGAGGTGATGGAGGATGGGATAAGGAAGCTAAATACCATCGGTCATTACGAGGTAAGCACAGAAGTCAGACCAATGAGTTGAGAAGGTGTTTCTCCACAGCTCTCAAATGTGATCTGCACAGCTTGAAGTCATAGCTGAGTGTCATCTGCAGAGGGAAAGAATTGTGTGGCGCACAACATTGTTGCCAATGAGTCATGTTTTCTGTTACTTTTCAGAGGTTTCCTTGTTGCAGGGTTGCTTGGTTCAAACATACCAGGTAAACTGTTACTTCTGTCAAGAATTTCATTTAAAACAGAAGCTGATTTCCAGCTATGAACATTGTCTTGGGTCTTTTTCAGTCCCTGCTGTTGAGTTTTTGTTGCACCATGAGCAACTGTTTTCCTCATCTCACCACATATTTTGGTTATCTGAACTGGCAGTATTGCTACATCTGAAATCTCATTGTGAGTCAGAATAAAAAGGATTGATGGCTTTTCCCTCTTTTCTTGATACCTCCTATGTCAATCTCCTTGCCTTTTTCTCTCTCTGTTTCTGCTTCCATCTGCTGTTGGCACTTGTACCATAAGTCTTCCCCTCTGCTTCCAGCTGCACTTGTAAAGCAGTTGTTTGCAATGCTGCAATAATCTGTCCATCATTGCAACAACACACAAAACTGCAACTGGTGGCAGAGCCCTCCTGGATGTAGCACACTGTGAAAGCATTGCAAGCAGCATTTCTTCTCTAAGGAGTTATCAGTGACACCAGTCAAAATAGAGAGTGAGATGTTGGAGGAAAATGTGCAGCGGGTGATTGGCCTCAGGTGATATGGAAGTTCACATGTGATGCTTGGAGATTGATTTTGGAAGTGGAGATTATCGTGTTGAGTGCTTTTACAGATCTTTCCTCATGCCTTGTTGAATTTGAAAATCTGGCTCTTAACATGTTCATAAATTTTTATTTATTTAGAAGTTTTGCTGCCGTAGGGCTGTGCTGTGCTGTGCTGTGCTGTGCTGTGCTGTGCTGTGCTGTGCTGTGCTGTGCTGTGCAGTGCAGTATGGTGCTGAGGAACCTAAGCCAGCATGGAACATGTTGCTGTCTGCATGAGCAAATACTGTGCCATCCATAGAGAAATGAGGATTCCGAGCAGGACTTTGTATCCTGGGCAGAAGACAAAGCTGCTTAGATCTGAAGCAAGCTCATTTGGAGTCCCTTTACAGATTTCTGTAGGCATTTGTTGCTCTCCTTACCTCACAGGGGTCAGCAGTGAACCCAGATGTCTTGAGCCACCATCCAGTGGCTCTTCCTGTGCCTGTCTTGAATCTTGGCTACAGATGAACGTGTGACCTCCTCCACTCCACTTAGAGTGGAGAGAGATTTTGTACAAGTTAGGGTCTTGTAGTGTTGAAGTTTGAGCCTGTGCAGCAAAGTTCAGTGTAGATCTGAATTAGATTAGATGTTTGAACTTCTGTCTAATGCAGCAGTGCCTGCCCTCTTTACCACAGGCAGCTATTGCAGGTGCTCCCTGCTTTTCCCAGCAGCCTTTTGCATACCTGGAACTCATGGCATGCTGTGGCTCATGGGTGTCAGACCTCATGGTCTGCTCCATTGGCTTCTGTCATCCCTTGGTATCTTTGTCCCAGCCCTTGTTTTGTCTGAGGTTTGTGCAGGCAAGGGTTTATTGCAGTTGCAAGTTAGGTAGGAGGCTCAGTTGTTTTTGAAAGTTGTAACTACACTAATTATAGCTTAGCAGCTGCCTTATGGAAATTGTGCTATATCTCTTTGATATTTTAGTTCACATTTTCTGACAAAGTAACGTACATTTTAGGTAAAAGCTCAGTGGCATTTTAGGCAGTGGCTTAGTGGCAAGTATTAGCCATTAGCATATCTAATTTTCTTGTATGCATATTGATGCAAAAAGGAATGTGAAAATGTCTAGATAGCAAGAAAAAGGAACATTGCATACACTCTTTGAGGGCAGTAACATTGCCTGAGAAATACCAACTTACATTTTAACAGTTTTGTGGTGAGCCTGAAATTTTCTTTGTCTTAAATGCTAGAAAGTAACCAGATGCTTGAAACTGGGAAGTACCATAAAATCTTGTTAAGACGCTGGAGCATGAGGGTTGTGTTGTGAAGGTCCTAGAGTCACCAATCAATCTTCAAAAAAGTAGACTTAGTTTTACACTGATTTTTAAAATATGCAAGAACAGTATATTTGCATTTTTGTGTCGTGTTTGTGAAGAGAAAAAATCCACTGTACTGTTTGACTGTCTTATGCCTCTGGCCTGTGTGCTACTTTTGCTCTAATTTTTTGGCTCCTAGGAGGTTTATCAATATGCTTATTTATGAGGTCTGTACTATCACTTCCATGAGAATAACCAGAAACTAGGACAAGAAAGTTGCTAACTATCTTGACATCTATTCCCCACACAAGAAGAGAGCTAGACAGTCACTTTCAGATCTGCTCTCCAGTCACAAATCTCCAGTTTATCAGCTGATACAGGTATCACGCAATCCAGGAACAAGCAGAGTCCCATCGAGTGAAACCAAAGGTGATCCCAGGAGCTCACTGGCAAGGACTGGATTACAGTGAGGACAGGAGGCCTGGGGAACAATAGGCATAGAGCCACACTACCATGTCTTCTGTTTTGCAAAGTAGCTGTATTCCATGTTTTCTAGATTGGAAGAGATCTCTCTTCTCCCTGTTTGTCCCCCTCAATAATTCACCTGACAAAGCAAAGATATGAGGTGTCCATGGGAGCAGCCCACTACAAAGAGTGATTTAGACACCAAGATGAAAAAGAAGAGTTTATTTAAAATGCTTTTGTTTTTTAAATTGTGTCACACTGAAAGAAACAGCAAGTATGGCTGCTGTAGTAACGATAAAGAAGAGAAAGCATAGTCTGCTCGCTGCTAAAAGCATAATTTGTCCCAAAAATAAAACCTAGAGTGTGGGCTTTGGTCATGGCTGCTCTGCAGCAATGCCTCTGATTCCTGGAGGAAAGCATGGTTCTTCCTCTGAGCTCTGCCCACCTCCCTCAGGACAGAAGTCAACACATTTCAGCACTGAGCTGCCCTCCTACTTCTTGGGGAGGAATGGAGGCAGCGTGTTGCTCACTTTTCTCCGGGAGGGGACAAGCTGCTGGGTAGCACTGTTCCTCTTTATCTATCTTCAGGGCCAAGTAGGAGGACTATCTGGGTGTTTGTATCCCTTCACAAGCTAGCCTTAGCGCATATTCCTATTTGTAGTGTGGTTTTCAAGTGTTCTGTACTATCTAAAATAGTTATGAAAGTCTGTATGATAGATGGAATCTCTACAAAAAATCATAAAATAGACTGCATTTACTTTCCAGGAGCAAATGTAAGTGCAGATTTTTTTGGCACAAGACACAGCTTTTGATAGAGTATCTTAATGTTTAAACTGGTTTCTCACACCAGGCTAGCTGCCAAGGTTTAAAAAACACTTAAATTATTTTGGCAGAGATCCCTTCCTAGAACTGGCCAATTGTTTTTGTAATTATAGAGGCAAGTACACTAGCACTTGGCAAGACTCAACGTTTGATAGCAGAGCAGTGGTGTAGTTCTCAGTGGGAGCCATTTTTTAGTTATTCTTTGACAATAAAAGCATGGCTTGCCAGTTTGTTTTAAAGATAATGCGTAACATCCTGGCAACACTATAAATTCAGGGAAGGAGGAGGTAGATTTTTCCTAGAAATCCCAAGATGGTAAGATACAGATCTTGATCTTATGGTGTATAAATATTTTGCTCAGTTTGAAAATAGTTCTTGGGACCATCAGGCTAAACCCTCAAAAAGGCCCCTCCACAGGACATGGGTAGAACAGAGCTGAAAGAAAGGGGACCAGAGGAGAGTTCACCTTTGTGTGCACCTCTGTCTCATCTTCCCATAAGATCATATTGCACTGGACGCAGAGAATTTAACCTGAGCAATCTATTATAAAAATGGATGCAAGAAACAGCGCAGAGAAGTAGATGAAAATGAAAGTGTCCTCATGCAAACTGAACCAGAAAAATCAAAGGAAGGGAAAGGTCTTCATGGCTGGTGCACTGGAAGAGGTGCCTTCCCACTTGGCTGGGTAGTGCTGACAAAGTTCAGCTGCTGCCCGTGCCTGAAAGCCCAGTCCTGGCTGCCTGCTGAAGGCCGTGCTCATTGTGGTGAGATCACAGCAGGCTGGGCTGTCCTGCACTGCCATGGCATGAGGGACAGAGGAACAGAGAAAATGAAACTGAGGGTTTTGTGAATTCTAAGCACTCTTGTTTCAGTATGATATGTTTGGGTTTTTTTTTCTTTCAGATTTCAAATGGAGCAACCATAAAAGTCTTCAAAAAGAAGACAAATACCCGATCAGGTAACAAACAGACTGCCATCTATTTGAACTTTTGTGCAGAATGGTTGGGAATGCAGAGAACTGAGCTATGACAGATTGTGTCTTGGTCAACAGGAGGTCAGAGAAGTTGGTACTTTGATATAGTTGAGCCAAATGGAAGAGCTCTGGCTCTGGGTCTCTGGCAGGCACAGTGGGCCTAAAAGGAGGAAAGAAAGCAAAGGAAAGGACAGAAGGGCTTACAGTCCTCAGCAAATGATTATATGGAGATACAGGCTCATAGGCAGGAAAGCAGGACAGGGAAGCCCAGGCGACACAAAGAGAGGAAAAATGCCTCTCTCTCCCTGTGATGCCCAGAACTGTTTATCACAGACATAGTGCTGCACTGTCCAGAGACATGAATTATAAAAAACCCCACTGTTTGATGGTTTTCCTTATTCTCTTGACTGTGTTTCTGAAAGCATTGACTTGGCTGTCTCAACAGCATGTCAGAAGATAAAGGGTGCTTGCAGGGGGCCAGTTTATCTCACCTAGTCCTGTGATGCAGGTTGCTCCCACCCAGCTGGTGGATGAGGGGAGAACTTTTTGTAGCCCCTGTGAAGAAACACACTCCTAACATGTGTTTCCTTATCATCAGAGACATGAGAGACATCTCACTGCATCTCACTGGGGTGGCCTCTCCCTCAGCAAAACTGAGGTGGTCTGTTCCCAGCTGTTGTGTTTAAGCCTGACCTCAGCCCACCTGCACTCAGCACTTTTAGAGACTCAAACCACTGCAATCATCTCATCTTGTCCTCCTTTCAGAAGAGCTGTGATTGCTGCCAGCTTACCCCAGCAGCAGATAGGATGCTGTAGCCTAGTGGTCTGAGCTAGAGGTTGGCACTGGGGTGGTGCACAGGGTCCATGCATTTCTCGGAGACTTCACCCACGCTGCAGGCAGAAACACTGACTTTGCTTGCTTGGCATTCCTGCATACATCCTGCTGCACGGCCCAGAACCCAGCAGAATGCACAAGCTTGTAGCTGTGTGTTTCATTAATGGCTGTTTGCTCTCTGCTTTTGTTGTTTAGATGTGGACTACTCAGATGAACACTGTCATTTGGTGAGTTGAGTCATTACACTGCTAAGTGGTAGATTTAATACTGGGCTGTATTTGGATCTATGTAATCTCTCTAATCTCTCCATGACAGATTTTACCAGACTCAGAAGCAAACAAAGATGTGAAAGGAGCAGGTCACAAAGGAAAGCAAAAATTCAAAGTGAAAGAAATGTATCTCACAAAACTTCTGTCAACCAAGGTAAACCATAAAGGCTTTATTTTGGGGAGGGCTGATGTTGGCTTGGCTAGATTGGCATAACAGAAACACAAAAAACCAGGAGTTGTGCAGACTTCCTATGTGTGAATCAAACGTTAAATGAAAAGGTAGAATATAAAATTCACTGTGCTAACTATGGGGTATGACCATTTTCAAAGACAGACACATTTCACAGACAGACACATTAGGTCTTCTAATACTAGATTTCTAAAATTGTCTGATTATGCATAGTATTTCTTCAGTAAGCACAGCCTTTTTCTCAGGTAAAAGAAAAAAGGTTGTTATTTAGCTTATGGAAAGTGAGTTTTACCACAGAATCCCATAGAGTGAGAATGAACCCATCTGAAATAACAGCTTTCAGTCAACAAACTTCTCACTCTGTTCTAGAGTTTGCCCACGTTAGAGACGACTTCTGAGGCCTGAGTCTCACAAGATACTGCCCACGAAATGAAATAATCTGTTAGGGTTTCAGATTAGGCATTCAAAATAACTAGATTAATTTTAAAAGCAAGGTCCTTAGGATTTATAATGCAACTACCTAATTTATACAAGGTGCATTTTTTAGGTGCTCACTCCCTCTGGTAATGTCATCTTGTTTCTGACTTACTCAAAATGGTTAGAAAACAGCATATTGCATAAAATATTAATGAGTGCACAACACTGAGAGTTGTGCGAGAGGCCTGAAGGGATGGTGATTATAGCCTTCTTGAATTTAAAAATCTATCAATCATTATTTAACTAGGTTGTTGATAGCATCTGAAGTAATTTGGGACAGTCCCCAAAGTGAGAGTGAAGACTGATCATTTCTCATTACCTGTGAAAACTAACATGAGCCCTCAGGAAATGCTGGGGTAAACCAGTAATGTCTTACAGTGGGAGACTGAGGAACAGAAGAAAAGATCAAGCTTTTTAGAAACAGTCCTTTTAAAAGCCTTTAAATTAATCATCTCCTTCTCCAAACTAGGACAGTGCCCTGAACAACAGAGTTGTGAAATGCCTCTCATGATAGGCTGTGCACTAAAGGAAATTGCATCTCACCATCTTTCTCTCTCTGCTCCCCTCTCTCCAGAACATGCACACAGACACAATTGCAGAGTTTACCACATGAAATTAGTTGGCCAGTATTCATCAAGGCCTTGGGATATGCTTAAATCCTTCTTGTCAAGAGAAGATTGGGCTGAACTGAGCTTCAGAACAGATGTGAAGAAAAGAACCACAAAACAGTGTTTTGCTTTGCTTGCCTCTACCTATGAATACTCTGTGATTATGTCAGTGAGTCCAGCAGTCGTGAGCTAAATATCTTCACTTTCATATGAGAAATACCCAGTTTCCAGTTTTCTCTCTAGTATTGGTGTCTTATAGCACCCAAAGCTGTTCTCCTAGAATTAGATCAAGTGTCAGAGCCACTTGGCTGTGAAGTGTTGATGAGCACATGTGTTGAGCATGTGTCACTACATGGCACCTGGAGGACCAGTGCCCTAGGAAACTGGCTAAACTGCTTTTTCTCACCCCCCCTCTTAATTCCAGTCACAAGTTCCAAATGCTTATAGCAACAGTGGCAACAGTATCCCAAGAGTTGATGCTGTTTTTATTAGCCCATGTGGTTCTTCCCACCTTTGATTTATTCTCCTGTGAGCAGAGCAGTAGGACATGTGACAAAAGCAAGGAACTCCTTGTGGGATATTGTAGTTTCATTTTTGTTATTGTCTTGTTTGCCAATAACCTATGGCCTTGATGTTTGCCACAAGCATACTGTAATTTCTGTGTGTGGTTGTCTCAGGGCACACACAGCTCTCTGAGGTAAAATATCCTATTCTTTTCCTGTGTAGTAATAACAAAGCATTAACTTTGTTACTTTTCAGGTTGCAATTCATTCAGTTGTGGAAAAGCTCTTCAGGAGCATTTGGAGTTTACCCAACAATAAAGCACCTGTTGCCATCAAGTACTTTTTTGACTTTTTGGACGCCCAGGCTGAGAGCAAAAAAATAACTGATCCTGATGTGGTCCACATATGGAAAACCAACAGGTATGCCACAGGATATGTGCAGGGGTATGTGTGCTTTCTGAAAACATAGTTGTAAAAATGGAATGTGTTAAGTGTGATCAGAAGAATAAGATTTTGGCATGTCTGGGAATAAGATGTGGTTTGGCTTTGTGGATAACAGTAACTTTGGTGTATCGATTTAATACAACACAAACCACCAGAGCTTCAAGGTCTGTGCAGTCTGCCCACCGCCTTCACGCTCTGAAAGGAGTAGCTGCAGATTGAGAGCATTATTTGAAGCTGGGTGCCTCACAGATGTGTTTGCTCCATAGCCTTTATTCCCTGACCCCTTTTTTAGTGTGAAGGAGCAGCCAGGAATGTGCTTCCTCTCATGAGTGCAGTTGCAATTAAGGACCATTTTAAAGCAGTTGTGCTACTTGAGTGGCTGATTTTAAAGATGTTTGTTCTTTCTCTTGTCTAGTCTTCCTCTTCGCTTTTGGGTGAACATACTGAAGAATCCCCAGTTTGTCTTTGATATTAAGAAGACTTCACACATAGATGGCTGTTTGTCTGTAATCGCACAAGCTTTCATGGATGCCTTTTCTCTCGCAGAACAGACACTGGGGAAGGTAATGCTGCCCCTTCAGTCTTCTACTACTTTCTCAACCAATGTCTTTTTCAACCATATAATGATTAAGATGATGAAATCCTGGATCTGCTGATATTGGGGGCAGAATTGTCAAGGGCCTAATTAAGCTGGGTTTCCATTCCTTGTCATCTGTCTCCTGAGACTTTGAAGAATTCACCAGTAGACAGACACAGCTATGAGAGTGCCTTATTTGTAACTAACTGTTGCTTGTTTTCTCGGCAGTTCAGTTCTGCACAATGTGTTTACACAATAGGTGGCAGAACGTGGAAATTTTAATGAATTTGTAATGTAGTTTTAAACAAAAGTATTAAAAGTATTAACTTTATTATATATTATAATATATANTTTGTCTGCCACACACCAGTGTGAAGAAAACTCACACAAAAGTGGAAGCTGTAAGAATACTGAAAGACCACTGATGTTTGAAACAGTTCCTTTCACATATATTAGCTGCTCCCTTTTTATATGCAAAATTATTTGCCGAAGCAACAAGTTCAGGAATCTTGCATTCAAAAACTCTTTAGTATAGTGTCCAGAACTGTGGGGATCAGAAATACTTCATTTTCCCCCAGGGTATTTTTCTTTTCTTTGGACCAAAGCAGGAAGTTTTTGTTCAGGCTCATACTACCAAGAAAATCAGGCTAGAGACTTTTTAGTCTAAAAGAATTTCTATAAAAATGAACTAATATCCTATGTTATCTAATCCAACTGCACATCTCTTAAAGGTAAATAGCAAATAATGTGCTTATTTATCTTAATTTAGGAGTAAAGTATCATAAATTAAAGCTAATCATATCACTTCCTTGATGGAAAAACTGCAAATGAGCAGTTGTTAGATTGTTAGGTTTCTGTGCTTAAAATCCACTGTGCAGTACCATTGAAACAACAGCTCCTGTTAGCTATTTGAAAAGAGATGCTGAAACCTTATAAAGGTTTATATTACAGTAAACATCTTGTGACCTTTTAGTACTAAAACGTATTTACTTTTATGATTTTTAGGCTTTTGTCTTGAAGCATCTTTTAGCCATTTAGAAAACAAACATTTAAATTACTTCATCACACATTGGAAACAGTGGTGACAAGATAACACATGATTGTGTCATTTTTGCCTGGAGCTTAAACAAGAAACTACCAGCCCCCACTTTTACATTCTGAAAATCAGTATTCCGGGTGGGGCTTTGGCTTCTATCACAAGTATCAGCACTGATTTCCTCGAATGAGCCTAAAGCTCCTGGGTAGGTTAGTGCTGACCTGGATAGCTGAAGTGCTGGGGTGAAAAAAAAAACCCTTTGTCTGTTCATGTCTGGCAGTCAGCTCTCCGTGCTCTCAAACCCCTGACAGAGAGGAGTAGCAGGGACCAAGTAGATTTAGGGGAACCTCCGCCAGGATGGCATCTAACAAGTCTCTCTGGTGTGTCACTGGCCGGAAACTTCCCTTTCAGCAGTACTGCTGAATCCTGTATGTAAATTGGGTATCAGCCTTGGGCCTTTTGGTTCAGCTTTACCATCGTTCAACTCTAGGGACCTGTAAGGAGGAAGTGAGAAGGAAAAGTATATCTGAGGGACAAAAAGTCATCAGTCCTGATGTCAACAGAAATAATTATATGGCAATTGTCATGAAACACAATACACTATTAGTGAGATCCTGCCTCTGGTTTGTATCTTTGTTTCATAACCTTGGTTCCTTGCCTATAACCACAGCAAAGAAAAATGAGTCACACAGACACAATTAGATGCAATTAACTATGTGGAGGTGGAACCTTAGGAAATCTGTGCTGTGAAAAGTTACAAGGCTTCCAATTTTTTCTTTTAAGGAAGCACCAACAAATAAACTTCTCTATGCTAAGGACATTCCACTCTACAAGAAGGAGGTAAAAGCGTACTACAAAGCCATCAGGGATCTGCCTCCACTGACCACTGCAGAGGTTGAAGAATTTCTAGCTCAGGAATCTAAGGTATGGTTGAGAAGCAGCAGCTTAATTTGCTTTCATGTTAAGTGTTTATTTTTTTAAAGGAGAAGTATCTGACCAGAACTGTTGTCTGTTTTAGAAACATGAAAATGAATTTAATGAGAAAGTGGCCTTGTTTGAAATCTACAAATACATAGTGAAATACTATGATGAGGTAAGCTCATCTACATTTTTTAATCCTTTATGTGGGGCTTGACACAGTAAGCAAGGGCTGGGCTGCTATGTGACCTGCTGGGTGCCACTCCAGAAGCAGCCCCTCCTTAATGCAGCCAAGGCTGCTCCTGTTGAGCTGTGAGGGGCTGGAGCAGCACAGCCCCCAGGGTGGCTCGAGCCCCCATCCTTCCGAGGGGGCACAAGCCAAAGGTTTATCAGTGCACCTTTACTGTCCCTGCTGTATTGCACAGAGACAGTAGCAAAAACCTTTTCCTTGCAGTTTTGAGAAAGTTCCTATATGGTCAAGACTTCTTGTTTTACTGTGTTTGCAGAGTCTCTGCAAATGCCTCTCACAGCTCCTCTGCGCACGCTCCATTTCCCTGGAGGTTCAGAAATCAGATTAGACTGTAGCACCAGGGTTCTCAGTTTAACAGTCAGTGCAAACACCTCAGTGGAGCACACAGCCTTAAAGCAAGAGGTGTCTGCTCCCTTCCCATTATAGCCCTCTTAATGCTCTGCTCTAATAGCCTTTCTCTTAAGAAAAAGCAGCTATAGTTTCCAGTCCCTGCTATTACTAACAAAAGAAATCTTTTCTCAGCTGAAAGTACTTAGTCACAGGCAACCTCTAAGCTGCTTTCTAAGAAAATCCCTGTCCTCCACTTTGCATGATAGGATTCTCCACTCCATTTTGTTCAGCATCCTTAACAGAGGCTGCGTGTGCCTGTGCAGGGACTCAGATAAGAGCCAGCTGGGGTGTGTTGCCTGAAGGCCTCCTTATGCTTCCAGCAGGTTGTCTGGGTTTCCCAGCAACCAGGCCTTTCTCTCTTTCATCCTCAGCAGCAGAGCACCAGCACTTGCTGTAGTCATCCAGCTCTCAGTTACCTCTTAGCTGGCTGATCTCTAACATCCCAAATTACCTGGATTTGGCATCAAATCTTCGCCTCTTGAAACAAGCTTGGGGTGGTACTCAAAATGGCATCACCCTTTATTAAGCTCATTAAAATGATAGATACAGGAGAATTCAGTTTAGTTTCTAGTCTTAGGGCCCATTTTTGCTTTTGTGAAGCTACTAGTAGCTAAACTTAGCCCATCCGTAGAAGGAAGTCTTCCCTCTGCCCTTTCCCCTCTGGCTCTTGACTGGGAGCAGCTAAACCTCTTTCACTGTTTACTGAGACCTGTCCCTGTGTAGTGTTGCCAGCAGAGATTTCAGACAGCAATAGTACTCCATTCTGTCACCTGGGTCAGAGCCAGTTGGGTGACTTAGAGGAAAAGAGGCAGTTTACTGCCCTCAGCTTATAGGGCAGAGGAAGAGAAATAAAATATCACTTGCAAATCTTCTCTAGGGTAAAAACTGGAGGCCTTGCCTCACACTCTGAGAGATGAGCATGTGTTTGGTTTGTTTTGGATTCTTTTGCTTGGCTCAGTCATTCTTTTGTGCAAGTGTTGCAAATCTTGTGATCAGAATGACTTGAAAGGAAAACTACCAAAATAAAGTGTTAAAGTGGGAAAAGAATGTTTACAGATAGGCAGGCACTCAATGGGCTTTTCTGTCAGTAGTTGTTAGAGTATAGAAAAGCAGGCTTTAAAAAAATAGCAAGTAAAATAAGCATTAAAAAAATTATTCTCTCTGTTCCTAATTGTTAACAGATTGTCAGCAAACTCGAGCGAGAACGGGGGTTTGAAGAAGTCCAGAAACAGCTCCAGCAAGTAAAAGCCTTATTTGATGAAAAGAAAAAATGCAAATGGCATTGAGCAGAGCACTGACTCACAGCATCACTGTGGGGGATTTTATATTAGCGCTACTGCTCCCAAAACTGTTTTGACTCACTCTGTGTACAGGGTTTGAAACTTTTGGACACTTTTCTCCACTCTGACCATTCCACATAATCTACGATTGGGAATGAAATATGGGCATGGTTACATATTCACACAGGGGTGTGTGAAAGTGAACCTAATATTGGCAGGGTCAGCATTTTTCGGTACTTGAACACACATAACCCTTTGGTTCAAAAATACTGTCTAGTAAGCTTTTTGCTTACTTTAAAATAGGAGATGTGCAAAATACACTGTAAGTTCGGAGTTGCCCACATGAACTTGCAAGTTGCTTACCTCTTTTTTTTTAAGAGAAAAAGCTGATGTTTCGCCACATCCTTTCAGCAGCTTGGCAAACTGTGAGGGTGAGCTCTGGCATCAGAATACGGGTCAGCTGCAGTTTCCTTCCAGTCAAATGTTCGCTAGTTCCTGTTCAGACAAAACAACAAAAACCAACCAAACAAACAAACAAAACCCCAAACAAAACCCACTCCCAAACACATCAAAAAACCCAACAACAACCTGGCACCAAAGTGGCACTTAGAATAAATGTGTTTAGCAGAAACAGTGGGTCTGAGGTTGGAAGGCCAAATGCCATGTGGCAGGACTTACCTTTGTTAGGTTAGAGTTCCATGTCCAAAGTGAAGTGAATCACTGAGGGGAGGCTTTTGGAGAAGGGCATTCAGCCACCATCAGTCTGTGTTTACATTTTTGACCTTTCCATCCTTAAATAAGCTGTGAAACACTTGTGAGCAGCTTCACAGCTGAAGCTGTACTGAATCAGGACAGTGTTGTGATTTGATGAAGCAGCTGACGATGGCTGCACTTTGGTGCACAAACCTGTACTCAAGTGCATTATCAGCCCATGCATCAGTGCCGACAGTCCTGGCCAGGCTTGTCATCTGGATACACAAGGGCCTCACAG
Organism: Bombycilla garrulus; assembly: GCA_013400315.1. Lineage (NCBI taxonomy): Eukaryota > Metazoa > Chordata > Aves > Passeriformes > Bombycillidae > Bombycilla > Bombycilla garrulus. The sequence continues at coordinate 305,544 of VXBU01014368.1, forward strand.
ACCTAAAGCCAGCATGTGGGGGCACAGGTCGAAGGTTGTTTTAATATTGTTTAAGAACAGGAAGACTGGTGTTTGAGACACTGATACAAATGTGCTGGGGTTGGGGTGGGGAGCGGTAACTGTCTGCCTTAGCATTTTGGAAGGAAGGCGGCCATTACATTTGCATTGGTGGCTGAAGTCGGCCCAGCTGGAAAGCGAGGGCAGGGCTGTGCTGCTGGGATGAGGCCGATGAGTGGCTACTGAGCAAAGCCACAGAGGAGCAGCTGTGGCTCCAGCTCTGCTACAGCACCAGCACAACCCTACCTTCTGCAACAGAGCTGAAATGGTTTGTTACCATGGACTCTGCTTCCGTCACAGGAGGCACATTCTGAGACTGTCACGTACCCTTAGATTTGAGGTAAGGCATTCATGACAAGGAGATACATTTCCATACATTTCTGGAGGGATCCACCACTGGAGGTGAGTGGTGTAGCACAGTGACCCACAGGAAAGGGAAGAGCTGTCACCTGCCGTGGGCTGTGAATGGCACAGATGGCCCAGGTTCGGTACAGAAAGGCGGTGCTGGGGCTGTGAGCAGGCAGAGCTGGCTGCGCAGGGCTCCCAGGCAGCAGAGGGTCACACGGTGCTGCGCTGGAGGAGCCCCAGAGCTCAGGCAGCAGTGTTGATGCTGCCTGCTCTGGTCATGACAAGCACCTGTGGCAGAAGCAAGGCGGGCTGTTAATGTGGAGAAAAGCAAACACAAAACCAGGGTCCTGCTGGTCTGCCCCCTCCCTACCGTGTGATTGCACAAGTTGTTTCTCTTGCATACCAGAGAGGGCAGCCACCAACCAACCCATACTGTGATGGCTTTGTTGTTTTTTTATTTTTTAATTCAAGTTTTACACTTGCTATTAGGTTTACACTTTATACTTGATGGAATGTATGGCTTTGTTCAGGACACTGCACTACAATGTTGCAGTACTTTCAGCAGTTCTCTGCCTGGCACAATGTATTTTGATAAGTTCAATTTTAATTGGAAAAACCACCCACCTCTAACCCATCTTGCCCTCTGTCCTAAAGGAGTGGACCGTGGCCTGACTAGCACTTAAGCTTGGAATACCTGCATGTAAGGGCTTGATTTTTATCGTTCTTAATCTAACCTTTTAAAGCAGCATCAAATAAATAGGAAAAGCACAGTAATTGATACTGGAAGAGAGGCAGGAGCGGATTATACTTTCCAGTTAGTTCTCTTCTACTTCAGGTATTTGCTGGCAGTGCAGTCAAATGAACTGTGATAGTTTTGTTCAACAGTAACCTTCTGTACAGGCAGAAAAAATTATTCCAACATTTCTGCTTGAAAAGCTGTAAAATATAATCTGTTTGCGTGGGTCTGATCCTGTGAACTTCACTATATGTGTTTATGTTGATGAGGAAATGAAAATCAGTCCTATTCTGTATTTGTACTACTGCTTGTTTGCTACAATAGCTTTAATGATTTCTAGAGATTAAGTATGTGTTGAAGCAGGCCATGTAGCTTTACCTACAGCCTGGAATAGGATTATTGCCTTTTATTCAAGCCTCCTAAACAGTGTCACTCTGTTAGTAAATCATTTTTAAGTCATACTGGGACTTTGTAACCCATCAAGTGGATCTCACGAAGTGATGTGAAGTACAATTAAGTGATTGTGGCTCTTTTGGTAGGTTTGGGTCGACACAGAAAACATTGGCATACCTTCCATATCTGCAATTTGCCATTACTGTTACACGGAGAAAAAGAACCACCTCTGGCTATTATGGGTATTATGGCAACACAATGGTTCTAATTGCATCCTCAGAAACAAAAAGCAAACTTCTCTTCAGCTTACTTTCCCATGTTTACAGGCAAACTGCTATGGCAAACAGCGTGTTTCTAACACTGGCTTACAGAGCATTATTTTGCAGTCATCTAGTTTGAAGTCAGATCTTACTAACGTGTAAAGTAATTCCTGTTGTACAGAAGTTAATCTGTTGTTTAAAATGAATGGTCTAAAAAGTGCAAATGACAAATATATGTTGGTGTTTGTATGGGTTTATCTAGAATAAAAGCATTTGGAGGTTAGTTTGATTGTGTACTTTAAAATGGTTACAAGAAAGCAAGCAGAGCTGGTAACAATGCATGGTCATGCAAGGAAGGGAGTGTAAGACACAGAGTGGCATCAGGTGCGAAACAGTGCTGTAGCTCCAGCCCAGCTCCAGGACAGAGCCCAGCAGGTCAGCACAGCACACTTCCATGACACTGCAATTGTGAAGAAGAGGAACAGGAAGGTACAATACCACACCTGATGATGCTGTGGAGGGGAGGCACTGGCCTAAACTCCAGCAGCTGCTGAGCAGTGACCTCCTGCAGAGTCTGAATGGAGGGGCATTCCCTGGGCTCGAGGATTCCCAGCTGCCTTCCCACCTGTGGGAAGCAGCAACAGGCCAGGGACAGGCTGATTGTGCAATGCCTGCCACACCTCCACACAGCCTTCAGGATTTGCATTTCAGCTGCACCACTTAAAGGCTCTGAGGGTGACAATACTTTTAAAAACGTAAAAATATTAAGAAGGATGATAACCCAGTAATACTTCTTTCAGGAGAAGGTGCTTAAGGGACAGGAAATAAGCTTTCACACAAAAAGCCTGAGACCAACTTGGAAAGGCAGCCCACAGGCCAGGTGCTGACCATCATTCTTCCTCCTGCTAGTACCTTTTTCTGCCCTCCAAGTCTTACCTGGTTTGTATAAACCTCCCCTGCCCCCTACATCACAGAGCACCTTGCTGGCACAGCTGCAGCTGGGGACAGAAACACGAAGCTGCCGACAGCTGCTCTTTGCAACTGTTCCATGCTGATACATGCTGGTGACCATCCCATTTGGCAAAGCTGGCTCAGGCATAGAGGGTTACTTTGTACAAGTTCATATTGCAGGAGGCAGTAGAAATAGCTTCTGTTCTAATAGCTACACTTTTCCTCAGAGAAGTTTAACAAAGCCCCCAAAAATGCGCAGCCCTGGTTCAGGAATGGTATTCCCCAATCTAGTTCTCCCACTGATACATTGGAAATCATGCCCTGCTCTCCCACTGCCTCACCTCCCCTCCCCCTGTTACAGGATGGAGGGGAGAATTGGAGGTAGAAAAAGTAAAGATCATGGGTTGAGATAAGAACAACTTACAGGAAACAGCACGGAGATGTTTCAGCACTGAAATGATCGGTAATAGCAACAATACTAATGACAGAGGGTAGAGGGGAGGCAGAGTCACAGAATGGTTGCTCACTGCATGGAGCCTAGCATGCTACATGATCCAGGAGGATCCCTTCCCCCTGACCCCAGAAAATGAGGTGGTGTAGAATAACCCCAGCTCCCAGCCATGGCCCCCCTGGCTACTGCAAAAATTAACCCTGTCCTGTCTAGAACCAGGACAAATCCTTATACACTATCGGAAATGAGAAATGCAGCCTCTGGAGAGAAGAGTTGAGTCAATGCCAGTGTCATTCTTTTGCTATTTCTACAGTCTAACAGCAATACTCAATAACCTATTACAAGAGATTGCACAGTGTATTCTCACTGTCCTGTATTTTTGTTGCAGTATTTTGAAAACAACAACAATAACAGACCAAATACAAACAAACAAAACCCAGATAAAAAATTCTTACAGTTCCAGAAAAGTAATCATTATTGGATTACGGGGTAAAAAAAATTTAGATAAATAATTGATCCTTCACAAATTTCTTTTACTGGACTGATAATGAACTGGAAAAAAGTGAATAAATATATTCAACCTAGAATAAATATTTTTGTTGTAGTTAAGTAACAAATCAGACTAGGAACAAATACAGACTTACATTTACATAACGTAAAGGCAATTTGTTATACGAAGCTCTGCTGTATTATATTTTAAAACCCAATTATTGCCTATTCCCATTATAGAACTACAAGGGGCCCATTGTCAAGGGTAGCAAATAGAAGTTTACAGAGCTTTTTAAATTTCATTTTATCTTTTTTATCTGCATCATATGGATGTGCCATATGATCCACATGCATCAGATGTGGATTACAGCATTATTAGTGATCAAAACTGCAACCCAGAGTAGCATATATTAACATTGAAGGAGTAAGAGGATATTATCAAGTAAGTGTTAAAGGATTTATAAAAAAATGTTTTAAGTTTTTATATTAAATGTCAGTTTTATTTTAAACAACCCAAACCTTGAAAAACAATTTTCAACGTTTTTTGTGCTGAGATTATTTAATGTTTTGACTTTACAAACGTTATTGAGAAGGAGTCTTGGCAGTCACAGAATCATAGAATTGTTTGTGTTGGAAGGGACCAAAGATCATCTGTTTCCAATCCCTCTGCCATGGGGAGGCAGAGATTGCTCAAAGCCCCATCGAACCTGGCCTTGAACACTTCCAGGAATGGGGAATCCACAGCTTCACTGGGCAACTTGTTCCAATGCCTTACCACCCTCACAGTAAAGGATTTCTTCCTAATATCTAAACCTGTCCTTTTTCAGTTTAAAACCATTGCCCCTTGTCCTGACACTCTCTGGCCATAGAAAAAGTCCCTCTCCTTTATATAGCCCCCTTTAGGTACTGGAAGAATGTCTCCCTGAATCCTTCCTTGCCCTGCTGGCCCTGCTGCTTTTGCTGCAGCCCAGGGTGTGGTTGGCCTGGTGGGCTGCGAGTGCACGCTGCTGGCTCATGACCAGCCCTTCATCCATCAGAACTCCCCCATCCTTCTCTACAGGGCTGCTCTCAGTGACTTCTTTTCCCACTCTGTACTGACATTTGGGATTTTTCCCTACCCAGATGCAGCACCTTGCACTTGGACTTGCTGAACTACATAATGACCCCATGGGCCCACTTCTGGATTACATCCTTTCCTTCTGTTGCGCCATCTGCAGAACTCAGCTTCCTGTCATCAGCCTGCTGAGGCTGCACTCCATCTCACTGTCTGTCATCAGTGAAGGTACTGAAGAGCATCAGCGTCCCAAGGCTGAGCTCTGAGGGACCCCTCTCATCACCATGCACTACCTGGACATAGAGCCATGGACTATAGCTCTAGCTGTGTCCTTCCAGACAATTCCTTATCCACTGAGGGGTTATTCGTCCACCAAATCCATGTCTCTTCAGTCTGGAGATCAGCATGTCATGTGGGACCGTATCCAAGGACTTACAAGGAGTTAAATGATTACATTTGTTGGTTTTTCCCCTGGCGAACGCTGCTGTCACTCTATTATAGACCACATTGCTCAGGCACAATTTGCCCACAGTAAAGCCATGATGGCTGCCGTGCCTGCCCTCCTTGTCTTTTACTTGCCTCAGCACATCTTCTAGAAGGATGTGCTCCATGATCATTCCAGACAGAGGTGAGGCACACCGGTCTGTAGTTTCATGGGTCATCCTTTCTCCCCTTTTTAAAAATGGGAGCAATGTTTCTCTTTTTCCAGTCACTGAGGACAGCACCTGATTGCCATGACTTCCAAACACAGCAACATCAGCCAGTTCCCTCAGGACCCTGAGATGCACATCATCAGGTCCCACAGCTTCATCAAATCATCCCAAATCTTGGTTTATAGTGAAAGGGACTTCATGGGCCTCACACATGCCCGGAGGAGAGGGCACTTGAGAGAAGTGGGAAGTCTAGTAGACCAGAAACAAACTGTCTGCAATTGAATCCCAATACTGAGCCTGTAACTGCTGTTATGCTAAGTATCACTGCACTGGTAACACAAACTCAGGGTGCAGCACCCTCGTGAATGGCAACTCTGCCTATTCTTTTTATGATTCCCAGAGAGAAAAGGTACTTTTGTCCTTAGACCCAGCAGTTAAACAAGTTGAGCCACAAAGGGGTAACTATGAAGAATATATTTTATGCTATTCAGGCACATACAACCATGGTTTTGGCATAATATGAAAAGCATGTACAAAGGATAAGTTATTAAAAGCTGACAGCATCGAGAGTGTGCAGATTTTATTTGGAGTCCTTTTTTTGTGCTTCATCTTCTCCAGTGATCTTATTTCTTGCCAAGTCCCTGTACCCCACCATTACCCGCTCTCTAGATGGTCCAAGATCTTCCAGCTGTTTTCTTTGTCTGGTTTCTAGTTCTTCCAAACGCTTGCCAAGCAGGGCAAGCTCTCTTTGATGCTGCTCCTCCTTGAAATTAAAAGGAAAAAAAATGTGGTTCTATTACATTTTGCACATTTACAAGGGACCAAAATGAGCAATATATTCATTTTCTTTAAACAACAAAACATCCTTATTAGTTAAATTTTACTCATCAGTGTTTCATGGGTATGGTTCTGACATTCTTGATGAACAGCATCAGGAAGAAATACATTTGCAGCTGTTCCTCCTCTCAGTGGAAGGAGCACACAAACACGGTTACACGTCTCAGTAACCATGAATCTGTAAAGTCAACTTGGTCAACCTCAGCCAGAGAGATTTTCACCCTCAGCAGCTCAGCCTCAGATGCTTTTAACCACACAAGAAATCAAGAGCAGCAATACTGTTTTGTAATAATGAAACCATGGTGTGAAAACAACACTAGCATTTCTTGCTCAGAAGGAGCCATTTAAAGCCTCTGAGGGGAAGGACAAAGTATGGAGAACTGGCTTAAAACTACCCAGTTGTTACATTCTGTAAAATATTCTTTGTCTTTCAAGTACTCTTTCCTGGTGCGAGGAAGGGAACATCTAGATAACTCAAAATTTCTTACTTTTGTTCAAAGATGAAATATGCCTTCCTTCAGACTAAGGTCAGTAAAAAAAACTGTTTCAGTACTCTCTTTTGCTGAATTATTTTCACAACTTATAATATATCACCACCTGAAGAAAGGAGAAGGATGCTGCAGGCCCAGGAGGCAAGGCAGACGATGGCCTTGTACCAACTGGATTGAGTGATGGGATGTCAGGGTTCAGAATTATACTCCGGAATTCATTGTGCCGACGCTGCAAGTCCTTTAGCCTCTTCTGGAGGCGAGCATATTCTTCAGAGGAAACATTCTGTCTGGGAAATAACACATTTCTTATTGCTCAAGATCTTTGTTATCCCAACACAGCAGCACAGCTCTCCACAAGTGCTCTGCTGTTTAACACCCCCAGTTTCTACCTGTCCTTACACAGAAGAACAGGAAGGTAGAAGATCTGTATCTATTCTTTTGCCTACATGTCTGTCTAAATGTCCCTCTACATATTTAGCTATCCTTTCTATTATAGATCAGAGTTTACATTAAAAAAATTAAGCTTTTAATACTATTCACAGTAGTGAGTCAGAGAAGCCACCTTAATTATTCAAATCAAGCCCTCCATAAGGTCTCAATGAAGAGAGAAGAAAGAGGACTTAATCTTTCAAAGAGGATGCCATGTCTGTTTCTCATGCAATTCTGAAGTCTTGTTCATTTTCTTCTTATAAAGGGATTCCTGCAACTGTGCCTATCAGGTATTTTTTTCTCTTTTTCTTCTTGAAGAGACAGCCCTGCAGTCATCTCATAAGCTCTCAGCTGCCCATCCTAAACAGAATCTATTCAAAGAATTCTAGTGCTGTAAAGGCCATTAGACTGGACTCTGATTACTTATCTACGTAACATGCATCTTCAAAAATACTTCATATTTGTAAGTCATACCTTGAGCATATGTAATTTTTCAAGCTAAGAAAAAGCAAAGTTTATTACCTATTTAACACTTGATTTTCTTTCTCTAGTTCTTCCATTTTGGCTTCCAAAAGTTCTATTTTCTCATGCATCCTCCTTTGTTTATTGTCATTCAAAGTCTTTCTCTGTCAAACAGATATTTCAAACAGTTAAGTAATACCATAATATATAGATCCTGTAAAAATTAAATCTAAACTGTATGTGGTTTCAAGTTGTGACACTTTATAGGATTTTCCTTCCTTAAGAAGAGATGTTGTGTTGTTTGAAGGTGCTTAGATTGCCATGCTGGGAAGCAGAAGAGATGGGAAATGGATCCTAGTAATGAGTGAAGGAGGCACAGCTGCCAGTCACTCGTTGGTCAGTGACCAGCTGTACTAAAAAACATTAACAGTATCTGAGAATCACAATAGTCATCCTTTAAATGACCATGTATAAATGAGTAAAAGTATAACCAAAAAAGGTACTGGTAGGTTTCATAACCCATGTTCAATGTATAACACCGCTAATTGATCTTGAGGTTTTATAAGCAACCTACCTTTCCTTCCGAATTATTTTATAAAAAGTAAGTTTAGGAGAAGAAATAAAATTTTAATATTCCATCAAGGAAAAGTAGAACATCATTTGTCTAGTATCTGAAACATCATCCTCCCTTATCAAGAGGTCCACCTCTTAAATAACTATTGATGCACACATGTGTGCAAAGAAAGTCTCACAACATCTTTGATGGCATTATAACAAAAGTTGTTGTCTGCAATATTCTTTTGCATGTCACTTCAACCTATTTCTATGCTAATCTTGAAGAACCCTAAGTATTTCATAATTATATATAGTAAACTGCAAATAAACTCTTAATATTGAAACAATTCTAGCTGGCCTACATAACTATACACAGGCTGGATCATTCAAAAAGGAAGAGACAAAATGCCTTTTTCTGAGCAACAGCAGCTCGACTTAGCTTGTTCTTCATTTGCTTGTATTTCTCTTCATACTCTGTTATGTGTTGAGTAAGCACATGCTTCTCCTGCAGCCATTCCATACGCTGGTATTCTGAAGTCCTTTGAAAAAATCAGATTAAAACATTAAGACATTAAACAGACAAAGCAGCATGTTCAGTTAATGCTTTAAGGCTCTTAAAATAGATGCATCTTTTCACAACTCCTATTTTTATATACTTAAAGGATCTGACATAAATTTGATTCTGTTAACAATGTAATTGTGATTACAACATTTGAACCTGTGCATTATCCTAGATTTCTTCAGCCATGAGGCAAATTTTAAAAACTGATTCCAGGAAGCTCACTGTTGGTTCTTTGTTGGATTGGCATGCTGCCAAACCACCCAGTGTAAATTCCTCAATTCAGTTCAAACCGTCACAGTGGAATGCAAGAGCAGATACCTATTCCAAACATCAGTTGCCAGAGGAGTTGACAACTACCTTCTCTGTTCGGGAGAGCATGGTGCAGCCCTATGGGGTTTACCAAGTCTTTGTAACAGACATGCTTAGGATGTGTTCTCAACCAGAACAAACACCAGCTCAACAGGAAGCTTCCATTAATATGGTTTCATGACAACATTTGAGCTGAACACACACCACCAATGGCATCTATTATCTGTTTAGACTTTTGCATAGTTACAACACACTAAAATTAAGCTGTGTTCTCTAGCAATGTATAGGAAAGGAGCCAGTTTCTCTGAGTTGCCTTATTTGGGCTACCTGCATTGTGAGTCAAAGCAGACAAGAACTAATGGCATATTCAATTACATTACTGATCAAAATTAAAATCAAATTGTGAGATTCTATGTAGCAGATTTTAAGAAGACAGAAGCTTGGTATTGCTGCATCCACACTACTCCAGACCTGGGCAGATGCAATTTCCCTACAGGGATTCTGAACGCACCACCATAAATTTCTCACCAAACCACCTCTTCCTTCCCCACAGCAGAAGTATTAGGCATCAGCCACTCTCATTTGGGAAACAGAACCCTCACCCATGTGTTACCTGTCATGGCTCTTCTAGTTGACACAGCATGGCTTGTACTTCACTCTTGACTGTAAATAACTACCAGTACCCAGGAACGAAAGCACTTTGGAAAAGTACTGCTTAGCACTAAAAGGATTTCAGCTGAGGCAATGGTTAGAAATGCTTGAGTTGGATGTGAGGGTTTCTTGAGGTGTTTTCTTTTTTGGTTTTTTTTTTGGGGGGGTTATTTTTTTGGTGTTGTGGGAGGTTTTTTTGTTTGACTTAAATGACACTAAAATTGTTCCCAAAATGCTAAATAAGTACCTGCTTGAGCTCATCTCTGATCTGCATCAATCTATAGTTTGCCTTCAGCTCATTTTCTTCTTTCACATTTTCATTTCCAAGCTTAAGATTGACACAGGCATGCATCTTCTTTGCCTACTTATGCTCAATGCTCAACTGGCACTACTTTAGCTATCTGGAACTCTATCTTATGTTTTCTCATCTTTTGGTCCCTATTTTCCTTCCTCTTGCTGTGGTGCAGCTTAACTCTTTGGTGTTCAAGCTCATAAGCATTTACAGAACTGAGGAAGGATGTCCTATGAGTCACAGATTCATAAAAACAATGGAAACATGACCCCAGGCTCCCAGGGTAGCAATGGCACAGACTTGCAGGACTTCCATGCATGCTACAAAGCTGCTTCACTTATGCAGTATCAGCCTTGGTACTTCTCTCAATACCTACATACTTGTACAATGATCTCTGCGGACTAACAAGTTCCTTCCACTGCCTTCCCAGGAAAACTTAGTCCTGACTGTTTTGTGATCCATAAATATGTAAATGACAATGACAGTCTCATTCAAGTAACAGCAACAATCTCACTCAACATGTGAGTACACCTCCCTAAAGCAAACATCCAAAGTATTTAATGTGCTAGTGACATACTCTGCAGTACAAATGCAATAATATCTTCAAATGTAAATTGAAAAGCACTACCTAAACTAATGACAACACAGCAATTGCAGTACCAATTAGTAGCAAAAGAGATGTTAAAACAAAAAGAAGTTACATTATACCCTTTGGGAATTTTATATTTAATCTGGGACACTGACTTTTTAAAACACCCACAACACAATAATCCAAGTTAGGCAAGTTAGGCACATATTTGGTTACTGACTAGGAAATTCTGAAAAGCCATTTCAGACTGACAAATTAATTTTTAAATTCCAGGAAAGTGTTCATTTCTATACGAAATCTGAATAAAATTTGGCTTCCTTCATAATTTATTGGCTTCCTTAATAATTTATTGTTATACTTGGATGGTATGTGGTCAAGCTTGCACAAAAAAATGAAAGTAATGATTTTTAAATTTTGATGAGAGGAACTAGAACATATTCTATAAGCTTTTACTTACCTCATATCAGCTAAAAGTAGTTAGTAGGAAAGGGAAAGAAGTATTCACACATATACTGACTGGGACCGTGGAACCTTATAATGCATAACACAATGCTTGAATGCTCTTTTCGCCCATACAACTTAAATACTCTTCAAAGAACTGTCTGAAACTCTAGATCCATTCATACCTATAGAAGTTTGAAACTCACTTCAGTATAAGTAGAATTTCATTTTATGCAAGCAGTGTATCTCACTAATCAATAATTAATTTTAACAGATACAAATGGAAACAAACTCCTGTTTTTAAAACATGAGGAAAGCTTTTTATACATACTATACTACAGAATGTACAGCCATTCTTACAACTGTCCTAATATTTCCTGTTCATTTTAACTTTGACTTCATTCAGAATCTATAATCCACAGTTAAGCAATCCACGTGAGAAGAACACAAGCAGCGTGAAAAGTAAAGCCAAAAGAAAAATTTACTTCTCTGTTTCCAGTTGAGCTTTCTCTGCCTGAGCCCTTGCTTGTTGACATTCTTGTTTCAATCTCTCTATTATTTCCTTCAACTTCTGATTAGATTCCAGCAAATCATTTTCTGATTGAGAAAGTGAGGCAAGCTGGAGTTGGATATCTTTTATTTGCTACCAAAACAAAGAAGATTTTTTCCATTTCAGAAGGTATGCAAATAACCAACAATTGATTTTGAGATACTGAGACAATGCAAAATGGAGACACCAACTACCTTTAGCTTTTCATTAGCCTTTTTTACTTGTTTCTTTTCTCTTTACTCAACTGTTTCTCCAGAAGCTTTATAGTAGATCTGTACTATGAGACAAAGGGTTAAAATGAGAAAGGTAGGTAGGACTCTTCTGTTACTAAAGTGTGCCCCAGAACTTCAGAAATCCAATGCTTCAGCCCCAGGGCTGAACAGAACTCAAGGACCATGAAACACTTAGTAGCAGAGCTGTGGACTAATCCAGGCTCTTCTGTCTCATAATACACCATTTGTTACAGCCGACAGTGACTGTACCAATCGGTTCACAAAACAAGGAAGCACTGGAAAGTCCAATCTCTGCAGCCAGCATATAGAAATTATAATTTCCCTTTCCTTTTTTCTCCCCCCACATGGACACTTAGATCCCTCAATTTCTGATTTCTGGAGGAAAAAAACCTCATTGTCTCGAACTTCAAGTGCACACAGCTTGCAGAGTACTTTGATGCGCAGCTATTGTTATTACCTACTAAATAACATCACAGGCAAGCAGGAGTTAAAAAATAGGTTTGATTTTCAACACTGCCATCAATTGACTCTGCAATAGAAATATACCTCTTTACACTAGTTTGTTCATTTATGAAACATCTGTTAAACACTTGAAGAATCTCAGATGAGAGATGCAGTGTAAATGCAAAGCATTACCTAGAAACAATTTATAAGTCTCCATGGCAACTCAATCTCCAGTTAAATAGTGCATAACTATATTCAATATGTCAGTCTATAAACATTCAGCTTTGAAATTCCTGGTACCCAAAAAACACATGAAGCAAAAAGCTGTAATCCATTTATAGGGGTCCAGGAAAGCAGGACTGATTTCTGAACACTTCTCCTTTAAATATCTGAAGTACNATTTGAAAGGCTGATAAATATGTAATTATATTTAATTTATTATAATATTTATTATTTTTAAAGTATTTAAAATATATTTTTGTTCATTCTTAGAATTCATATAGGAATAAGACTTTTGGAGTATGATTCATTTTATCATGCTGACCTTCATTAAAAAAAAAAAAACTATAGTAAGCCAAGTAAACTCTCAATCATAATAACCAACTCAGAGACATCATATTAGGGTCTCAGCTTGCCAATTGCTACTATGGTACCATTGTGGAAAGAGAAATGGTTTACTCTAACACTGGGGTTATGCCAGCAGCCAGCACTGAACCAGTTTTAACAAACATGTATTGCCGAATTTTTACTTCAAAATGGTCATTGAAAATAACACTTAAAGGTTTGGATGAAAAGTGTTATCTTTTCNTCAAGTGCACACAGCTTGCAGAGTACTTTGATGCGCAGCTATTGTTATTACCTACTAAATAACATCACAGGCAAGCAGGAGTTAAAAAATAGGTTTGATTTTCAACACTGCCATCAATTGACTCTGCAATAGAAATATACCTCTTTACACTAGTTTGTTCATTTATGAAACATCTGTTAAACACTTGAAGAATCTCAGATGAGAGATGCAGTGTAAATGCAAAGCATTACCTAGAAACAATTTATAAGTCTCCATGGCAACTCAATCTCCAGTTAAATAGTGCATAACTATATTCAATATGTCAGTCTATAAACATTCAGCTTTGAAATTCCTGGTACCCAAAAAACACATGAAGCAAAAAGCTGTAATCCATTTATAGGGGTCCAGGAAAGCAGGACTGATTTCTGAACACTTCTCCTTTAAATATCTGAAGTACACATTTCATCCCTCGGGCGGGGAAAAAAAAAGACCTTAAAAACTCAATCTAATCTTCAAACACAGGACATGCTAACTACAGGAAAGAATGTATTTCTCTATAAAACATTACAATGCAATAAAACCTTACCTGTTTCAGATTAGCATTTTCACATTTCTTTTCTTCCAGCTCTTCTGTCTGCATAGCTTGCTGTTGAATTTTTAATCTAAAATTGTGTAAGACATCCTTATTTTTATCTAATCAAAATACAGATGCTATAAACTAGGACAAATCAATAGCATTATTTGAAAGGCTGATANGAACCAGTTTTAACAAACATGTATTGCCGAATTTTTACTTCAAAATGGTCATTGAAAATAACACTTAAAGGTTTGGATGAAAAGTGTTATCTTTTCAAACAGCTCATTTTTAATTCTGCACTCTTTTTTACTTAGTGCAAATTACAGTTTTGTTTAATCTACTATAAAATGAACGTTTCATAATGAAGATTTCTGTATCTATGAATAGTAAGCTTTTATACTGCCTACTGTAAAGACATTAAGGGGGGAAAATGAGAAATTTGTGCTAAGATTAGAAAAGCCACACTACCGCAAACGCTGAAGTTCTTTTTTGCTAGATTCTTCTGCCATCTGCACAGCACGTAGCTTCTCTTCATACTGATCCTTTTCAGACTGTCTCCAAGAATCTTGTTCCAGTTTCATCTTCTCTAGATCAGCTAATCTGTTCTCGAGTTCTAATCTAAAACATTATTCAACATGCACACAAGAATCACTACAAAATACCAGAGATGTTTAGTTAAGAGTGGCATTTTTAAAAGTAACAGAAAACAGTCCTCTTTTAGAAGCTGAGGAAGAAATCAATAGACATACTTTTCATTCTGTAAGGCTGCAATATTGTCAAAAACTTCCTCTTTGGCAGCTTGCACTTTACGAATTAGCTCCCGATCCTTTTCTACTAACAGCACTTTATGACGTTCAAGAGCTGCAGTAAGAATTTCCTTGTCGGACAGCAATCCTGCATTATACATTATAAAAAAATTAAACATGTCATTATTGATAAGAATCTGCTAGGATCCTATATGAAAATAACTCTATAAATTCACAAAAGGGAACTAAAAAATCTCAATTTAAATGACAGAAAGAATGGGGGAAGGGAAAAAAAAACAAAACAAGAAAACCAGAAGAGACCCTCCTTAATATAACAGTCATATTTCTAAGACTTCTGAAAAGTAACAATGGAATCCTCATCTATGACAGTTTCTTACTTTAATAAACAAAAGTAATTAGAAGTTGATATTATTACAGATTTAAACTCCAGAGCAATTTATAGAAAGCACTTGTTTCTGTGTTTAAAAATTTTAAACAGTGTTCCACAAAAGCTGTGCAAAGGTCAAGCAAGAAAATTTCCACTTTCTGGAAAAGTTTGCAGTAAACAGTAACTGGTTATCAGTGAAACCAGTAACCGGGTTACAAAAATCTCACATTTTAATCCACCTATATTACCAAATGAGGCATTTCTAAAACTATGACTCTATAGGCAGGGACAAATTATACAAACTAAAATCTTGTGACTGACATCTGTGTTCACTGGCAAATAAGCCAACATAATCTAACAGTGACTCCTGATTATTTAGCTAACTCAGTAATGCAAATGAAATTCCACAGTAAGTTCAGGTCAACTTAAATCTTGTCTGTATTCAGTTTCATATTTCATACAGTCCAACATTTTTAGTTTGTAATACCCTGCAAGTATATTGTCGAGCACCACTTTCATTGCTCTTAGCAAACTTAATATTAAAGCAAGGGAACAGAAACAATTATTTCAGGAAGACAAAAGTACTATTTTGGGGCTATGGTCAATCAGTTAGGACAGTTTTCTTTAAAGCTGTGTAGTGATTTAAACACAACAAGTACTAGAAAGTTTTGGCCTTTTCACTCTAGAGAGCTATTTCAAGTTGCCTACATAATCAGCTGCATCAAGTATCTTAGAGCAATGCCTATTTCCTTCAGAGAAGGAGCTAGGTAGTGTATTTTGTTTCATGTGGCAGCCTTATGGAATTGGTATCAATTCCACAGACATGGAATTGAATAAACCCTGCAACCACTGAAGCTCTGTGGCAAAAGGTTTCAAGCAGAGTATGAAAGACTTGAGAATTTAGCAATAATAAAAAAAATAACCATGTATGTAATTTGAAACAGATTATGCTCAAGTTGTGTCACAAATGCACTAATTTACATAAATGAAAAACTGCTCTCAATGGTTTTTTGTCTAGTAGAGCAAGTGAAACAACATAATTATTTCAAATACCAAATGAATTATCAGATCTATGACCTAAACCAGAAGTAGAAGGTGAAGGCTGCTGTGGATTGTTCAGAGAAAAAAATATTTGTATTATTCTAACTAGAAAAGTAAACAGATAAAATAATTACAAAATAATTTCATACTTTCCCATACCTTTCACTTTGAATCTTGTTTTTCTCTCTTTCTACTTCACTCTTTGTTCTTGCTGCCTCCAGTTTGACATTTGTTACTTCCAACTTATGTGAATGTTTAAGTTCTTTTACCTATGAATTAGTAAAAAGCAACATCAAATTATCTATAATAAATTTATATATATTTACTTCACTTCTGACTAAAGATACCTCAGAGTCAAGCTAAAATAAAATTAAATTTAATCTCCATAAGCAAATCAAAACAGTGATATCCAAAGCCAGAATATAAACTACTTTCCCAAGTAATTTCAATGTGGTAACTACTTATAGTTCTGCTGGCCTCCTGGAGTGCTACATTACTTTCTCAAAATCCAGGTTTTCATAGTTTTAAAGTGCACTTTTAATCAAATACTGCTCTACAGACACATCAAATAGCCTCATAAAAGTAGGAGCTTTAAGGACATCAAATCAAAGAAAATTACTGCTTGCATGGAAACTTTCTATAGTTTAGGCATTTGAACGCAGTAATTATACGGTCAATGCGAATTAAATATCTGGAGGAAAGCACTTATAATGAAAATCCACTCACAATGACAAATGTAATTACAACCTGCTAGCATATACAAGTGGCAAAAGGTTAAGAATGACACAGCAGCTTATTAAGTAACTACATGGAAGATTTAGTTGCTTATATATTAAGTTGATAACATTTCAGGGCAACTTGAAGAGATTTAAGGTGGCTTTTTTAAGGCAGAAAACCCAGAAGACAAACATGCACCTGTGCTCAGGAATAGCTTTGAGTGGGAGCAGAAGCAGGTGGAGGTTAGTACAGTAAAGCTTCTATTTTCCTCCCTTTGAGAAACATCACTGGAACACTTTATTTTGTCCTGCTTCTGGAGGGGAGCAGAGAAGACCAGTTGATACAAAAAATAAAGACTGTAACAATCTTCTATATATTCTGGGTGACAACTGAAAAATGTTTCACATTTAGCACACATAGGGGCCAAGTACAGCATATTACATAAAGAGCCTTTAAATAGTGGTATAGATACACCTTATTCCTATGGTAAATTAGAACTTTTTTAAAATGAATGACCAAAATTAAATACTTAGCACTCCTAAATATGCACTGTAAAAATACCTCAAAAAAAAAAAAAAGCATACAAACATAGAACAAAATCTTTAAGATCTGGTATGTCATGGTTTGACACTAGCCAAGGGCTAGTGCACCTATGAAAGTATATTTGTCTTAATTTCTGCTGTGTGATAGGACCAAAAAAAGAAACACAACTGCCCAAACCTAAGGTATAGAGAAGAAACTTTATTAAATAACACTGAAAGGAAGAAGAAAAAAGAAATCGGAAACCAGAATGAAACTTCTAAAACATCCATCCTCCTGCTGTTCACTTTCCCACTGACAACATGAAAAAGACAAAACTTAAAATTTTCAGTCAATTCACCCCTTGAACAATTATTTCCCCAATCCATCAGGAAGAGCAGGAGTCCCTCCTGCTTTGCCATAGATCCCCCATAAGAACATCAGTCCTATGGCCACGCAGTGCACAAATGGCTCGCCTGCGGATTTGCCATTGTGAAACATCGTCCCCTACGGGACAGTCCTGTCACAGCTGCCCGTGGGCTTTATCAGCCTTTAGGGTATAGTTGAAGAATGTCTTTTTTTCTAGTCTAAAACAAAAACTCTTCTCATCAGCTCCATCTTCATCCTAAGGAACAGTTATCTCTCATCCCTGGGGCCAGAGATATTACATCAGTGCTCCACCACTCCCCATCTCTGGTTGTCCCTGGAGTTGGGGACATCAACAATCATTGCTCCAGCATTCCTCATTTCTGGCTGTCCCCGGGGCCAGGGACGTTAAAATTCACTGCTTCATTAGCACCCCCCAAAGGACTAGGACATCCCCCTAAAAAGCATGGTACATGTTATAGAAGCATTTCGTCTATTTTCTATGGCTTTGCAAGAGAAGTCCATGCCAACC
>VXBU01014368.1:323713-337156 GCA_013400315.1 Bombycilla garrulus
CCCTTTCAGTTGAGCAGGATGCATGCCTTAAAAAGATCCATCTGGGCAAGAAACAGTTCAAATCCCATTTTTCTGAGACTTCTGCCAGTGGCTCCTGCTGCTTATCAGCTCCTTGGTCTGACGAGCTTGGCTCAGTGCTGGAATGCAGGAGAGGGAGCCAGGGAGGGGGGAAAATTCTTCTTTGCCAGGCTGGGGCCAGCCTGTCCCTCCATTCCTCCCGCTCCTTGCTGAGACAGTTCCTTCTGGAGGGGCTCTCCTGGCCCGGCATGACCCACCCCCCCTTCCCCCCACACCAAGACATTGGGGGTGGGGGACCAGGCCGGGGCAAGCTCTTCCTTTCTATCCTCCCTCCCTCTGCTGGGACAGCTCCCTTGGGAGGGGCTCCCAGCACGGCCCAGCCCAGCCCCAGCCTCCCCCTCCCATACGGCTCCGTGCCCATGAGGGGGGAGAGCCGGGCCGAGGCTGCAGCCCATCTGTACCTGTTCAAGGCTGGAAGGAAAGAGAGCAATTCCTGGGCAGTCCTGTGCAAATGTATATCCTACTTAGATGCATTTCATTTTTGATTGGCTCATTTCCCTGTCTGTCTTTAAAACTGCCCACCAAAACGTCAGTCAATCTCAAACCAGCACACTGGTACCAACCCAACAAAGTTACTCAAATACGTTTGAAGACAATGGTCAACTACAAATACAGTTGTGATTCAGTTCTGTACTGAAATGTTTCTGTACAAGCTATGCTGGCATTAGCCCAAGAAAAAAGTTATGTTAACAAGACTACCCTGCTTCTAACATAACCTAAATCTCCTCAAGTAACTCCAATGCAGCTTGCTTCCTGTGGCTAACACAGCCTATTCAGAGGATACTTTTTAAGATCTCCATAAGTCATAGCTCCAACTAAAAAAAAAATAAATAAAATAAAAAAAAAAGGAAGAAAGATCAATTTAAAGCTCTAAAGGCTGGCTGTTTTCATGAACATTAAAAACATTAATATAAAGATACCATTTCAATTCTTGTTCTGTTCAGGAAAAAAATCTGGAAGATGGAATAATAAGATCATAACCTCAATTTTAGAGATAGTTTTAGGTATGACATTTCTCTTGTAAAATCACATATTCTCTGTCCTTCGAGTGAAACTACAGGAGAAATTCCAGAATTCCATACCTATTTTAAGTCACAGCAGAAGACATTGTTACTTTATTCTTAGTGTAAAATACAAGCAGAAAAACATGACAGGATGTGAAAAATATCTTTCAGATACCATAAAAGTACTTACTTGAGCAGCTAAGGAATTCACTTCTCTTTCAGATTTGTGAAGTTTGCTGGTTAAGAGAATGTTTTGCTCATGACTCATCTGCAGTTCTTTCTCAATTCGATCAACCTGTAGCTCAGCAGTCTTCTTTTCTGCCTTGAATGAAGGAAGCATTTGTAAGATTTTTGGAGATGGGTTGCCTCTTGTTAGTAATTTGAAATGTTCGATTGACCTGGGCATTCAGATATTACTGACTCCTTATAATACATAATATGATACATAAATACTCATCTTTGCTCAACCATATATTCCAACACAACACGGGTCATAAATTTTACTCAAAAGTCACAACTATTTTTACTAACACCTCCTACACAGAATCACTCCCATTTTCAATCCTCCTTGATAAGGGGTGGTGGTCATCTGACTTGGTTAGGAGGCAGCAGATGTGCTGGGCTGTAAACTACAAGTGCTGCTCAAAAAGGAGTAATATGCTGGCCTATACAGTTATACTGATGGAACAATTAACATCCTGGAGAAGAAATAAAATACAATTACTGTATTATAGATTCTGATCTTTGCAAGACAAGACCCTGATCTTTACTGAGTATCAAAAAGGTAATCTAATATATGATTTCACCTTCCTTTTTCTGAACACTTCCATTTTCAGCAGGGCTCTCTTTAAAAGCTGTCTAAGAAGATTATAGCACTTTTTAAGTTGGGATCAGAGCATTTTGTAACTAAGGTATACAGCACTGATAATAGCAAAAAAGAAAATGAACCATCCATCTGCATGCTCCAACTGTGCAAAGAATCTGGATGAAAAGGCTCGCCATCTAGAGAGGTAGCAAGAAGTGACAGAAGGTCTGAGGACCACAGGTGACGAATACAGTGGAATCCTGGAAAAAGTGCAACAGGCCAGAAGTACCAAGGAGAGCAACAGGGAGAGCAACAGACAAGTACTAAACAACTGCAGTAATGTGTTGGAGAAAGTAGAGGCATAGGTAAGCAAAAAAAGTGATAGATGAGGAAAGGATCAAAGAGAGGAGCAACATGTGACATTTTTGAAAAGAATAAAGAATTTACTGCAGCAGATTATTAACACTGGTTTCTAACTCCAGCTAAGTGACAAAGGCTGACATGACCTTCTTACTGACTACCAATAAGGATATGACTTGCTTGTTTGGAAAGGAGATCATTCAGCAGAATCTCTCAGTTGAGAGACCTTCCAAAGTTGAATTGACAGTGCATGATTCCCAGTCAACTACAATTTGATTTTAAATCTGAAATGTACAAATTCAAATTGTGGAGTCAATGGCAAAATCATCAGTGATTTCAGTGACAGTTCCGTCAGGCCAAGTGTTATTGTTACTACACTCTACAGGGAGGCAAAATAATAAAATAAAGTCTTACCTCTAGAGACCGCATCATGGCCTGCATCTCAGCTAGCTGTCGTGCTTGTACTCTTTGAACGTTTTCTGCTTGCACAACACAGTTGTGTCTTTCTGCTCTTAGTTCTTCTACTTCTGCTTCTAAGGCTTTCAGTTTCTGACACAGTTGTGCCTTTTCTCTAGAAAGTGCCTCTACACGTTTACTGTCCCTTGTAGGATCAATGCTAAGCAGCTGATTACGGAGCTCCTCCTTATCTTTATCCAGTCTTGCAATCTAATAGTTGTTAATCAGAAAAATAAAAAGTACTTACACTGGTTAGGTGTCAGGCAGCAACAATTACAGCAGCTAACAATTCAGAAAAGAGCAGTAGTGGACATTTAAACATTCATTTGCTTAGAGTAGGAAACTCAAAGCAAGACCACCTGAATCCCTGTAATTAGTGGGGTCCTTTTGAGAACACTACGGAGTGCAATACTGATTGATGTCCTCATTAGCAAGGTGGATGATGGCACAGAGTCACTTTCAGCAAGCTTGAGTGTGACACCAAACTGGGGGGGAAATGGTCAATCTGTGGGAAGGCAGAACTGCTATCCAGAAGAATCTGGAAAAGCTGAAGTATGGACAGAACTGGGTCCTCTTCAACAAGAAGAGAAAGTCAGGCATCTGGGATGGAGTAATCCAGTGCAACAGTAGAGGCCTGTAGCAACTGTCTGGGAAGCATCTCCATGGAAAATTATCTGGAGGTCCTAGTGGACAACATGCTGTGAGGGTCAGCCTGAAGATCTTGCTTTGCCTCCCGATTGTCGGGACAGAGACTGGGACAGACCCCAGGAGACACACCCTGGGGCCTGGCTGAAGGGGGAGATGTTTGCTAATCACTGTAAGTGCTCTGCTCCATGGTACAATGCTCCGGGCAAGACAGCTAGCACCCAGGCACTGTCACGGTACAGCATGCTTACCGCCACACCACGGCACATACCTGCTCCTCGAAACTGCGCTGATCAGCTACGGGCCTGCTCACAATAGGCCGTAAATCTCCCTGCCTTTTGGCCAGAGGCCACTTGCCTTGGAAAAAGACTTAAAAACTGTGACTCTCTGAAGGGACTCTCGAGATCTCCCCATGGAAGAAGACGCATCTATTGGCCAGGCCACGAGGACTTTGTCTCACCGTTGGTACCTATATCACATCTTCTCTCTCTATTTCTCTCCCTACTTTGCTCTCTTTCTCTCTCTCCCCTCTATCACATAACTGAGTTGATTAGCACTCTTATAAAGTGCTTCGTTATTTTGTTGAAATTATAGTCCATTGCCTGTTTGCCTGTTATTTTGCACCTCGAAATCACTCAAACTATCACGATTTCTGCCTTAATATTAAAGCGGATCGTGACACATGCTAAACATTAGTCAGCAGAACACCCAATTCAATTCTGGCAGATTGGCAGAAAGATAACTAGCAGATCCAGGAAAGTGATCTTTTGTCCCCCTTCCAGTACTGGTAAAGCTGTATCTGGAGTTTGTGTCAAGTCCAAATGGCCACTAAAGTGTTCAGAGGGTTGGGGAACATGACATAAAAGGACAAGCTGAGAGAACTAAGGAGAAGGGCAAGAGGAGAAGGGCAGTGATGCGAAGAAAGGCAACAGGCACAATTTGGAACATGTGAAATTCCAATTATGTACTATGAAAAAAGTTTACCATGAAGATGGTTAAAAACTAAAAGTGTCTGGCCAGAAAAATTATGGAATCCATCCTTGCAAATGTTCAAGACTTGGCTGGACATGGACCTGAGCAACCTGATCTCATTACACTTTATTTTAAGCAGGATTTTGAACTAGAAAGAGTCTCTTCCAACTTACTTTATGATTCCATTATCTTATAATTACAAAAGAACTCAAACCTGCTAATAACTCCAGATAGCCAATATGACTGGGGCCCAACAGACAATAAACCAAAAAAAACCCCAAAAAACCAAAGCAACCCAAACCAAAACCCAGTAACAACAAAAACCAAACGAACAAAAAAAAAAACCCCTCTCCCTTACAAAGTACTACAAAAGGTATAAACCAATTTGTAATTAACAAACATATAAATACATAAATCGTTGCATTTCAAAATAAGTTACATGGACTGAATATAATAGTGGGGACAACAGAGTGAGAAAGAAAAGTATGTAAGAGCTTTATCCATATTTGGAGACTGGTCCTAACTCTGGTCTGCAGCAGTCCTTTTAAAAGTTTCACCAGCATTCTCTACGAACAAACCTGATTTCTGCAGCAAAAGCCCTGCAAACGCCTTTTATGAGGAGATTCAATTGCATGATATGCCCAAGCCATCATTTAAGAATTAGGATGTTTTCATAGCCTCGTTGTGCAAAATGACATGGAATGTTGAAAAGCCTTTGAGAGACACCAGATCACACTGTGCCCTGGGCTCAAGGTAGTTTCATTCTGTGTAAGTGTGCTAATTAGCTGCAGGACTAGCACAAACTCAACAAGCCCACGAGAGAGGCAGGCTGTAAAGCAGCATGTGGGTTTAGCTCCAGGAAGGACAACTGTTCTGTTTTTAATGCACTGCATTTGCAAACTTGGATTGATTTTGAAAGTGATGATTACTTTGATTTGTGTCTGATGTTTGGAGTAATACATTCAAATCTGGCATCCTAGGATATATGCTTCCAGACAAATACTTAAATGGATATGCAAATGACATCTGCAACTCATTTACAGTGCTGTATATATTTAAAATATAAATAAGCTGGCAATTTATTTAGCTACATACACTTTTGAAAGTCCAAAGAAATGAATTAATGGTTTCTTCAAGACCTAATACAATTGAAATAAAGTTACCAAAGTTTTTAGCATCCTTTTGATTATCACCACCTCGATCCAAACTAAGATCATAACAAGTACATTGCAAAATGTACCCATATCTGCCAGTAACAACACCTTCCTTGATAAGTTGCCACATAAATAAAGTCTAAACTTACATTGGTTACTCAGATAATTTATTAATTTCAAATTAGCATAATGTCACAAATTCCATAACATATGTGATTAAAAAACAGCATGAAGCAAATCTACTGGCAGTCATTTACCAGAAAGCAAATTATTCTTACTTTTAATAGCACAAATAATATTGCAACCCATCACTGAACAAATCTCCAGAGGCAGCCTTGGGCTAAGTCACAGAAGTGCTTTGAGAATTAAGAGAACAGAAACAAACATGAAATGGAGTCAAACTGACAGTGCTTCAAGTACCAACAGTTCCACAATATTCAAGCAGCTTTGTCAGAGATACTTTCTAAGCTACCATAATATTCTACGTACCTCAGCCTCATATTTTATTTTCTTCTCTTCTAAAATATGTGCATGTTCTTCCTTTTGATGCTCAAATTCTGATTTCAAAAAGGTATGGTCATAACGAAGTTTGTTATATAGTGTTCTGTATTTTTCTACTTCCTAAGTTAGACAAAAAAAAAAATCAATTATAAGTTTTCAAATTTATTTCCTTTAAATGTCCATGCAATGTTCCTATTGATTCACATCTTTGATGAACTGAATGCCACCTCCTCCCTGTTCCATGATTTCAACCTTCCCTGCCTGGGACAACAGCACCAGACAAATAATGTCAAACTTTGCTCCCCTTTCACTTTTAACTTCCTAAGGTTTTAGGAACAACTATAAAGCAGCAATCACTACTCTAAACGAAATAAAATTTCAATACTCATGACTTACATTTTCTAGCTTCTGATAACGCTCTCTCATAGGAGACTCCAATTCCTCATAGATTTTGCCTTTTAACAGCTCTAATTTTTGAGGAGTTAGCATCTTAAAACAGAAAAGTATCACAAATAATTAGTCATATTCAGTTATTTACAATGTAATAGGTCACATAACCAGGAAGAAAATATTTCAAATATGATTTTAGGGATTCTACTTGATTTTCTATGTTTTTCTAAAGAAATTTCAATAGTTGTTACGGAAGCAAAAAAAAAAAAGTACTAGTGAACTAAATTCTGGGAAGATAACAGAAGGATCTGGAGTATCAGCATTTATTGGTAGAAGCAACACAAATTTCAGGCTGAATTGCTAAGAGATTTATCTCCTTTGTGGGGGATAGGGGAAGGAAAAGCAGCCTCAGATAAAAGATAAAGAATTAGCTTCTAACTTAAACAGCAAGTGAACCAACCCCAGAAGATCAAAATGAGCAAGACCAAACAATTATTTGCAAAACACGTTAGATGTGTGTTCTCCAGCGGATACATGGGTACAGGTTTGAATGAAAAAAAAAAATCACTAAAGACTCCTTGCCTTAAGCTCCGTTCTGTATGCTATTATGTTAAAATTTCTTGGTATGGTTCACACAGCAAACTATCTACCAAGAAACAGAGTTAAAACCAAAAAGCTCAATCTACAACTGTGACGTATTCTTATTTATTCTACTTTTCTTTCACTTATCTGTACCCTGAAGTCCCTGGAAACTAGTTCTAGTTATGGTACTGAGGTGCATCTCCTCCATTCATAGTCTGGGATCCTTTGGTTAGAGGTTATATTTGTTTCATAAGAACCTGCGCTACTTTAAGGAAACAAGCAGTTACATAGACTGACACTCAAGTTCTCTTAAATGTTGAAGTTTTTTGTTTGATTTCAGTTCGGGATTTTTTAGGAAAAAGAAAGAAGAAAGCTATTATCATGAAGAGAAACAAATATCTGTTTTTCTAGTCACTTATCCTAACAGGTTTAGACACTTAAGTTACTCTCCAAGGCAGATGATTGTCTCCTTAACAGCAGAACAAATGGAGACCAAGAGTCTTACACAGCAACCAACAACAGGATTTGGATGATACAGTCAAACAAGGAAATAGTATTTTCAACCTCTAGTCACTCTAGAGAAGAGCCATTACTTGGACTGGGTGAATTTCAAGACATCTGAAATATATCCAATCTGGGTATGTGCATGCTGCATTAACAGAAGAATATGCATGGCCCTACTACAGGATAAAAATACATACTAAGTCCTTCCAGTAAATTATCTCACCTGCAGCTTCACTTGTTCCAGCTCTTGTGTTTTAGCCAGCAACTGCTCTTGAAACTCAGCAAGAAGTTGCTGAAATTTGTCATGTACTGTCTGTTTTTCAACTAACAACCGTTTCAGTTCATCTTGTGATTTGGTATAATCTTCCTGTAATCTGAAAGATAAAATACATATTTACTTAATATTCACCTTTTAAAATTAGACCTTAAAGCTCAAAAGACTCACACACAGAAGCAAATATACAAACACCAAAGAAGAACTAAGCTATTAATACCCTCTTCCTGTAACATACTGAAAAGTTATGCCATACCTGCAAGCATAAAAAGTACTGCAGAAACATCATATGCAGTGTCTCTAAGGTACTTAGAGCTGTTCCTTTTCTAATACGAATAACACATTTGTCCTTACACATAGAAGTAGCTAACATACATCTCACACATACAAATACAACAACAACATTTCACTTCACCTTTTAACAACTCAAAGAGAGAAACTTGTTTTAATTTATGTACCTTAGATGTTCTGCCCTTAGAGTTTGATAATTTGCTTTATGGTGCTCACTTCGCATTTTTTCATCCATCAAAAGTTTCAGTATTTCTTGTGAATTAGCTGCATCACCACTTTCACCCACAGGAGGAAGGAGGTTGCCCAAACCATCCATTTTATGATGACTGTTCACAATGAGTATGGAGAAGACAAGATGAATATATGACTAATCTACAAGACCATCCACTCCACCTGACATCTCAGAAGATCAAGACACCTGAACAAATACAAGGATATGTAATTAGCATTCAAGTACATTCACAGTTCAAAGGTTTCACACACCACAGTGGTTTACTTTAAGTACAGAAGATTCCTGGTTCTGCTGCAACACAGGTTAGAAACCTTTACTGAAAGTACACCTCTTCTCTGCTCATGCAGCCTGCCCTGAGAAGTGGCATACAATACACTTAAACATGAAGGTCACTGGAGGCAATATAAAATAAGAACAAGCACTACTATCTGAAAGATTACAAGAAATGTTATTTTTATTTATGCTACAGACTCCAACTCTGATGCCCTAATTATGCCTGTTTAACCAGAGTGCAAGCAGAGGTCACAGACAGCAGACACAAAGCTTTTCTTACTACTTAATAAAGCCAAAGTCCATCACACTGTCCTAACAGGTAGTATTAATAAATACACTAGTATTTCAGCTGGAAGAAAAGCAAATAATCAAGTCCTCTCCTGGAGAAGAGTTAAGGTATCAGGGCCAGCCTGGAAGACACCTGGCTACAGTTCAATCCTGAAATATATCACTTCCTTATTTTCAAAGCTTATCTTGTGGTTTCTTGTGACCTTTCCAGAAAGACTTTTGCAAAATGTGATAATATCAAATCGGTGTCAGGAAAGCTGCAAATCAACAGTTTGTGAGAAATAAGGAAGTATTCTAATATGCCTCACTGGTGTTTTTTGATATTTGAAACAATAGATATTAATCTTATCACTATTGACACTTCTACAGGACCTGGGGGAGGGAGGACTGTAACTGAATTTTAGGGAAGTTTCAAAGCTTTGAAAACAACTACTCTGCCATTTTAGCTTTTTGCATAGCTGGACTGACGCTTAAGAAGTCTGCCGTGTGCAAACTGTACCTTTGTACAAAGTAAAATGCAAACAGGAAAAATGGGAAATCTCTACCATCACTACAAATACCTCACCCTCTTCACATGCATGTATGTTTTCTACCACTGCAATCCTCCATGGATGTTATCTTAAATATCTTAAACAAAGCAACAACAGCAAGTTTGTGTTCTGCTTTACTCCAAATTTGCTGAGAGAATGAAGAGGAAGAAATCAGAATAAATAACATTCTCCTCTGTGACTGTCCTAAATGCACTACCAATTTCAAACACTAATGACATTGGCTCTGAAGACCCTTCTAATCAATACAATCTCTTTTTCATCCCTGAATTTTTTGGCTATTGAGAAACAAAGGACAACGGCAATTTTCAAACTCAATATAAAGACATCGTCAACTGTTAAACCAACAGTTAGATGAGGAGAACAGGTCAGTGATGCTAAAGACAATAAGTCACGTGAGAGGAGAGGAAGCTCTGGCAAAATTCAGGGCAGCATGTCCCTAAGAATTTCTAAGCATATCAACAGGGTTAACATGATCATTATTAAAAACAAACATTACACAAACAAAAAGAACAAACCAAAGCAACAAACCAAAACAACAAAAAAATCCCACCAAAAACCATGCAATAGTACTTTGCTTTCTTATGCTATCAATACTAAATGTAACTATCAAACCTTGTGAGCCAAAGCTCAGAATCAGGAACACAGCATTTAAAGTCTGGTCTGAATCCTGCTGCTTACTTGAGTTAGAAGTATTTCTGAAGTGACATAATGGAGATAAAGTCAAAGAAAACACTACGTTGTTCTCTGAGAGACAAGCTGAGACACAGCCTTTTGTATTGTCTATTCCAAGCTGCTGCAGGTGAGAAATATATTCTCTCCTCACAGCTTTTGCTACAATCAAGCAGTGCACAAATTACCGAGCAACACACACACCTGGCCATGTATTCATATGCATGAGGATTTCGTTGAAAAGATAAAAGGAGAAAAGAGAGGGAGATAATTGCAGCTGACAAAACAATGCTCTAGACTGCAAAAATCGAAGTTGTAGTTTAGGAAAAAAAAAAACCTCTTTTGGCTTGCAGGGACACCTAGTGGCAAATGTCATGATTTGCATTCCAGGTGGCAACTGTGAAACAGACATCAGAGATTTAATTTCTTCATGAGAGCTCTTTCCTCGAAAACACAAAGAGCAATTTGTAATATTTACCTATCCTTATGCAAAAAAAAAAGTCTGTTGTTTCGGGGTTCTTTCCCCCACATCACAAGTTTCTGGCAGTAAACTGTCAATTGTCAACAACATTCAGGGATACAAATACTTTGTTACCATCCAGAATCTCCTCTGTGCTAATAGCTAACAATAGTTGCTCACTGTCAGTGAACAAGCCTTAAACAATCTTCAAAATTACACATGGACTACAGCTATAACTTTTGAGAAATACTTCCAAAGAACACTAGGTTCTTCCTCTCTTCGAGATGTGTTCAAGGAGTGGAGAAGCATAACACACACTTTAAAGAAACTAAACCCACTATCATATCTAAACTTTCTTCTACACCTACTTATTTGCCAAATTTATCAAGCTACCAAACTGCAAACTTGTATCAGTCACCCTAAATTCATACTATGAAACCTTAACATCGCTTTCCACGGGTATAAATATGAAGGCATTGGTGCAGAGTCCTGAAACCAAGGAAATGCACACTCTATAGATGAAATGGCAGTACTTACTGTAGAATAGCTAAGTGAAGTAAATCAATTACATTTCCAAGAACCACCTTTGTTTTGCCTTTCTTCTCCATTTATTTCTCCTCCGAAAGAGAGAAACACTGCTAAATGACCTGCTATAGATCTCTTCTCTTTACAGCCACATGTCATGAAAGGGCTTTTCTTTTGCAAGATTTTTCAGCTACATTATTCTAACTTGTTCTTTGCTACAAGCTCTTGAAAGTGGGAATACTTGCATTTAGAGAAAAATATGATTTATCAATATGGTTTTTTTCTTTGTATGATTTTTATGGCATTTTGTTTACAACAGTAAAGTTTCCTTCTTGTTCACCTGGCATAACCAAATGACACAACTGCACTATGTACTGGTAATTGCCCTGAGTGCCATACATAAGTCACTCATGGCTCTCTTTTCCACACCACAGCCACACTTGAAACACTTAAATTTATCCAGTTTGAACATATTTTTAAGCAGCTAGATGATACAATGAATATAATTTTGCAACCAACAATGAAAAAAACTGACAGCATTTAGCCTTGTGCAAGGTTTTGCTCAAGCAGTAAAACTCTCAGTAAAATCTGTGAAAGTCAAAGAGCTTCTTCATAAAATTCATGGTCTAATTCCTCTGCCTGCTTCTGTCACAACTCCAGACCTCTTTATTTATCTTTATTTTTTTTCTAACCGAATTAGCCAAGATCTTCTGAACCAATGAACTATTTACCTGAAAGAGTGAAAAACTCAAGGAAAGCACAGCCCTTCAAACACCAGCCCCTTCTCACCCCTGCTCAAGAGTCTGCAGTAAGAGCAGATAATGAACTAATGCAAAAGTGTGATCCAAGACAAGAGCTCACTGTCACCAGGAACGGGAGGGTTCCACTCCTCATTCCTTTATTCCCATTCCTGTGTATCTCATTCATCAGACCCCTGCATTACTGTTTTAACTCAAGAAGCCAACACACTCAAACAAGCAGAAGACACTCAATAGTTGTTCTGTGAGGTCAGTGAGTCACACAAGCTCATGGAAAAACCCAGAAAGCATCATCATCAGTGAAAGTGAGCAGCTGGTACAGACTAGGGGAAAGGAACAAAGAGCCAAGTAAACAGACAGGAGGAGGAGCAAGTCTTTCTCCTTTCAGGAGCAGAGAGAGCTGGCACAGCACAGAGCTCAGATGTTCACAAATCACAGCCTTGGACTAGATACCCAGATTTTAGACAGTCACAATTCAGTGAAACAAACCCTATCTTAAACAACCACGCAATACACTCACAAGAGATGAGACTTCCCATGAACATCAAGTGTGTAACAAAAAACCCCAAGTCCCCTTCTAGATAATTTGAGAAATGTGACAGCACACTGCATTTCCATATTCTACTGATCTGCCATCAGCAATTTAGAACAATCAAAGCAATCACCTAAAAACTACTAGGGAAGCAAAAACAAAGAGAAAGAGGAAAGCCTTTGTTATAGAGGGTTCGATAACCTAGACACTGCTCAGATATTACTGCAGAGAAGCCAGTGAAAATAAACACATAACACTTTTTTACACCTGAGTGCAGAAATACTGGAGAATAACTGCATGGCAACTGCATTACAGAAGGCACCAATCTCATACAAGCTACTATCACTCCCTCCACGACACTGTTCAAGGTAAAAGCTTCAACAACAATTAACCATGTATTATTGCAGTGCCTATCCCTATCCACGCACACGGTACCACCCTTTCAGTTTCTATCTTACACTATAGACCCGTTACTTATTAGGTGAAAAAAAACAACAAACAAGGGTCTCGCTTAACTCAGGGTTAAAATTTGTGTTTTAGCCACGTACACTGGCAGCAGTTACTGATCAAACCGAATTTTGAGTGGAAGCTACAGCTGGTAAATTGAGCTGTACTCAAGAGCAGCCAGCCTACACATGCCATGTATGTTTTCCACTGCTTTTTCATGGCAAGAAACCTTCAAACAGATGTAAACTTTTGCTCACTAAAATCTCATTAATAGTTCTACTCGGGCATACAAATAGCTGCTTTTTGCAAATACAGCTATAGTCCACAACCAACACTCTTCTGAAAAAATCACTTCCTTTTCCTATTGACCCAAAAATCGAGATGTTCAGGGAGGGCATAGGTTTCACACCGGCATACATAACCCACACCTCCTGTAGGCAGAAACATGATTTTATATACACTTTACGATACGTGGATGAAGATCGAGTGAGAGGCCAAGCGAGCCGAGGTCACCAACGTGACCTTTTCACTATTAATTTTTTTGATTTATGGACGGGGCTCGATCAGAGGAACACTAAAACGGTTGACACATATCCAGAAGCACGAAAAAACAGTAATTTTCCTCACAGCGAACGTGGCTGAGGATCGCTGGTGGAAAGCAAAGCAGACAAGCGTAAACACTCGAAAGCCCG
>VXBU01014368.1:337577-361511 GCA_013400315.1 Bombycilla garrulus
GGGGCGAGCCCTGAGGGAGCGCTGCGCGCACAGATCCGCCCGGGGCTGCCGCCGCGAGCGGCTGAAATCCTGTAAACACCGTCTTCTCCTAAACGCCCTCATTGTCCCTCTAAAATCTCTTGGAATGAAGCAAGAGCTTGAACGTCCTTACGGTATTGGCATTCATTTAATAAAGCCAACGGCGCTTTATTAAGGATTAAAATGATTTTCAGTAAATATATTAGAAGGTGGGTATTGGTGATGACACGCACATACCCAAAGAAAAAGTGACAAAAAAACCCCAAACCGAATGTCACATTTGTCAGCAGCTGGAGATTACAGCTGCAGTCACTCCCCAGAGGTGGCTGCGAGATAATTAAAGTGTCTAAATCCGGGATTTCCGCTGCTACAAGGGCGAGTTTAGCGCTTCTTTGTAGCCTCTTCTCTGACTGTGCAGAGCGATGTGGCTGGGCAGGGTTACATCTGTGTTGCACTTGTTGCAATGTTAGCAGTGAAATATCAACAGTATGACATCTACACCAATGTACACCTATAGGGAAATAAATGTCACCACAAGACTCTGCCATTAATTAAAAAATAATTTTTATTCGAAACAGATTTTGATGAAAAAGATGAACATTAAAAGCCATAGATGTAAACAGTTTTACACTGTAAAAAAATCTTTCTAGAAAGTGTTAGGAAGTCGCACTCTCATTTTCTGCATCCAATTTGCTTTTTTTTTTTTTTCCCTCACTATCAGGTCTACAAATACTAAGACCAAACAGATGTCTTTCTCCTTTTACTGCTGCATTAACAGGAATGGTGGTAGAATGGCACAGATTGTTTCTTTGGTTCTATTAGAGTCTATTAGAGCAGGATTACATAGTTATGATCTATTGGAAAACAATTCATTTACATGAGAAACATGACACCAAGATTTGAGATCACTCAGTGTGAGCTCTGCAGGGTACACAGCAAAAAATCCCTACAAAATCTAAAATTGTTTAGGTAACTAAAATCAACAGACAGGGTTGCGTGTCTCTTACCAGCCAATTTAGGGAATAGTTATTGTGTAAGTATTTCCAATGTGTAATCTTTTTCTAAGAGGATAACTCAAGATGGTGGAAATTGTGTTACTTTATTTCTGCCTCCATGTTTTTCACACTGATCAGAGAAGGGTGCTTGATTCCTTCAGAGACCCTCTGAGTCAGATAATTCCAGTTACTCACTGATGGCCAGCAGTTCTGGAGTGTGGGTGGTAATGGGGCTCTTCTTCCTCACAGTGACCATCCTACCTCTGCTGCCTTTAAATGGAGAGCTGCTGCAGTGACTCAGACGGGAATCTTGCAGAGTACCAGGAAAGAGAGAAAAGCAAAAATCAATGGAGTTCAAGGGTATAAGGAGGAAATGGCTGAAGGAAGGAGGCTTATAGGAATAGAAGTGGGGCTAATACATGCAGCAAAGAGAGAAAAGAGGGTCAATCAGGAGATGGATCTGGACAGCAAGAAGCATAAAACAATTAGGACTTTAAATATTACAAGAAAAATATGGGGGAAAAATAAGGGATAAGTAAATATGAAGCCGTCCTGTTGGGGAGAGAGGGGAACCACATACTGGGATTGGTTTGTTTGATTTCTCTTCTAACTTAGTACATAAAGGAAGCATACGTAACACCTTTATGTAAAAAAAAAGGATTATTCCAACAGTGGCAAACTCCTCTTTTTGAAACCTCTCCCACAACACAGGCAGGTTGTTTTTTTTTTGTAAAAATAGAAATTTATGCAGCTTCAGGTCTCAGTAATTTAATTTTTTTAAAAAGGAAAAAAAAGTAAAGTCTCTTTAAAGAACACTTGGAATTCACTATGGTTCAAGTAAAAGTAAAGAGATTTCATTTAGAGATCTTATAGTTTTTGATCAACAGTATTAGAGATTGTTTATGACTCTTTAAATCATATCATATTAGTTCTGGGTAGATCAACATTTCATCGTCACACAAAGAAAGCAATGTGTAAAGAGCTGTAAAATATGTAGAGAAGCCCAGGAAAATATTTCAATGCATTTCGCAGATACAGTCTTTGGAGGAGTATACTGAGTAAGTATGGTCAAAAGAAGTCTTCAGTTCCAAAGCTCATTTAGACTTCTTTGCTGCCTTAGTTGAGCAACCTGAAAATAGTTGCTAGATTAGATAAATCCTTAAGCTCCTGTAGCCTAGTGGCATTTGTTTAGAGAAGGTTTTGTTGTTATGTACACATGCTGCTGGTTGTACCTGTAGTTTAATCCATGCTTAGTCTATGTCACCTTGACCTGAATCCAGCCTGGCAGGATAGAGACCAAGTGGGGAAATTAGTGCTGGGACAAGCTCTGTTCAGCATCTGAGTCAGCAGATCCTGAAAGCATCCAAATAGTTTCACCATCCCATACAGTTGTGGCAGAGATGTCTGTGACTAAGTAGTGTACTAAACTCAGTTCCTAAAGTTTCTGTCAAAAGTATGTCTGTGCTTCTTTCAGAAGCTCATCACTGGCCAGGTTCAAGCTTGTCCTAAGGTGTAGGGTATCCTAGAATCATAGAATATGCTGACTTGGAAGACACTCACCAGCTCATTTTAGTCCTACTCCTGGCCCTGCACAGGACACCCTGAGTCACACCATGTTTCTGAGAGGGTTGTCCAAACCCTTCTTGAGCTCTGCCAGGCTTGGTGCTGTGACCACCTCCCTGAAGAGCCCCTTCCACTCCTCGGGGCTCTTGCTGTTGCTGTGAAGCAGCAGGCCAACCACCCCCTGAGTAAAAAAAAAAATGTTTTCCTGATATCCAACTTAAACCTGCTCTGACTCAGTTTCATGCCATTTCCTCAAGTCTTGTTACTGGTCATGAGAGAGATCAGTGTCTGCCCCTCCACCTCCCCTCACAAGCAAATTGCAGACTGTAATGAAGTCTATCCTCAGTCTCCTTTTCTCTAGGCTGAACAGACCAAGTGTCCTCAGCCAATACTCATCAGGTTGCCCTTCCAGACCCTTCCCATCCTAGTGGCCCCTCTTTGGATGCTCTTTAATAGTTGAGTGTCTTTTATATTGTGCCACCCAAAACTGCACAGAGCACTTGAGGTGTGGCTGCCCCAGTGCAGAGCAGAGCAGGACAATCCCTTCCCTTGCCCTCAGGCTGGTGATGCTGTCCCTGATGTCCCCAGGACACCCCAGGTTGTCTGGTGCCTCCTGGCTCCCAGGGCACTGCTGGCTCATGTTCAACTTGCCATTGACCAGGAGCTCCATGTCCTCTTCCACAGTGCTGCCTCTCATTCCCCATTCTATACACACAACCAGGATTGCTCTTCCCAGGTGCACAGTCTGGCACTTCCCCTTGACAGGCTTCATTTGGTTGGTGATTGCCCATCTCTAATTTGTTGTGATCTCTCTGCAGGGCCTCTCTGCCCTCAAAGGAGTCAGCAGCTCCTCCCAGTTTAGTGTCATTGGCCAACTTATTTAGTATTTCTTTGAGTCCTGCATCCAAGTTGTTAATTAGGTTGAAGAGGACTGGGCAGGGGATGGAGTCCTGCAGAACCGCACAAGTGACTAGCACCAGCCTGTCCCAGTACTTCAGCCTCTCCACTTCTGTCTGAATTTGGTAGGCTATACATAAAAGGTGACGTAGCATCGATCCACTAGGCAACTTCACAAAACTAATGAGTTGTCACCTAAGTCAACAAGAACTGAGGAGGATACAGTGTGGAAATTTCTCCTTTCAATTACATCAATGCAGTGCCAGTTGCAAGGGGAGGCAGAACCCACCATTTGACCGCTGCACCTTCTGCAGCAGCACAAGCAGAGAAATAAGCACACACATTCAGGAAGAATTTATCATTAGGTTTATAAACTGCTCTGCTAGTACTACCTCAACTAGCTGTTTTAGAGCAGTTCTGGGTGTTGCCAAATGCATTGCAGCATAACAGCAGATTAAGTCTTGGGTGCCTTCAGCTGGTTTCTGGCACAGTCACACAACTTTGGTTCTTGGAGTTATTTGGGGCACCAAGAGGAAGTATTTTCAGAGTACACTGTTTCATCCAGTGGTCGCTAACACTGCAGAGTGGCCACTTCTTGGTGACAAGTGACACTTCTCTTTCTGTGCTGTTAAACAGAACTGTTGTATTTTACTTCTGCCTTTCTAATTTTGGGTGCTAAAGCAGTTACCAGGGTGTGCTATGCACTCTCCAAAGCCAGAGTTTTGAGCAACTGAGAGAACAGATGATGAGTGAGGTGCATTTTTTTTACTCGTTAGCAGGGATTATTCAGCCCATGCCAGAAATGAGGAAAATCATTAGTGGTTGTGAGGGAAGCTGCTGGTTGTGAATGGAGTTAGCAGTTAGCCTTAATACAGAACAAGTTCCAGGAACCCATGCAAAACTCAGCGTGACAGGACCTTGGAAAGTCTGCAGGTGACACAAGAGTCCCTGTGCCTTTTTGTCAAATAGGAGGAAATAGGAAGTGCAATGTGATTGCAAAGCAATCTGTTATGGCACTGTTTCTGCTCTGTTCTTGGAATAAAAATAACAGCATTTCCAATGGCTGCCAGTGCCAGCTGACAAGACCTCTGCTTTAGTTTTGCTAAACATTTTGCTTTATGTCAGTACGTCATTTTTTTGGCACATGTGACCAAGGTTTTTGACAATAACATAAAAATCTTCTTAAGTTTCCGATTTTAAGTTTTCAAAAAAAATAAAGAAAAATCCAAAGTGAGTCCAGCTGCTTGGCACAATAGCACAACATTTGCATAGCAAATGCATAAAAGCTTTGGATAAAAGTAATGACAATACCTTGTTTGACGTTTGCAGTTTTGTCATGTCACAACTGTAAGTGAAACCAAACAGGTTTTGATCAAAATTGCAGCAGAGCAGAATGCTCAGATTTATCAGTATATTAAAACTAGCCTTGTGCTCAATGGGTTAACTTTATCACTGTCCATTGAATAATTTTCTACCGAGAAAGGAAAACTGATAGGAGTTTGACTGATCAGACAGAAAGTTTAAGAGACAATATTCATCAAATAAATGTAAATATTTTTATTTTAAAAAATGTTATTGGCACCTTAGAGGCAGTCATGACTACACAACCAAATATACAAAAATTACACTTTCATAGTTGAATCTTTCCACAGTGCTGCACAAAATGGAAAAAGTATGGGAAACATTGCAGGTCACACACCAAGACAATTAACTTTAGTCAATAAAAGCAGACAATTTTTGATACACCTTGATACTACCAGACCCAGGTTCCCTGGGTAAAAAGGAAAGGTGACTTTGTGCAAAACTTTCCAGTAACAGTACAACTTCATGTGCTAAACGTACAGCAAATCAACCGTACAAGACAGTTTGACTTGGCCTCATGCAGTCCTTATATACAGAATCATCTCAGCTGGCTTTTTCAGGGAAAATAAGCAATTTCATTGACTAAAATAAAACTTTACTTAGTTTTTCACTGTTGCAATGTAAAATTGTCTGATACTTTGTGCAGGATTAGCATCAGAGAGACCATTCTAACTTTATCTCAAAACAAGCCCTTTATAATCTCATGTGCTTAAAGGCCATGTTCTGGCATTATGGTGAATGAAGAAAGCAGATATATATTTGGTTGATTGAAAATAGTGGAGAATAAATTTGCCTGATTGCTAGTCCTAGATGGACTTTCAGAAGCGATTAAATACTGGGGATTTAATTTGAAATTAAAGTGTTTAATTATATTACTCTCTGTTTATCTTCTGTTGTATCACTGAATCCAGCAGTAAAATCTCTATCACAGTGGAAAGGGACTTGGTTTCCCAAAACAAAAACAACCAAACAAGAAAATTTGCTCTCGTACCTTCTAAATTAACTACAAACTTCTGTGTTTCCTTGTTTCTTTCCTAAATTTCTCATTCAATGATTTTGATTTCTGAAAGCACTAGTTGTTATTATGCAGTTAACTTTGTACCAAACATAAGCCTGAACTAATTCAACTTTAAATGTTAGAGTCCTTGTTTATTGTGTAATTCAGTAGCTAATAATTAGCTGGCAACCCTTACGATTGCAGAACTGAACCTTATGCTTACACTGGATTTGTCTAGCTCCAACTGCTGGTGAGTGGATCACGTCTCTTTCCTACAGCAAACTGTCTTCACCTTTCACATTGCTATTACCCAGATAAGCAGTCATGATTTGTTCAAAGAAAACCATTGGCTGTTAAATATCCTTCCTGGAGTGCAAACATCAAATCTGTATTAATAGATGTCCTGCAGCAGAGGCACTGCATAACACAAACATTTTGATATTAAACTAAAGTGCAGTGAATTTTTTTAGTGCCTCTCTAAGAATTCAGAGCAAATAGACAACACACAAGTTCAATAAAATAAGAAGTTCATGCATAAATATAATGTAAAGTAGAAAGAAGAAGGAATTTAAACTGTCTTGATCAGTCCTGCCAATCACTAATTGGACTTTCAACAACAACAGTTGAAGTTAGCAGAGGGATCCATTAGACAATTTTTTGAGGAAAACTCATTTAGTCCTGAATGCTGAAATAGGAGAAATCAGGAAAATTGTGCTGACTTTCATAAGAAACTAAATCTCCAAAAACCTCCAGACAAAAATTGCCAAAAGCCTATAGAACAGGTATTAACAACTTACCGAAGGGCTTTTCCATCAGAGAATTACTACCAAAGTGAAGTGAAATACTTGCCTACCAGGCAACACCAAGCAGAAAAGACACTGTCTGGCAACTTTTTGTTGAGTGGGAGTGTTTTAGAGGCTCATGATGAGTAGGTGTAAGGAGTATCCTAAGAATGTCTGATGCATTTTAAGAGAATATAAAAGCAAATGGTATCCTTACAGAACACAGTTAATTGATTGAGAAGCTGAACAGAGTTGTCATTAGGAGAACTGCAATTCTTCGGGTTGGCCTAGGCATACTTTCACAGGAAGCAAAGCTCAGACTGCAGGCCAGATACACACACCAATATGTAAAATACATAATCCCAGCCTAAAGGGGGGAAGTGATGCCCACACTGAAGCTAATGGCAGAGGCATCAGCCCTGGCTAGCTCAGGCACCAGCCTTCTCTTGATCCCAGTACAGACACAGCTGGCTAGCCTGTCCCACCTCATGCTGCAGCTGTTTGTATCTGTTCCCTGTAGGAAAATGCTAGGAAGAACTTTTCTACACTGAAGCTGCCCCAACAATCTGCACAGAGTCTGCCTGGAGCCCTCTTTTAGGCACAGCTAATGATTCACTGCAACAAGAAGAAAAAGGCTCATCTCCCTTAAAATCCCAGCTTCATACTCATGAGAGCTTTTTACCAGCTCTTGAAGTCTCTAAGTGTGGAGAACCATCTACGTCTTTCACCAGGTTTTTCTTCCAATCTAGTGAGCTAACATGGCACATGGAAGACTTCACCAGTTACCAGTGTTAGCACAAGGCAAGAAATGGGAGTGCAAAAGCAGGATGGGAGACCTCGTTGCTTAAGTGGCCTTCCCCATGGCAGAGCTCCTGGCACTGCAGTCTCACGCTGTGCAAAACTACAACAGTTTCACTCAAAAGCAGACTTTTACCCCTCACTTCACATATTTTATTTTCTTGATGTGTGTCACATTCTCCAGTGATTTAAACCCAGCAGAGAAAATAACCTAGAGAAGCGATGCATCCATTCACCAATTAAGTTGTTTTAATTTACAAAACTAACATTATGCAGCCTTTATAGCTGTTTTTGTGTCCTCTGTCAGATGTAAAACCAATATGGAAAGGCAAGACCTTCCTGTTTCCAATTTAGAATTTAGGCCCAGTCAGATTCTATCAAGATAGTGAACAATCTTTTGTAGAGCATTGGTTTTAGTTTCTACCCTCCTTTTGCACTGAGGTCATCTTCCAGAATTGTTATAGGATGCCCTTGGAGCAGATGCCTTCACATTCCCAGGTGGTATCACACCAACATCCTTTGTTATAAGAAAAATACTAACCTTTTTCCTGCCTGTCCTTGAGGCTACCTGATGTAACATTTCAACTACATAAAATAGCACTGGGAGAATTGTATAAATGCAATAGGCAAAGGAGTTTTTCTTAGATAAACATTATTAACACATGGTATTCCTTTCTTGTGCGTCTACCCTTCTGAACCCATTTAACAAAATGCTAATAAACTAACAATTTTCTCAAGAGGCCAATGCAGAAGTTGGCTGTGCAAGCTGGAGAAAAGAATGGAGATTATAATAGAGATAGCAAGAAAACACCATGAAGAGTCACAGCATTCTTAGTATCAGAATCAGTTGGTCTTGTTTGGGCTCGTTTGTTCAGTTTTGGTTTCCACTCCACTTCCCTCTTGAGATGAGGTAGGGCTGGGTTAGGATAACGTGTGTGTGCCTGATATGATTCATTTCCAGTGACTGCAAACCAGCACAGTCCTTCCTGATTCTCTGTTCAAAGACTTAGCACATATAAAGAATTCTTTAAATATTTGTAAGTATTTTAATTAAATTTTCTAAATGCTGAGTTGTATCATTATTTATTAAGTTATTTCAGTTCTTTCTTCAATTCCTGAGGCCACATATAGTAACTATTCACTGTTTATCTGACTGTGGTAAAATGTCAAAGTTCTTCCCTGCCTTCTCCTCATCCACTCCCTTTCCTCAGAATAAGATCTTCACAACTTCTATACCAATTATTGCACTTGATTACAAAGAAATATACACATCAAACTATGCCCTCCCTCCAATAATACCAGCATAAAAAATACTGCAATGGAAAAGAAAATATGTCATGACAACTATTTTCACAGTTACTAACACTGAACATCAAATAATTGGAGACATTGTTTTTTCACTTAATGGAGAGTGAAGAAGAATTCTGGTGGTGGTGATTTGTTTTGTGGTGTTTTTTGTTTGGTTGTTTATTTTAAATAAAGATCTTATTTTACATCATGGCTGAAAGCCAAGCTGATTTCAAGGAAATATTTTTGCAGTTCTTAAATCAAGCAAATTAAATTCCAGTGGGAAAACAACCCCAACCCTGTCTCCTAGTAGTGGTAATCCATGTTAATACATTATTTTCAGGAATGCTTGTTTAGAGTGTCTACAGTTCCTATATTTACGGAAGTTTAACTCCCTATGAAGCTGTTCCCTCGTTTCTGCCACATTCTTTATCTGACAGAAGAAAGAAATCCACTCTGCCCAGGATCCCACCACCTGTATGCTTTGCATTCAGTTAGAACACCCCAACAATTCAGTGCTAACAAAGGCTAACCTCAATGCTGCTTTTCTGTGTACTTCTCTGCAGGTTGCAGGGCTCGAACAAGTGAGTGCTTTGGTGTGAATTACAACTTACCTACCAGTTGCTTGCTTCTTAACTCCTTTACAAAGTTGCCTTGGGATCTTATAAATGAATTCAGTCTGTCTTTGGAAGTCTGATGCCACATCTATGTATTTTCCAAATGTGATAAGGAACTATGCCAGGACAGAACAACTTCTAACTGTGGTCAATAGTCATCACTGGGCTCATTTACAGGCAATAAACTCTGCAAAAAGTTACTAGCAGAAGCATCAAATTTTGTTAGTCTTGAAAACTCAAAATCCCATGTAATGATACCCATTAATTTAGAATCAAAAACTATCAATACATGACTGCATAGTTTGGCTTATCACTCCAGGTGGACTTAGAGAGAAAATTAACTATCAGTCTAACAAAGCTGGTACACATTATAGCACTCCCTCCTGATCACACTCTTTGCACTCCAGCATAGTCAAAAACACACCTGACACTTGCAGTTTCTGGGATCCCTCCCAGACCATCTTTTGTGGGTACAGGTTTGGAAAGTGGAAAACCTTTTGGATTAAGGCAGAAGACTGAATTAAGTGAGCAGTTAATCACAGATACAGCCAGTTAGACAAAATCAGATTGAAAAGGCAACTGACTGCCAACAAGTATACTTTTATATATTTATACCAGAATTTGTATGCACACAGTGCTTATAAAACAGGGAGGGGAAGAAGGGGGGGGGGGGGAGAAAAAAAAAAAAGGAAAAAAAAATAAAGAAACAGCCAGTCCAACAGCTTCATCTTGGTATAATCATCCTTTCTATTGCACAAATGATATGATCCCAGTTTTTACAAAATATTGCCAGCAGTGTCACTGCAAAAAAAGTGCAGATGATATGAAAACGGCTCTTCATCATAGGAGCAATGAACTTTGCAATAGTAGAAACACACACTAAGATGACAGTCATGAAGGCCAGGATAACATTTATACACTTCCCCAGGAGCACTTTGGCATTAACTGTTTCAGACTGCTGTGCTTGCTGTTCTTGCTGATGGAGCTCCAGTTTGGAAACCCGGGTCTGGCATGATTCCAAGGCTTCCTGGAGATAGAAAACAAGAATTGGGGCAGTCATATTTCCCTTCAACATTTCTTCCCCTTTTATGCTGCAGAGCCATCAATCAGCTAGATTGCAAGTTTAATTTATTGCAGAGTGCTAAAATTCCAATGAACCACCAACTTTTTAAAAAATAAATGCACATATATGTCTGAATGAGTGTGTCACTCTTTGCTCAGGCATGATCAAGTCTAACAACATTGTCCAAAATGTAGGTTTGTTCTTTTCTCATGTTCAAGAAAACGTATCATAACTTCAATATTCATGACAGCAATTTCCTATATATACTGTTGATATAAAGTACTAGTAAAGCTGTTGCCATAGCAACTATCACTGCATCAACACAGCAAGAAAGTTAGTTTCTTTGTATATTCTACAGAAAACAGTAAGGTGGGCTTGCTGTGATACTAATCAAATATACTTTGCAACATGTAGCACCTGGTTTACACTGCCTCTCTGGGCTACATTAATTTTGCTCTCAAAGACACCCATCCTACAATGTTGGGCTAGAGTCCTCCGTGAGATCTGGCCTTCTCCTTCTGTCAGTGTGAAGACAGTGGAACAACCTGTGGAGACCCTTTTATGGGATTCTCTCTCACATGATCTATTCCGCTTCACAATTTGATCTGAAGAAAGAAGACTTTTCTCTTCTGATTGAGGATGGACTAAAAGTGGTCTTTGAGTAAAATGCTTCCTAAAGACACTATCCCCATGCTTAAGCCCTCCCAAAGCAAAACATAGAAATACTTCCAACTCTGTAACATATTTGCCAAAATGCCAGCCTTTTGCTGGAGCTGGGATTTGGGCACCACTGCATAACATGGTGCAAAGCTGTAATTTCATGAGATTGATCAACTTGACATAATATTTTACCACTGTGTGACAAAGAAAACCAACGCCAAAGCATCCCTACTTTCTTCCCCACTCTCAAACTCCAGATATTTTCTTGCATTAGCAAGGCTGTTCACCTGATCACACAGTAAGCTGTTTCAAACCAAACCTCTGTGTATAAACACCCAGAGAGTTATCAGCCTTCCCTTGCTGGGCCACTTCTTCATTGTTTCAGCAAATTGAACTGGCTTACCAAGTGACTTGCCAAGCACCAAGGTCACCACAGAAAGTGTGGCACAGCGTCTTACACAAGACTGCTTCCTTTCTCTGCTCTAGGAATTAGTAACAATATAGAAGAGAGCTCTTAATTGGTGGAACAAAGTCTGTTATGGTTCAGGCATGTTCTCCATTACACACTAATGAACTTCCCTGGTCTTTCTTCCACTCTGACTGTAAGTTATCCTCAAATTGTCTTGTGCATCCTTAGAGAAGGTCCAGCTGCAAAAGTGTGATACCTGCAGCTCTGCACTGAGAGGCTGAACACGTCTTTAAAACTATCTGCACGTCCTTTAGTGACACAGTTAGGCTATTACTCAAAATAGCCAGAGATTAAATCCTTTTACTCTATTTTAGCTTATTTTCCAAAGTCCCAACAAGATAGATTTAAACAGGCACAACCGTACAGAGATAAAAGAAGCAAGGTTGTACCAACAGAGCACTTCAATTAGGAGTCTCTGACATTCCTCCAGGAGTCTTTTAGAAGTCTCTAACACCCCTCCAGGATTCTGCTAATGAGTTAGGAAATATTTCACAGCTCTTCTGTTGGACAACTCAGGTTTCATTATGTTTTTACATCCTCAAGCTGCCTACACAGAAAGAAGTCCTCTTTTCTTTAAATCTGTGAGAGACCTCTCTTGTTTAAACCTACA
This sequence comes from Bombycilla garrulus, assembly GCA_013400315.1. NCBI lineage: Eukaryota > Metazoa > Chordata > Aves > Passeriformes > Bombycillidae > Bombycilla > Bombycilla garrulus. The sequence goes on from VXBU01014368.1 coordinate 349,696, forward strand.
GTGAAACCCTATGATATGCTTAGATTCTGTACCATCCCTTTCTCACTCTGTTCCCAGGAGCTTCCTAACTCACATTTAGAAAATTGTGATCAATCCGCTACCTTCACTCTCTCTGTTTAGAAATGTGAGCACAGGTGTATACAGGTCAGATTTGAGGTTCTTTTACCATCCGAGCTAGTATGAAGACAGTCTTTGAGCATTCCTCAGATGTTCATGAATAGGTAAGGCATAAGTGTGTTTTCACCATTTTTCACCACTTTCTCAGACTTTGATTATGCATTATGTAATGCTTGTATCGTATGTAAATGTTCAAGTCTGTACATAACTACATGCTGTCAGGACATACTTGTAGACATAATTACTGGTTTTTGATTGAAGTCAGACATGACTACAACTGATCACTAAAGGTGAACACACCCCACAGCTTTGATTATAGAGATTGCTGTGACCATGGCTTAAAACTCTTTAGTTATACCTGGCAAATCTACAAGTCTATTTACATATCAGCTCTCTCTCTTACTTTTTACCCTAAGCTCAATTTATAATAAACCTTGGCAATTATAAAACTACATAATGGAGAAAGTCTGAGCAAGAAGTTTGTGTCAGGACATTGTCAGCAGTGTTACGTCACACAATACAAGGAGAGACAATTCCTTCCTCCTCTGTGAAAGAAATTAAAACAGGCCACTCTTCAACCACAACTCTGCCTAGGCCATATCAGCACTTTGAGCAGAAAAAAATCCTGAATCCAGAAAAACAAATGGAGACTGTCACTGATTCAATGTGCTGAGTTTTCACCTTAAAACAGAGAAAACATGGGCTTAAATCTTTCCCCACTGCAAGTGTTTCATGGTACAAGATTTCTACAGAATGTTAGAAGTTTATGATAAGGAAAATAAGTACCTGAACATCTCGTGATCGCTCGTAGGCCTGATACGCCACCTTCTCCTCTATGCTGGCTAGCTCTTGTTTCAAGTTTGCTGTCTCATGCTGATGAAGGTCAGTGAGGTCATTTAACTGGTCTTCCAATCTTTCGTATCTTATTAGGAAAAGAGGTCTAAATTTAGTGCCTTCTATTCAAGTAATGCCAAATCATGAAAACAACAGCACATTTTAAAAGGTAATTTCTCAGCATATGGTGAATTCATCTGACTGGCGTTACAAAGCACAGAAATCAGTAAAAACTTTGCAAACTTTCCATAAACATTTATTCAGCAATCTGAAAGCCTTTTCTGAGTGTTTCGTGCTGGCAATAGGTGCTAAAAAGCGAATATTTGTACATCATTGGCAAATTATATGAAATACAAACAGTGCCTAAGCATATCCAACTCACATTTTTCACTCTTCATTTAGCCAAGAAGATATAGCTTCATAAGTAAGTTTGAGCCAGTTAATAGCTTGCCCGTAATGACAGGAAAAATATGTTCTCTCTCATACACAACTGCAGGGTTCTGCCATTTATGTACAGTCTGTTCTGGCATGCTTCTACGTGGTAAAGCAGTTTAAGTAAATCACCAGCAAACCAGAAATTTTTTTTGTGAGTTCGTCACTTCATTTAACACACAAACAGGCAAACACTGCAGTCAGTCAGCACAAAAATTATGGAGGCAAAATTGTCTAGAAACGGGTAGCAGGAGGCTTGAGGTTTTATTGGTAGAGAGCTGTCAGGAGCTGCCTTCTCCTGAAACCAAGTCATGAGTTCAGTAGGCTCTTTAATTGTTCTTTCCTCCCTATATTACCACATCATATCAAGCCTTTCATTGTATTTTGAGAACTATAAGCAAGGGAAACATGAAATATTGCCTTTCATACCAAGATTTTGCCCACTGGTGTAGTAAAGACTTCAAGACTGTCATTTTAACAAGCCATAGGAAAAATGGGATACAGGTACAGCAGGTGAAAGCCCTCTGTCGAACATATCGTCCGCCTCTCACAAAGGATGATAAAGGAATTAATTGTAATTAATTAACAAATGCAAGACAAAGTTGTGCTACAGCACTTAAAACTACATCTCCCAGCTGTGTGTTACAGCAGGGTACAAGGTGACATTGCATCCACAAGACAGCAATGTGTGTGAGAAGTATTTGAACAAGGTACTCAGGAGTCAAGGGTATACTTATCAGCTATCAGTCAGTTCTGCTACACCATAGAGTGATTAGCTTTTTTGAGTTCATGTTAGATGAGAATCCTTCCACCAGCTACAAAATTACTGGCACCTCCTATATGCAGTACTCACATAGTTCACATAAAAAACTATGATAGAGGAGAGAGTTTTCTGATTTGCCTTTTGACAAAAAGCAAAGGGGCACTACACCATTTGATAGGAAATATAAATATTCTATGTGTATTTTCAGTTGTTGGAAGGTATTAAACATATTGGTACCAGATATTGATTGGAATTATTTTTCCTCTTGCTTCTGAAATCTCTCTCATGCACACACACTTTCCAAACACTTTCTATACTCATTCAAAAGTCATTACAAAAGAACAGTTAAAAAAAAATACCTATATCTTTCCTCTTGTAGCATCTGAGAAATAAAGCCATAGTCTCTTTTAAATTGGGTTTTTAAATTCTCAATATCATCAGCTAATTGAGACTGTGTCTCCTTGATTTCCCTTAGTTCCTCCAAAATCATGGAAAGCTTTCCTTGGCTGTCCAGGGTACTTGCCACAGCAGGACTAAAGGAAGCATTCCCGTTGCTATCTGCTGATCCAGAGGTCCCACTTGAGCATTCATCATCACTAACATATTTTGGTTTGGCAACAATGGTGGCACTGCCTCCATAGGTTCTAGAACTCGTTTCTGGCCGAAATTCATCCAGGGTATTTTTGAGATGAGCAATGTTGTCTGCACTACCAAATTTGTTTCGGATCAGGTTGGCAAACTCTCTAGATTTGCTGAAAACAAAGACAGGTGGTGTCAAGGATACACCCGGCACGCCCGACTTGCTGCTCTCTGCTCCGTGCCCAGAGCTACGAGACTTTCCATGCTGAACATCTTTCAAGTTATCTTTGGAAGTATCCTTGGTAGCTTTGGAAGATCCATTTTGTTCAATATCTTTGAGCTTTTTATGATATTGTTCCAATTTCTTCTGTAGCTGGGCAATAGAGTGGGCAGATTTCTGGTTCTTTTTCTCAAAGACTTGCTTAATGCGCCCAGCCTGTTGCTTGTCTGCACTGTTTACCAGTTTCAAATACTCGGCCACATTTCCATCTCGAGCTGTTTGCTCAACCTTGATTTGCTCTGTAACCTTGAGAATTTTCTGTTTCAAGCTATCTGCATTGAGTTTGACTTTGTGAAATTCTAGGACCCCATCTGGTACATCAAAGTTCAGGTTGGTATCAGAACCTCCACGGCGGATGTTAAGTGGTAAACTCAGAGTACTCATGTCATGTCGTTCCACCTGAGAGGAAAGAAAAAGAGGCAAACGGGATTTGAATTCTGTTTTTTAAAATTAAACATCCAGTTTACTTATCCACATATAATTATATAAGGTAGACAATATATAGTAACTTATATTAGCAAAGCATAATGAACTTGCGTTTGAAATTAAGCAGCATTTTTCTTCTACAGGTTAATAAACAGTCCAAGGAACTGCTTGTCTCTCTTAAAGATGAATTAAAGAGAAAATTATTCAGAAGAGCTTACAGAATCACTGTAAGCTTTGCAACATCACTTACAGTTTTCCACAAAAGCAGAATAACACCTGGTTAGAAAAGGTTCCTAAATATATTGTTTATTACTAAGAGTTTCAAAGAGACCATGACTGATAATCACTCAGTTTTTTTCTCTTAGAAGTCGTCAAACATCAATGGAGATGTAACCAGATTTTTCCCTCTACAGCAGTGCTATAATGTTCAGTATATTTTCCCAGGTTTAACACCTTTTTTGATACATCCCATTGAAATTCCTCCCACAATTCAAAGGTTTTGCAAAACTCACTGAAAGAATGCTCTTGAAAATTTAGTGTATGCTGCAAGCTGGAAGCAGCTGCTGTTTCTTAAAGCAGAGAGCATAGAAGAAGAATTGGCCTGTATTTGACTTTCCAACCTGATGAAGGTGCTCAACAACTTGATCTGCTGTGCTAATTTCGTTTTAGTAGGAGGTTCACTGAGTGGGATTTACAGGAAGAAACTCAGGAAAGACAACTGCATTCAGGCAAGTATAGTATCTGTACACCTTAAATGCTCTCTAAAAACACAACAAAAACAGTTAGGCAACTCAGTCACAACACTGACCACAACAGATTATTTTATCTTTCTCAACAGAAAGGCAAGATAGTCTGATACAAAACATTAGAAGTCTTTCCTTATATAAAGTCAAAGTTACAGGGGAGGAATGAGAAGAATGATCTAAACAAAATAGCTTCATCCCTATTATCATCTTGGTTTAGTCTGTGTCACAAAGAAAGTGCATTTTATTGCAGCTGCCACAGTGCCATGTCTGTAGAGACTGCTTAACAAATGCTCTAGCCATAATGGGTTTTCAGAGCTTTAATACAGAGGGAACTAATATTCCTCAGGCAAGACCGTTGCAGAGACCAGGCTGAAGCTATATTAAAGTATCTCTTAAACAGGCATTTGTGAAATGCTTTAACAACTCTTTGCTTCCAAATGTCTGAGATACTATGTTAAAGGCTTGATTTCCAAATACAATGTTTATTATTACGAATAATACTGAAGATCATGCAGCCAAACCTATGTGTACATGCCCAGTGATCACCACTCAATCTTTTTCATGAGTAAAAACCATAAGCCCATCATTAAGTATTGTTGTAAGGTTTGTTTTCCCATCCAGTTTTGGCAAGTTTCCTGGGAATTCACTCAAGGATTTTTGTATTGTCCTTAAAATACAAGCTCAGTAACCAGACGAAGTGTCCTACTGTTAATACCATGCATTGTGCACAGCTCGATCAGGATAACTATTCTGTCTCTACCATGCTGGGGTACAAACACAGAGGGAGTGATGCACCTATAAATCTGGATCTGACCATCCTATCTTGATTTTTCTTTCGCTACTGCACCACTCAGGGAAAAAAACAGGTAACATAAAAATTCACATAAGTAAGAATATCTAAAAAAAAGGGACTTGAAAAACACATACTGAAAGAGTTCTGAAGTCAACAATTTCTTTTTGAGAATATTGTTAATAATGACCTTTAAGACTCAGACTTTATCCCAGGGATTAAACCAGTGCAGTGGCCTAACAGATCTACATTTTACCAGTTTGCTAAAAAATTTGTATTGATCCAAATGTTCAGTATAAAACAAGAATTTCTTGAAACAACCTAAGACATTTTTTAATAAGCTTTGGCACAAAATGATGCTGTAATCAGTTACAGAATTGTATACACACACAAAACAGATCCATCACTGATGTCACTTAGGACAAGCTGTACATAACTTCCAGGAATGGGTGTGTCTATATCTAACCTTTACACAGCAGTGTTTACTTCCTCAGTAAAAAATAGTCTAGAAGTGTATTGTAGTAATTGGATACAAGCCCGAACCAGATCCCTTCTCCCTTATGTCCTCTCCCTCACTAGGCTCTCTATTGGTCAGCCTTCTCTGCCTTCCTGAAACTTCAAGGTCACAAAAGCATTACAGATAAAAAGAACAATAGCATAGAAGGAATACATCTGCTGAATGCTGCTCTGCTTATGGACATGAGGAAATCTGTTAGCAGGGGCAAAATCTGCTCCTAAATAAAACCAATCATAAGGTCAGTTCAAATTCAGTAAAGTTCAGAAAAGACTTGTGTTTAAATTCCCAAAGCACTGCTCGCAGTAGGGTTTTGTACTGGCTGGATTGAGAGCTCACTAAGGGTACAAAAAAGTCGTATCCAACATATTTTTCTGTCTGACTGTATTTGGACAAAATGGCAGGTATCCTCTGCCATCATGTTGCAAGGCTGGGTGAAGAAACAGAGGCTCTTGAAATTCTCTGCTGATGTAATACACCTTTTTTGTTGGGAGGGGATGTGTAGTGTGGGGTAGAGTTATTTCTTTTTTAGGTGGGAGGCTCATTGGTTGGGTTTTGTAGGGTTTAGGGTTTTTTGGTTTGGTTATTTTAAACCAGAAGCAAGCAGACAGTGGGGGAGTCAGGTATGTCTAGGCAAGTGGCCTGTCACCTTTCTTCTACCTTGATGATCCATTTGTGATTATTTTATAGCTCAGCACAAATGCTATCCCAAAACAAATCTTCAAATCCTACCCCAAATCCTTCTTGCTGCAAGTCTCATCCTGCGATGAGAAGAATTAGCTTCACTTCCTGCTGTATCGAATGCCTCATTCTTTATACTGAGCACAAGACTGCCAGTAGGAGTCTGAGATGCTTCCTCATCCCTGCAGGGACTAGTGCCCTCTCCTGGGATGCAGGCTGAAATCCTCCCAGTGCAGGAGGAGGAGTGCACATCTCCTTCAAACTGTGTGACAGTGCTCTTCCAGCTATGCTACGGGAAGAAATGAGGAATGCCATCCATGTCTTGTTCCTCCTGTGACTTCTCAGTCCCCAGCATCTCACAGGGCCATTAGGCTGTTAATAATAAAGAAGTTGTTGAAAAATCGTTTTTTTATTTTATTTTTTTAAGATTTTCGTTATGGTTGCCAAGAGAAAAATACATTTACATACAGTAGCAGCCCTAACAGTTAAAATGGATGATCCATCCTTTTGGAAGTGAGAAGCACTTTAAGAAAAATGAATCATCGTATACATCATATTATGGTAATTAATAGGGAGCTGGGCATTAGCAGTAGAGGAGAAACAGCAGTTCTGAGACGTGGTACCACCAGGTAGACAGGAAGTCAAAGCACTAGCCCATGGTCTGAGGAAATACCACAGACATGCCCTCAATCTGTCTTCCGGGGAAAAAAACAATTTGCACATGGTCCTGGGATAGCCATAGCTGATGTTAGCCCGAAGAAAGAAATCTGGGCCTTGGAGAGAGACCACTGCACTTTATAGAGCAGGTCACATACACACTTTGCTACAACCCAGTTGAGAACTAATAGTAATATTTGTACTGCTGAATTAGGATCTTTTAAGATGAGTGATTTAGGCAAGTAAAGCAATTCAGGCTCCCTGCCTGCACCAGAGCCTGGCACCACAGATGACTAGATAGGTAACTCTCAGAGATAAAGTTCCAGTCCCCACTTTTCCAAGGAGCCAAACAGATCTTCAGCTGCCTGACCATGCCGTCCATGCAACCCATCCCAAGCCAATGTCCTTCACTGCACATGAATTGTCAGGTTTACTTTCTGTCTTACATGTAAAGTGGCAGGCTGGGTAATAGGCAGCCTGCCATTCAAAAAGAAGCATTCAGAGCACAACAGTGATTTGAAAACCCAATCACGGAAGCAAGGATAGGGATTTCGCTGGCACGCTATCAATGCAGGCCATGCTATCAATGAGCCCAGAGCACAGTAGAACCCATGTTCCCCAGTGCCACAGGGAAAGGGATTCCACATGGACAGGATCTGCTGATCAGGTGAAAATATCATGTTTAATGGTCTATAGAAGTTGGTCATTGTATCCACTTACTGGAAAATATAAAGCAGACCTAGAAGACCTTATTTCTTCCCCCAAGATCCTGGATGGGATCCATCTGGGAGAAAAAAATCCATAGTGAATAGAACACAAAGAGCATGCAGCCCATCCTAGTGCAACCCACATGCCACCACTGCTCAGATGAATCACATCCTGAGTTCCACTGATTGTGCCAATGGCTCTCCACTAACAAGTGAGAGATAAGCCCCCTACGTTTAAGGTTTGAACTCTACTCTTTAGCTCATAGATCTCTTTTAAAAAGTACCTTTAAAAAACACAGAGAAAAAAAAGCAAATACAAGACATGTATATAAGCATCAGGCTCCAGAAAGCCCACATCTTTGGGTTGTTCCACCAATAGAAACAAACCATGAGGACATAAAATGATCTACTTATTTAAATAGGATCAGTTTACAGGTGTTTCCATCTTTTTCTTTCTCTAAACAACCTTATTACCATCAGCAGTCATAGCTGTGCAAGCTAAACAAAAGCTTATGATGACAATTTAAGTCTATCTTGAAAGAGTTTCTAATGAATGCTTAGAAACAGAATCCCATAAGGAGCATACAAAATAGGATTAAGACAGCTCTAAAGCTCTTAGGATTTGGTAATAGCAACAAAAATCATCAGGAACAATTCTCTTTTTATCAGAAATATGCATATGCCAGAAACACAGGTGTTCCAATGGGTAAAAGAACACGCATAGGGGGTTTTAATAATGTTTCAGTACATTCCAAAGCAGAAATGTATTTGGGGAGAGACTTTTACCATCTCTTTCAAATTCACTGTTCCTTCTGAAAGGAAGGAACTTCCTTCATGGAAGTCTTAAAATAGAGCTCTATCATCACAAAACATTCTAAGTTATGTAAAATCAGCCCCTTACATCTTTTGTACAGTATGTTACAGCAAAACACCTCCTGCTTGGTTTTTTTTTTTTTTTTTTACAGAGCTACTTAATAGTAATATCTAGAAGTACCTACACTCAGAATACCATGTTAATAATCATGCAGAGGGTTGAGAGGAAATGGAGGGAGTCAGCAAAACTTGTTTCTACTTTTTAGTGGGGCAATGGAAGATCCTGGGTGATTTGTCTGAGACTACCTGGCTAATGCTGATGAAATCAAATAACCGAAGGTGTTTCTTCCATCATCAACAAATCCTCTATTATCTATTAACTCCCCACCTCCCTCAAAAAAAACATTGAAGCTGTAAGGCATCTCACTAACACACATTAGGTGTTTATTCCAGGTAGGAGTCAAAGGTAATCCCAGATGCCCTTTGGCAAGTATCTGCTCTTCAATATTCAAAGGCTGGGAAACTTCAAGGCCTTTCCATGAGTAAGGCATCATACAGGGGCAGAGTAGGCTGTAGAGATTTGAATCCTTCTGAAAACTTTCTGCACTATGAAAAACATGGTCTGGTAATTACAAAAATTCAGTTGTTCTATTAAGCAACTGCAGCAAGACCTCAGATACAGACTACACTACTAAGCATACTAGGCAAGACATCAGATGTTGAATCCAGTCCTTCTCAGGGTCAGTTTGATCACCTATATTTCCCTCCATTTTAATTCATTAGCACCAGAGAGTTGAGACTGTAAGCACAGTCACCTCAAGAAAAATATATGTGTATTTGCAATTTTAGTTTAAGTGAAAAAAACCTCCAAAATTAAAAAAACACCCGAAGTTGAAAATGCTGTAAAACGAACTCTGCAGAAAGCAATTGCAGGAAAGCACATGCACTGAAGTTCTGGTGTGACTAGAAATACAGCTTTTACTCTCTTGATCTAATCTGGTCAAGGCCTAATACTCGTGCATAACTTGTGACCCAAACAGTCAACTTCACACCAAAGTTGGTTTGCCTCAAATCCTACAGGCATGCTCAGTTCAAACCAGAAATACCCCAGAAAGGACCTTTTTCTCTAATTTCTATTTAAAGCCAAATTTTCTAGGTCACAGCTTGTGTGTAAATAAGTATTTAGATATGGTACTATTTCAAATTAGACCAATGGGAGATGCGAACAATGGGGGGAAGAGGCAGTTTTCTCCTTCACTGGTAACACCAGCTTCTTCAGAACCCAAAAACATCCACTGAAAAGTTTCCAGTATCATAACTCACACTCAGTCCAGTTCCATGTTTTTTGGAAGCACAAAACTGACATAAGCAAACTGGTTCCAATACAAACAACTTCTGTACCTAGACACTGAAATCTGAAAACAACATGCCTCTATAAAAGTAAGGAAGTTACTTTCCATTTACTGTCCAGCAGTCATGTGAAGAAAAAAAGAATAAAAACCACTGTCCTGGCTAGAGAAAAAAATACAGTGATGAACCAATATTAGCACTTACCAAGATTAAGTTTCTTAGGCAGGTAAAAGGTAGATTCCACACCCCTTGGTTAACTGCTTTGCTTCAGATCAGTCTTCCTCTTTAGATAAGCACCATTAATTTAAAAAAAAAAGTCAATAAAATACCTTTTCCTAACTCAGATCAAAACAAATGTCACGTGCATGTTCCTTCTGTCTCAGGTTTACACAGCAACATAAGGAATTGCTTGGGAGCTCCAGGTGCTGAAGGGGTGGTTCCACCAAGCAGCGCTTGTCAAGAAGCCTGCACTACTATTCCCCATGAAGAAGTGCCTTTCCCATGACACCAACCCCATCGTGACACAGGACACAGTGTGGGAGTGACAAACAGTTTGAAGAGTGATGCCAGACAGACATTTTGTATCCATTCTAAATTAACAATTCAACTTACTTTTAGTGTTTCTAATAAGTGCTTTCCCTTCCCCCTTCCCATCTTTTATGGGTTTTTTTCCACTCCCATTCAGTATTAAGCTTTCTTTTTCTAAAGATGTTTGAATAGATGGCAATAATGAAATTTTCCAGACAACTGTGAAATATTCTATGAAAAGTCAGCCTGGTACACATTTTCAATTACTAAATCCTCTTTCATGCAAGAGAGTTTGATAAAAAGCCAGCCACATACCTGCTATGACTAATCACTTCTCATAGTTACAGCATATGGTTCTAATCTCCCACCACTTGTGATTTAGAGTGTGCTTTCCTTCATATCACTGCACTGTCTAACCTCTCATCAGAAACTATTTCACACTGATAAACTTGCAACAGGTCATCTTTTCCCTCCACCTGGTTCTTTCTGTTTCACAGTCAACTATTAATTTCATTCAGCCTAAGCATTTTCTGTAATCCCAGCTGCTTGTGGAACTGTACAATCATACAAAACAATTCCAGGAAATACTATGAAGTTTCTCATCTTCAGTTACAGAGAAATAACTCTGACATCTAACTTCATAGTCAACAACCAACCAAGTCCTCCTTGCCCCAAAACAAAGACAACCTTAAGGAAATTTTAAATACGTAATTCACAGACCTACAAAAATCCACCCTACAGCTCAATGCTGATTTTAGTCTGATTCATGAATTTTATAGCTTTGAGCTGGCAACATTACGTAAAACCTGTTTTGTAACATTAAGGCTTTATAGTGGCAGGGAATTTTGACAGTGTTGCCACTGAGAGACAAGACGCTCTAAATCCGGAAGTCTGGGCATCACAGGCGAAAGACTCAAGACTCGGGGATGTTGTTTGTTTAAACCATCGCAAAACTTCCATTTATAAACAAGGGAACAATGGCTCCTTCAGGCATAGGATCTTTTCATTTGCGTTAATGCGGCAGCAACACATCCTGAGCATGTAAACAATCACATCTTGTCCTGTACATGAACTGAGCTGCTTACTTAAAAGAGTCTGCCTGCTTCTTCCTTTCCCCCCTGGCCCTGCACGTCTGCACACGGGGCTGATAAAGTCAAATCTCAAAAATACATATCTGTTACATCAGCAGTTCTGCCTATACCCAGGAGTTATAGCTCATTTTTTAATATAAAAGGTCTAATCAAAAGACAGGGTCTGCTTTACTACATTATTTACCTCTCCACAATAAATAGTACATCTCTTGATAAAGCAACTGTATTTTATCAAACCTTCATTATTTATAGGCACAAGTACACTTTCACTATTTGCCACATTGCACATGAGTGCATGTTTTGGCTCCACACCTGATATCCAAGGCTCTTATTTGTCCCCAAACCACAAATAACGCAAAGAAAGAGAACTGCATGAAGACTGAGCCACCAAAAATCAAAAACTTTGGCCATATTTCATTATCTACAAAAACTAAAATTAAAAAAAAAAAAAAAATTAAAAAAAAAAAAAAAAAAAAGCCAAAAAAAAAAAAAGGTTGGGAAGTTTTTT
>VXBU01014368.1:361577-385159 GCA_013400315.1 Bombycilla garrulus
AAAAGAGAGCTGGAAAGTTTTATTTAAAAGACTACTTTAAAAAAACCCTTATTGCATTAGGCAAAATAAAGGCAATTAAAATTTGAATCACACAGATGCATATTATGTAGGTCATTTGTTATTCAATACCACTGCTGCAATAATAGTATTTTAAGCCACTATACACAACTGATGGACACTGCTCTGACTTAACTCTGGGGAAAACAGAACATGCTAATTGCAGTGCATTAACAACCAAAATTCTGTGCAGTCAATGGATTTAACCTCCTGTGGATCACAACAACACAACTTTAAAACATTTTGCTATTTCAATTTATTTTTAAAAATAGCAAAAATATATTCCTATATTTTCACTGAAGGGGCAATACAAAGCATTAGGCAACAGAACCACAGTTTCCTGCTCTTTGCATATCTTCCTCCTGGAAGAAAATGAAACGTTGTCCCTCAGGGTAATATAAATAATATTGTTTTGAAAAGCAAAAAGTATGCTGTGACTATGCCATTGAAGTGTGTCACAAGTGATGCTTTCCATTTATGAATAGATCTACAATTGACTTCACTGTGGTGAAAGTCTTCAAATATTATTTGTAAGTTTACTGTCTTGCTATTTATGTAAATATACACGTGTAAAGGTATGCTTTCAAAAACATTTTGTAAAATATACATAAAGTTATTGTTATCATAAGTGAATACCAACCCACAGAAAATCGCATATCCATGCAGTGTTTCAGCTGCTGTGCATCCTCTGGAGAACCTGCTCTTGGCATGGTATTTTAAGGTTATACCCTAACCATCAACTTGAATAGTTACAATCAAATCTGAATTAACAAAAAAAGATAACTTTTCCAGTAAAAAGACCAAACAGAACACTTTATGAAGATGAGTGAGCCTCTACAAGCAAATGTCCCTGAATCCTCCTCTTTAAAGAGGCTCCATGTCCACATTGTAACAATACATCAAAGTGATACTTCAGCCAGTGCTTTGTGCATCCTCTAGAAACATGTTCTCTTGTGCATATCATGCTGAAATTTCTCATAGAATCTTTTTAAATGTTTATGAGCTGGTACTACCATGAATCACTCCCATAAGAGGTTGGAGGTATGCCTTTTAAAAAATATAAGAAAATTTTCTGTCAGTCTACTCCCTCCAAAAAAAAAAAAAAAAACAGCTGACTGCTGTATCAATTTTATAGAATTAATCCACTATTTGTCATGAGTCATCTTTATATGCCATTCTTCCTTTCAATTTTTTGTATACACTGTACACTTCAAATAATAATACACATCACATAAATATCTCAACCCATAAAAGAAATTCTATTGTAGAGAAGTTCCATAAGTAACATAACATCTATTAATCAAAAACCCAAAATTCAAAAGACTTGTCTAACTGAAAAGAACATAAATGAGATTCACCCAATTAGTGATAAATATAACTCTACAGTAAAATTTTTATCTAGTCTTAAAAATATTCCTATTCTGAGAACACACTTCTCCAACTAAAATAAAAGTTTTATTAAACTGAATAACTTAGAGAAACCAATTCAGATGATTTTGGAAGACAAACTAGGTTAAATTATTACTGTTATGTCACCATATTACTTGTAATGAGAGTGCTAAATCACAGTTTTTAAAAGTTTTACAGATAAAGAAAAAATCTGTTTTTAAATAATTGCCTTTAATGAGGATTCACTAAATTTTTTACTGTATGGTCCAAATCCTCTGATTTTGAAGATGTCTGTGTAGCAACCATTATGTTTTGCCGTGGTAGTACTAGCAAGTGAAAGCAGACTTTTCCCCTAAGAGATGTTTGCAAACTGAAAATACATTTATTTCTGTTTTGCCAGCACTAAAATGTCAAGGGTAGAATGAACTCCTGCAGAAGGAAATCCTGCTGATTCTAAAAGCTTATTACAAAGCTCACTGCTCTCTACTCTTAACTACAGGGCACATTTGGTGAACATCTCCTCATGTAGTGTAAATATACAGAAGAATGTGTATTATGCATAAAATTTTACTCATAAATTCAGTGCTTAATAACTAAATAAGTAAACAAACCAATCCAAAAGCAAACAAAACCCCCACTCCTTTCTTTCTGCCATCCAACACAAAAGCCATTCTCAAAGCCAGGACTACAAGATGAGGAGCACAGGCAAGAAACAGTAGTGACTTTGTTTGGCAGGCTAATGGAAAGTGCTCAGAAACTCTGCAGTTGCCCAGCACATTAAATTGCTTAAAACTGAATAGATTCAGTATGAAAAATTGTTTTCAATTTCATATTTCTTAATCTGTTAAAACCATGTTGCTAATAAAAAAGCAATTAAATGCAGAAAAATTAAACCTGCTTATCTTATCCGCTATCTGTTGTAACTGATATATAAAATATTGTAGAGCAACTTCATGTAATTTCTTTCCTTCATTAATATGTTTATTCAAAATTTAATTCAATTTGGCACAGATGTGTTAAGACCAATCTCCGCAGGGCTGAAAAGGCAACACCAACAATGCACCAGCAACACTAAGACTCATATAAGAAAGCAGCAAGCAAAGATTACTTTGAAGCCTGTATTGGTCCTACTGCATATTTTGCTTTTGGGTAAGTGTTTTAGACTCATACCCCTCATATTCAAGGCTCTTAGGTTTTCTGATTTTGTACCTAGGAGGACAGAGGGGATTAAAACCTTTATGATGCTTTTAGAGTCACAGTTTAATTTGGATCTCAACATCATTATCTTAGGCGTTTCATTCTAGCACTACAAAGGATGTGATGGTGTCACAGGGATTATTTATTTAATTGAATAGGGCAATACTAAAAATGTTTCATGGGGATCATGTCTCTCAGGAAATTATAAAATTACTCTTCAAATAACATTTGTAGAAACATGAATTAAGTTCAGACTGGTTTATTTGACCAGGACATTTATATGGCCAGATGCCACAATTTAGACACTAAAAACAAAACTTGGCAATTCCTCTCTTTGAGAACCACTAAGATTTTTTGGAAGAGGAAACCTTAATATTGTAATCAGAATATTGTAGTACAGTTTTTTACAAAATATTAAATGCAAAATATTTAGTACAGTTTTCTGTAGTACAGAACTTTACATAAATAAAAACAAGTATAGCTTGTTACAGAAATAGTATCTACATTGACAATTATGTGCTTATTCATACTCTTAGTTTGTACTTCTTTCTTTCTTGTATCTTTCCTCTTTTTGCTTTTACTCAATTAACAGTAGGAACTGCATCTTTTCATCTTAAATCAGTTTGATCATGTTTTTTTTTTTTAATCTGCCATATATTTTACCTGGTAAAATACTTGCAGAGATTTACAGAAATCGCCAATCTGCACATTAATACAGCACTTAATTTCATGTATCTCCTTCTATAAGGCTCTTTAGACTATCCCAGAACAATTTTTCTTTTTAAATAGTAGTGGTAATTTATATCACATGACACAAACAATGAATGTTTTGTCTGGATACTGTGAACTCTGGAGCACATGATTTTATGGAACCCACACATTTCAGTTTACACTGATACTTGACACAACAAATGATATTGCTTAATTATTAAAATACAGTTTTAAAATAGAACTGCAACATCTTCAGTAACATCCATTATTAAATCCATAATGCTATAAACATATAAGACAAACCCCACCTTCTTCAATTAGGTACCTTAATTAGGCATAAATAAATACTTCTGTTTTTTACTCAAGAACCTCTTTCAGCACTGCTGGCAAGCTTCATGTGCTATGAAGAAAATAAAGTTACCTACATGGTCTAAGCAGAAATGGTAATGCAAGTTATTAATATCATAACTAACAAAAACTTCATTAAGCACATAGGTACTTCAGATTCTTATACTGCCGTAATACATAAGAGCTAGACCAGGGCAGCATTTCTGAAAAAGGGGCTCAGGCTATTACTTTTCTTCTTGGTCGAGTTGTCACATGCTCACCATCTATGACTTAGATGTCCCACAAACTGAGTCACAGAGCTCACTCATCAACTTCCCTGTCAAATATATGAAAACAATAGAAGAAGTTTCAGAGCATTTTTAAGACTTATTCTCAGCTTGTTGAAAGCCATTGCCTCTCTTACCTAATCACAGCGGATTCTGAGAGCCTCAAGCGATGGTCAAACTGTTGCCCTTATCTCCTTATAAATTTTTCCTATGAAGCAACAGGCTGCCCAACCTAAGTAAGTTTGTTCCTCACGTTCTTTGGCCATTACAGCACAACAGAACTATTTAAAGCAGGATATAGATGTTCCCCATATAATTTTATTACACCATAATACAACAATATTACAATAATTACAACAATAAACCCGATGGTCTTTTTAAAGCAGCTTGTAATCTTAATTCAGAGTGTTTAAAAAAAATTATCAACAGAAAATGGCATTCAAGCTAAACATACAGAGTTTCCTCAGAAGCACAGACATAAATGACAGTTGCCAATTTTCTCTTAATGCCAGTTCCTACATATTAAACTCATAATAGATTTTTCTATTTTTAGAGTTGTGGTGATGTTAGAGGCTTATTCACCTATATGATTTGATTAAAAAGAAACTGAAATCAATATTCTGCTCCTAGTCTGCCTGCCTCCCTCCCTCTCCTTTGAACTTTCTAAACTGATTCTTTTTTTTCCTCTCTTAAGTTTCTATTCAGACAGTCAAGAGGATATGCTTTATCACATGGTTTGGTGTAAAAGACTTATATTACCATGTTCAGTCATAGCAATACCACAGATAAAAAGGAACAAAGCAGAGTTCAGTGGGAAAGGAAGCAGATAAGAGTCACGCTGTCCTTGGAGTCCAACCGTGCTTACCGGCTCCAGCCTGCGCCAGAGCTCTGTACCTGGGCAGGGAGCTGTGCTTGGCTACAGGCTTCAGAATCCTGTTGTAAACAGCCTAACATTTGACACAAGGGATCTCATTCCACGACAGTGGAAAAGCAAAGCAAAACCCAAACCACAGTGCTCATTTTGATTAAGGCATTAGAAAATTGTCTGAGTATTTTTTCCCTTTATCTCTCTTGGTCATATGCTTAGAATCATTTTAACCTAAATAAAGTACCATTAATAAATCAGATTTTAGAGGTCTCGGTAGACAGATGAGGATCTATATCCATTACTAAACCCTCAAAAATATGCCCTTTGTGAGATTACGCCAAATTATGTTAGCCTAATTACACGCAGCAAGTTAATATTCTAAACAGTGTTACATGTTGAAAAATAATTTTCCAGACTCTCTTCCTAAAGAAACAGACTGAAAAATACTCTCACTTTCTCTAGTCAGAGTTTGACAGGTTTGAGAAACACATAAATGCCTTCAAGAAATCATAATGCAAACTGCAAAGAAAGCTGCTACAGCTTAAGTCCACTAGCTCTTGGTATTTATGTTATGATCAAAGCAGTCTGCCTGCAAGTAAGCAAGTGGAAGAAAGAAATAAATTTGGGCAGAAATTGGTCTTAAAAATTAGCTCCTGTAGATTTAACATTACTTATAATAAAACAAAAGTTTGAAGGGGGGGGGAAGCATGTTGTAAACGAAAACCAGAATTACCTAACTTTTCAGCAACTCAAAATGGGCTGAATGTCTTTTATTGTATTTTGGCTAGAGAGGAAGTCTTCAGATACGCACACATTCATTAAATGTTCTGGGAAACTTTAATGAATTACAGTGATTTGCACTGGACAAAAATGTTCCATGCAAATATGACTGTATGGAACTCTGACCTCTCGCAATGGAATAAGCAAATCACAGCTTTTACCTCTCTGCTCTCCAAATTTAGATGTTAATTCGGTCCCTAGGTGTTCTTCTGGTACTAATCAGGAAACACTGCAACATTTTAACTTTTTGGAATAAACTGGCTTACTTTATTGTTCTCCCATTTGGTCTGTAGGCTTTTAATGTGCTTTTTATTATCTTCCTTGTTCATTTACTGCTTTAACAAGAGTGTTACAAAAATAAAGGTCAGTACAGAAATAAATGCAGGTGTTATGTTCCTCTGTGCATAATTCAACAATATTTAGACAACAGATATATAGTCTCAAAGCTGTATGATAGAAGATATTGAAAAAGCCTGCTAGGACTGTTTGCCAGCTGAAAGCCAAAGATTCACCAAAATAAATCCAGATATATGTCCACACATTTTCAGATGCTTCGCAAACGGTACTGGGATCACTGTATGGTAGTATATCCATGTAACAACTCATGAGCGCATTGAGAAGGTAAAAATACTACTAAAAGTAATTAAAAATAGACTAGTAAAATAGACTAAAAATAGACTAGTAAAACCAATGATTTGTCATTTATTTAGCTTTTCACTGAGTAACTGGTTTAGGTCCTCTTTAGTGTGATGAAAGTAATGTTTAATTGCTGGCTCTAACTTCCCAATACAAGTCTTAAAATATTAATGCACAACACTGTGAATGCATCCTTGTTTAGAGTTCAGAGCTGGGGTGAGGGTTAGAAGCAAGTAAATAACTGAAAACACTTATGATGTGATATAATAAAAACTTTATACCATTTTAACACTGCTTTTTCAAGTTCTCTAGACAGCTTCTGGGTCACATAAGGTAACAGGTAATAGAAGTTCCTACTATGTTTAAAACATCACAATATTGTGATATCTGACTATCTAATGTATGAAACTTACATCAGAACTGATCATAAGTTTCATAAAGTTTTACAGTTGTATGTAGGGAAAGGAAAGGAATTATCCTGGAAGCACTTGTTGGAAAGAGCATTGTTTCAGAAGGTTTATAGTTTCCTTGCATGTAGCAACAACTAGGGAAATAATGGTACCTCCCTGAATGCTGAGACCCAACTACAAGCGCTTATCTTGCTGTCAGAAAAAAATCTCACAGTAACTCAAAGACAATGTAAAGGATTCAGTATATTCACTAACAGACTGGTCTTCTAAGAAACTACTATATATGAATGTACATAAAATCATTCCCACAGATTTGGCAGCCTGCCAGTATTACAGTGAACAAGTCTAGCAAGGTCCAAATATTTTCAGAGTAATGTTTTCAGAGTTGGAGTATTTTGAGTCTATGATCTTTTGAAGAGTTAACATTGCTCCCAGTGGAATTTAAAAGTTATAACTGGTAGTTCTAAATACCTATCTCTGGCACAACCTGTCACAATGATTTGAGCTGTGCTTCTGATCTGCAAATTGCAAATCCTAGAAAAACTCTACTAGTTGCAAGAGAAGCTCCAGTGACAAACTGTATCTCAAAGCCTGCATTGAGATAGTCATGCCAGGTGGATTCAATGATCTGTTCCACAGGAATTTGACTCTCTCCCCATCCCCAAAGCACGTAGACATACTGACAGGCAATATGAGCTAGAGATGAAAATAACAAAATCTAATCATCACATTGTTACTTCAAACAGATTATGAGCTCTAAGTATTAAAACATGATTTACTCATTTCCTTTTTGGTCAGTGTTTCCTCCTGAATGTGCTTTGAGTGTGGGAAGGGAGTCCAACTCAGCATAAATTCTTAAGATAAAGACTTTGTGATCACCTGTCCACAGAAGAGAACGTTCTACAACTTCTTTCATGCTGAAACATCCAAGGACTCATAATGGGCCAAAAGTAAATAAAGTGTGTCTTTCACAACCACAGATACTTGATCTGTGCTTACATTTAGATGACACATAGCTCCTGCAGACACTTCAGGTGAAATTTCATCCCCAGTCTGATACCACAGAAATCTAACACCTTGCACAGAGTGATTCTGCTATCTAAAAATCATAACGTAGGCCCTTATGTCTTCACTGTATCTTATGCATGACATGGCTGGCATCCATGAGTGATGATGGCAGCCACTTTGATGGGTGAAAGCTGAACTAGTCACTATTTTCAGTAAAGCAGGAAGGCCTGGAATTTTTCTAAGTGTTCTGCTCCTTCTTGAAGAATGGGAGGTTGCCCATACAGAAACGTTGCTTCAAATCACACACAGCTTATTGGCTAAACAAAACATTTTGAATTTTATTCATGTGAGCAGAAGTTCATGGGAGTTTCTGCCTCACATAAGCTCAGGCTTTCCCCTTACCTGTCCGCCCCTTCCTATAGCGCTCCCTACTTTTTTGTGAACTCTTTAATTCTCAGTTTCTTCTCTGTAACTGCTGCCCTTTCACTTTTCTATTAACATACCTTTTAATAGGTGAGTACCTTCCCCTCACCCAGAACTTCTGTATGATCTACCTACTCCCAAAAATTTATTGACTCAGTTTAGATTTTTCTCACCTCAGAGATGAGGGGTTTTGGAACCAGGGTATAACTTTCTAAAGAACCATGTAATTTCTCACTAGTGGTACAACTTCCTGTAAATCATATCAGTATCCGTTGACATTGGGAAATCTGAAAAAAATCATCTCCCTATCCAAGCACAATCTTTCTAGTAGGTCATTCTTAGTCTCTCAAAAGATGCCATATCAAATGTAAAGACACTCTTTAGGTTACACAACTTTACAAGGAAAGGAACAGCAGCTCTAGGAATCTAACAGTATACAGCTGCAGGAATATGAGCCAGTGCAAAAGCAGAAGTAGCACCTCTGAAAGCCATGTAACAAACTCTGCCACTCAGCAATCCTCATAAGCCTGGAAGAAACGCTCCTCTCTAAGCTTTTGTGTGTGTGCCTTTGCTTCCCAGAAACACAAAAGAGTATGAAAGGGATCATATATAAAACCAAGACAAACAAAACCAAAACAAACACAGGCCAGTACCAAAAGCTTAAGTGCTAAGTTATTATCAGACACAACCTACTTTTGAGGTTATCCAAGCTGCCACTTGCCTGTCAAGCCAAAAACCCCATCTGCTTTTACCACTGCCCCATGCTATATATATTGTGGGGCAGGGACATTACTGCAATTGTACTATAACATATACTTACCTTTTTTTTTTTTGCCAAAGTTTTAAATTTTTTTAAATTTACAGAAATTAACAGAATAAATTAAAGCACTGTGATACCTATATAATAAAAAAATTACCATCTTTTTTGTCTCTCTTTTTTGCCACTCACATAACAAAGTTTGGAAAGATTGTGAGGAATACTTCAAAAGCATTTTTAGCTGATTGAACATAGCCATGATTATAAACAACCAACAAGAGAACTACCTCAAGTAGTCTGAAGACTTTGTGCTACAATAAATGCCACTTTGCCAAATGTGATGCACTTAGTCATCTCCTGATTTCTTTTTCCTTTATTTCACATACTTTAAAATGTGTGTTCCTGAATAATTTGTTCCTTTCCACCAGAGATTCCTTTGCAATGACTCCACATTAGTCCACTAATGAGGGCACTGGTACCACAATCTTTTGCCAGGTAAATCAATTCAGACGCAAAATGCATCATGACTTCACTGCAGAAATCAGTGAAGAAGAAATATTTAATCACATGGCTTGGTGTGAAAGACTTATAAACACATTACCATTTTCAGTCATAGCAACAGCACACATAAAAATTAATCACATGAATTACAGATTAATTACATGTTCAGTCATATGTGCCTTCAAGCAAAAGGCATGGGAGAAGTAGATTTACCTATCAGCCAAGACTGTCCATCAAGAAACGAACAGTTGGATTCTAGGCTCTCTTCAGCATAAGACTCACAGCTTCAAGGCAGACATCCCAACCACAAAACTGACAGCTAAGACAATGACATTCCTCTGCCTCACCAGAAGAATTAGGGTCCCTGGACCCCAAGATTTGTGGAGAGCAAGAACATGCCCCAGGAAGAGGAAAGCTGTCCTCACACCACAGATGTGTTTTGAAGAAAGACAGGGGGGCACACTAGCAAGTTCCTTTGCATTCTTCAGCTTGCTTTTTTTATTCTTCAGCTGTGAACTTGCTGCCCTGATCCCATACAACGCTGGGGCCAACCAGCCTCAGGAGGCACAGAGACCTCAGCCAGTCTCCGCACTTCAGAAATGCAGGTTCCCACAGAGCTCAGCAAACAAAATGGTAGGGAATGCCCAAGGTCTCCAACAAATTCCTTTCCTTTAGTTCACCAGCAGCTTACTTACGCTGCAGCTCTTCCACAACACATGTTAAGTCTAGTTTTTGTCCTATTCCTGTAAAAAATTTATTTTGGACCATATTTTTCCATACATTATTAATCATCAGTGTCCAAGCCACTCACCTCTCCAATTAAAAGAGTGACTGTGCTGCAATGTTCCACCAGCCATGATTTGAATGGAGCTTATCCAAAAAACATCCATGACTACTTAATATTGACAACAATAACCTGGAAAATAGTCCTGCATGCAAGCTAGAGCATTTAAATGGACTGCAGGCCCAACCTGCTTTCCATACATTGTTCTTCCATCTCCAGTAAACACGTAACAGAATCAATGCCATCTAGTTACCTCCAAAATCATGGTAGACTGAAGTGGCTTATATAACTGAATAATTTAGCACTGAAGAGAGGTGATGGCACTCCAGTTTGAAATCAAGCCACGAGAGCCTGTAACTGCTGAGATCCTCTGTGTATATTTAAAGAAATCGAGCTGTTGATTACAACAATTTTAACTGTTCTGGTTGAAACTCCATTTTCTTTTATAACTCTACTGATTTTATTTTTTTCTATTAAATATATTCATGAAAGAGATTTTCATCAACTAGACAGAGCACAACAAGTAACTGCACAAAACAGGTTACATCCTTTGGTACATCTTATCGGACAAGCCTCTCTATATTAAAAAAGTTCATAGCAAACTTCTCGAAACAAATGTTTTTTATTCACCTGAAGCTTCAGTTCTTCTAGTTATGAATCTTAATAGGGATGTCTAAAGTTTGGCAAGCAAAAACTGAACCAGATCTAAAGTATTACCGGCAGTATCCAGCCTTGCATGCACCAAAGTCCAACATAAGTTGTATTTTATTTTTTTATTGAAAATGCACAAAGTATAGGCAAGTCATTAAAACAGTTAATATTTGGTAAGATATCACACAACAGTCTATTAAAAAAAAGTAAAGTTTTTAATTTTTTTTTATGAAGGCTATGTTATTTTTGCTTTAGTGGTCATGAAAATGAAATATTAATGTCATGTACAGGAATGAAGCATGCTGAAAACCCCTGAGATCTCTCAAGACATCTATATCAAGAGTTTCTGAAGCAGCATCCAGAGTTACTTCATTTAAGGCCATTCTTCCACACTGTGTGGTAGCTAAGCAGTGCAGAAAGGCATTTCAAATATTTGACCAACATCGATTGCTATTTGTGTTTACAAGCATGGATTAATCCAGAGTCTCAAAAAAATTATCAGGAACATTACTATACTATGCACCTGAAGACGCTGCAACACTGTCAAACAGAATTAAGTGCATCTACTGGCAGAAAAAAAAGCCCAAATCAAACAAATCATAAGACAGCAATGAATTCAATATATTCTTGGAGAAAGAATTTAAAATATAGATTGACAAGAATTTTCCATCTATTCCCCGACAAGATGAAACATTTGCCCAAATTTAGTTAACACTAGTGTACTGGTTTGAAAGCAAAACCAGTGAGACTCCAAGTCAGAAATACAATTTAATAGGAAAAAGTAAAAATACATGCAAGTAATACAAAGAAAACAAAAACCACTGACAGAGTCAGTATACAACCTGTTACCCTGCTAGTTAGGGTCGTGGCAGCAGTCCAGATGAGGTGGTCTTGCTGAAATAGTGATCCTGTAGACAGGTCTGGTAGCTCTTGTCCTCTGGAAACCAGTGGGTAAGGGTTACTTGTTCTGTCCCAGTTCCCACATTATATCCAGGTGGGAATGCTTGGCTCCTCCCCCTGGGTGGAGCATCTCACAATGGGATTATGTAATTCTGTGAGTCATGGGGTGGATCCTCACAATGGGCTGATGTCATTGTATGAGTCATGGGGTGGGTCCTCACAATGGCCCATTAAACACAAAGGGCTCCCGGAGGGAGTTATCTATGACTCATAGGGCAAGGTGTTAATGGCCCATTAACAGGAGATAGTCCAGGGGAGGAGGCAAAGAAAAACACTGCCCCTCCTTGGTTTCAACAGTTCATGAAGATGGAGATAGAATACAGACCCTCTGGCACATTTTACATTGTAACCTAGGACAACTAGTCTTCTGTGAATCTTAAACTGGCTCGTGAAACATGGATGGAAAAAATCAAGAACAATTGTTTAAAACTAAAGACTAAGGTTTTAGTTTCAAATAATAAATGTAACCATGGAAATGGTAAAAAAAAAATAAAAAGGGCGAATACAGCTAAAATGTCAAAGATGCAGTCTACGTGTATCCACATAAACACTTCCTACAGCTCTTGTTCTCAATGAAGAGAGCAATGAACATCAAAGGAACATCAAAACAGAGTGAATACAGGATTAAAGCATGGTGGCAGGAAGCACTTTGAGTAACACCAAGACCACACCAAAACAAAGTGCTCTGCTGTCAATATCTGCTTCTTCACTTAACATGTTATGCCTTCTCAATAACACACCATCTCATTCCGAAGACACCTACAGGGCTCCCTTCACAGTGCTTTCTCTGGCCACCTGTTTGCTGCTAAAAGCACAAGAGTTGGTTGGGATATTGTATTCACATCAAAATTGCCTTCCCAATATTCCTAAGGAATGTTCTTTCTTCCTACACTCCAACATAAGACACTGAAAATGCTAGAGCACCTTCAGCTATGCACTTCAGGAAGATCATTAATGAAGTTCTCACTATTAATATACTTTTGTCAATTCATCACTACCTTGATGATACAGAAGCTTCATTCAAATTAGAGTATAAAGCTGCCTTTTGTGGCAGAGCTCCATGGCACAGACAGAGCTCCTATCAGCCACTTCAAGGCCAGGCTGCACAGGGCATTTAGCAGCGTGGGCTGGTGAAAGGTTCCCTGCCCATGGCAGAAGAGTTGGAAGTAGGTGATCTTCAAGGTCCCTTCCAAACCAAGTCAGTCTGTGCTTCCGTGATCAGAGGGCACACATTACACCTGATCAGTGGCTGAATAGGCACCACTCAGTGATCTGAGCCTTAGCTCAGCTTGAGCAGCAGAACAGGACAACTGCTGTGTTCCCTTGGACACATGCGAATTGCTAGAGAAGAGGCAGTGACAGTCTGCTGTATCATCCCTCACAATCCCGCAGAAACATCAGTTCAGCAAAAACAATGGAATGCGGTAACACATGGACCTCAGATTTATTTCCTAAAGCAGCAACACCAGCAACATCTTCCCAGATCTCCTCACCTCACCCCAAAGATTCTTTTATGTCCACAAAACACTACAGAGTATTTTCTGCTTGCTCCGTAATTGTACTTTATAATGGCTTCAACTTCAGTCGTGTCCCTTGCAAAACCCTTCTGACCCAACTAATGGGTGAGAAAGCACATTCTCTGGATAATCTTAAATTGTCTGCCTGCTGATGGACTGGCATGCCAGCCAGTGGGTAATAGGAAAATTATCTCTGACATCACTCCCTAAGAGAATGGATAGTTGCCTGGTGAGGACACATGAAAATCATTTTCACAACATGTCTGGGCTCATTACCTTTGAAGCTTCTACTCTCCTCTCATATTTACTACACAGAATATAATTCCTAAACAAATCTGAATGATAAAAAAGCCTCAGGAATCATGTAAAATAATTTCCAGGAGAGAAACAAAGGACTTAAAGGAAATTCCTTGCTCCTAACATTGAATTACATTCATAAACTTAATAGGCTTCCTTTCCAAAAGAGCAATGTATTTTTGCTGTTCCTCAGTTTTGGAAAGTAATTTCAAAACTACCATGAATAAAGATTTTATGTTGATTTACTCTCTTTAACTGCAGTTAGATCTTTCTCTTCTACACCCAACTGCTCCTCCTTGTTACTGGCACATAGGTGACAAACACATAAACATATAAAATACAAACATATAAAATATTTAAACCTTTTCCATATTTTATTGTATGCAACTGCTCTTTTCCTTTTACAAAAATGAGCAAAAACAGAATGGAAGGAGGAATACTATAGCTACCTTAGAAAATATGACTAATCTTTTCCTCCAACATCTTGTTTGTGGGAAAAAGAAAATCATTAAATTACACCATGTGAAAGATGTAAAATGCTATTATTTTTCTTTTTTCTCCAGGACCTACATTTCACACCAGTCCCTGCAGTTTTTTATCTCTGAGGAAATTTGTACAGATGTTGTAGTTTATCAACATCATTATGAAAGGACAAAATTGGCAGAACAGAGGTAAGGGCTATGAAGATTAGGAAGTCACTGTTAGTAGTTGTTCATCTGTGAGCTACCACACTGATACTGGCTCAGGACATATCCTCTTTTGGGATTTAATGGCCAATGTGAATTACAACAGTAACATGAATTAATGATTTTTATTCAAAACGTTCGTATTTCAGTGGCTAAACGGATTCTACTCTTGCATGTAACACCATGATTTTAGCCAGAAGTCTCATAAATTGGATTGCCTGTGGTGCTTTAAGTGCTGACAGAAGGAAGCTGAGTGTAGCATTAGCCTAAGGAATACTTTTGGGCATTCACCATTCAAAAAAACAAGCACATCTGTTGTGAAAATGTCAAGGGGTTTTTGCATTTGGAAATGAGCTGTTGAGTGGATAATACTTTGTACCTTTGTTATTAACATGACAGTCTCTCCTAAACCTTATTGCTGTTGCAAAGATAATGACGACAGATAGACCTGCCTGCTCCAGGAAGAAAAAAAGTTTAGTGAGCCATGCAAGTTTATCACAGAAGCCTCAGAACTGGATCTTGATAATATGTTAATAACAGCAGGGAATGGTAGAAGGCATTACACTCTAAAAAAAAAGCTTCT
This sequence comes from Bombycilla garrulus, assembly GCA_013400315.1. Classification (NCBI taxonomy): domain Eukaryota; kingdom Metazoa; phylum Chordata; class Aves; order Passeriformes; family Bombycillidae; genus Bombycilla; species Bombycilla garrulus. The sequence goes on from VXBU01014368.1 coordinate 376,407, forward strand.
CCCGAATTTAGCAAAGAGTAATTATTACAGTAATTAAAGACATTGCTTCATGCGTAGGCTAGTAAAATATACAGAAAGTTCACTGCTCCTTACACAGGAATTTCAGAAGCTCGGTTCAAATAAAATATTTCTAAGCTGCTCTGCAACCTTAAACCACACTGATACAATGGTTCAGGACATTATGACATAAGACCAAAATCATACTGGAAGAAGAATTTCTTTCCATTTCCAATTCACTAACCCTACCCTCACTAAAGCATGTATTTATCAGTCCATCAGACTGCTAGTCACCAAAACAGCCACATCATAAGCAACATATTTGGCCCTACACAGAAACACACAGTGATAAATTTTAAATATGATTTCAGACACATCTATTAAAATATTGTCTCACTAAACCATGAGGAGTTCACACCCCTGAAATTAGCGACTAATACTGGATGAAATCAAAGAGAAAAAAATTCCTCTTAAAAATAGAAATTAAGACACCTATTGCAATGTGCAAGGGATATGAATAAAGTGAATTTAATTCTATGTGACTGTGCTGGTTTTGGCTGGAGCAGAGTTAATTTTCTTCCCAGTGGCTGGTATGGGGCTCTGTTTTGGATTTGTGCTGAACACAGGGTTGATAATATAGAGCTGTTTTTGTTATTGCTGAGCAGGGCTCACACAGAGCCAAGGCCTTTTCTGCTTTTTGTACTGGCAGCGAGGCTGGGGTTGCACGAGAAGTTGGAAGGAGACACAGCAAGGACAGCTGTCCCTAACTGACCACAGGGATATTCCATTCCACATGGCATCATACTCACTATATTAAGGGGGGAAGAACGAGGAAGAGGGGAGACATTCAGAGTGATGGCATTTGTCTTCCCAAGTAACTGGTGGGGCTCTACTCTCCTGAAGATGGTTGAACACCTGCCTGTCAACTGGATACAGTGAATTAATTCCTGCTTTTGCTTTGCCTGTGTGCAACTTTTGCTTTTCCTATTGAACTGTCCTTACCCCAACCCACGAGTTTTCCAGCTTTTACCCTTCCCCTTGTCTCCCCAGTCCCACTCGAGGGGGAATGAGCAGGTGGCTGCCTGGGGCTTGGTGCCTGCCTGGGGTTAAACCACAGAGATATTTTAAAGCCATCTTATTTGGGAGTCTACAAAATAATCATTGGCCTTTCTTTTCCCACAATCAGACATCCTTGCAGGAACAATAAGATAAACTTAAGAGTCCTCTCCTTCTTTCCAAGTCACATATTGGTATTTTTTTCACCTTTCCTCCTTTATATATAAAAAAGCAATGGGAAAGGAAAGGTAACATTCTGTACTGCCAAATTTCTGAACGACCAGAGACCAATGTTTTTTTTTTGCATAATGGCAAAGCTGGCAAAAAGGCAGTGTTGTTTTTTTTAAGTTTTCCTAAAACAATTATGCATAAGTGAACCAAAGAATCAGTAGCATTAAGAATGCACTATGTAAGAGGGAGAGCCAGAAAATTATTTTGCTTTTCTGCCTAGTAAAAAAGAACTTTAAGTCCCACTCAAGAGTAATTTGGCACAGATGTCTAGATATTGAATACATACATCTAGTTCTATAATGCATGAAAAATAGGGACACTTGCATCTTTTACACAGTGTTTGCACTATTCACTGCCACAGCTATTTAGACTAGATTTAGTTTTGCCCAGCTTTAGATATGCAGTTTTAAGTGATGTAGTATGAGCTTCTTCAAAATCAACAGAGATCAGACAGATCACTGCAAATGCTTTCCTACTCTGGACTACAAAGGGTGCACAGCTGCCTTAAGAGAAAATGACCAATTTCAAACAGTTACACAAGACTAACACAATTTCGGGGGAAGAAGCACCTATAGATAGTCTTAAAATGTGGAAAGCAGTAACGTGCATTCACTGGATATTTTTAGAAGCCCAAAAATATTAAGAGGAGGCTTTTCCTTGAAGTATCCACTTGGGTGGCTAATGATTCCAAAATATGTATCCTTCACAGTATTTATCCTCTCCCCTGAGCATGCTGGGAGAAACAACACTCTCTTCAGAGAGGTTGAAAGACTCCCACCATTACACAAGGGCTGAGAGCTGTCACAGTAGCCTGAGCCCATGTCACCAGAGCCTTAGGCTATAGTTGTCACCACTGCTCTAGACATCATTTCAAAACATAGCTTCTCTTCAAGGAAATCACTAAACTTCAGCCTTCTCTGACATTAAGTGCCACACTGCATAATGGCACAGTACAAACAAAGATTACTCTAGCTGACTCTCTCAAGTCCAAAAAGGAGTAACTCAAAAAGGCCTGGGCTGTTTGTTCCAAAACTCCGCAAGTGGCTGTAGCTTTATTGCAAGGGAAACTCTTCAAAATTAAAGAGCACACTTCACATAGGCTACAGTGTAATATACAAAGTCACTAAAAAAACAAGAAATCTCACCTAAAGTTGTCATGAAATGTGGCAACATAGGTTAAAACATCTTAAGAAAGAGCAATTTGTAAGCTCCTGCACTCAAAGCCCAACTTCCCAACCCCCCAAAAATATCATAGCTTCTGGCATCAACAAACAGAAACCAAAGCTTGACACCAAGTTGCATGAAGATCACCAGAGACCTTCCTCTATCACTTTCAGATAGAGTTTTGTTAAGTCATGTCTTACTCATCCTCCTCCTGAACTCAGCTGCTATTCAGGCCCTTCCAGTTACTTTGTGAAAAAGAGAAAGAGTTCCTTGGAGGCAAAAAAAAAGCTCATAAAAACTATGGGTGCACATTTTTCTACATTAAATTTGTGTTGCAAGACACAGTGACATCCCTCAGGTAGATAAGCATTGAAACCAATTTTTTAAAAATCAGCAACAGAAGATTTGCTCAATAGGATCTCTCTTTGCACTAGAGAGAGGATACCATAAGAGTTAACACTAGAAAGACACAAAGGAATAACCTGACAATGGCACACTTCCTTCTACAAATAAGAATAAGCATCTAGCTCTTAATGCTCTTTCGTGCTTCCCAAGACAAATTATTCATAACCACATCCATACAGTTTATGGGAACAAAACATGCAAGAGCCAACAAGGACAGTCTCAGAATTTCTTCATAAAGCTATTGGCAACCAGAGGAGAAGCTCCCACTGCTCATCAAACTTCTCACTGTCTTCACTTTACCCTTTTCTTACATCTTCCTCAGGTCTTGCTTTTGCTCTCTCTCTCATCCCCAGCCTTCCCATGCCTCTGGAACAAGAGCCCACTAAATTCAAATCACTTGCACAGTACAGATCATAGGCCATCACCAGAACCAGCAGTACCTGCTTGTGATGATGCCATGTATCTCAAGGGCCTCAGTCACCCATTACATCAATTCACACGTGAAGAAAGGGTTCTGCTGTAGAGAGCTGCACAAAAAGCTGATCAGGACAACAACATAAGAGTATGGCAAACACACTGTAAACCTGTGGACCCATTTTAGCAGATCAGAAGCCTGACAGCTTGAATCAGCCTGCTGACATTTACTATCTGGCTTTGAAAGAGACAACTAAAAACATATTTTTAGCTTTTGTTCTAGGAGAAGACTGTAATTCTTTTTCTTATCAAGGTGAAACTTTGTCATTTGCTCTAAAAAAGGACTGGATACAGGTGACAAGACGCAGCCAGATTTCTTCCATAAGGTATAGTAGGAGAGGGGAATGAAAAAGGATAGCCTCTTTTCCTGGACATGGCAGGGATGGGAGAAGAAATAAATCAGAAACCTGATAATCTGAAGAGACACTTTGCTCTTCTGACAAAACATATCAGGGACAACCATGACACAGGATTACATTGCTCCTGCTGAAACCTCTAGCAAAACAAAGATTCCTAACATAGTAAGAGCCACACAATCCCATATTGTGCACATGTATCAGTAGCTGGAGCAATACATTTTGTTTTCAAGTCATCTCTGTGGACTAAAGAAGCAGAAAAAGAAAATTACACCTGGCCTTTGGAGGGGTCTCTGTTCTGGAACAGTGAAACCATTTTAGGCTAAGCACATGAAATTCCACCTCTATTCCTCTCTTCATGTTTCCCTGCTATCTTCTCCATTCCATGCTATTGCCCTGAACGTGTCCAAAGCTGCTGAGAGCTGTCCAGTCACACCCACACTTCCCCTGCCCCTCAGCCCCAGTACAGGGAGCGAGGGAGCATGGCACGGGGCCGGGTGCAGTATCTGTAAGCACAGCAAGGCCACAGGGAGGGTGAAGGAGCCCCCGGCTGGGTGCCCCTCATGGACTTGGTACAAGACTGCCCTGAACAGCTGGAGAAAAGCTGTCAAGGTGAAGGCAGCATCCTGCAGTGCCACAGGCAGAGAAGCAGTCGTGAACAAGTGAACAGCCAAGTCTTTTTTGGTCTTTCTTAGGTAAGAAAGGTCTTCACAACTGACCTAGGCAGCTCTTACTAATAACATCTGTTAATTTAATTCTTCTAACACTAAATGTCTCTTTCAGACTAGTTCTGGGTTTGATCCTATAAGTTCCAGAGCTTCCACCTGTCCTTGCAACTTTCAACCAGAGCTTCTTGTCTGCAATAACGCAAAACACAGTCAATGGCCACTGGAGTTCCACAGCCAGCTCCCATTTCATATACATTAATTTCCTAGGAAGTGAGGGTGAAGCAGTGAAACTTACCAAGTCCGCAGCACACTTAAAGTACAGTATGCCACTAAGCTGTACTGCCCTGAATTGGAAAAATGTTAAGAGTCGGTAGTAATTGGTCTGTCAGTTTGATCTTTGTACATCACTCACCTGTACAGACATGCTGGTATAAAGCAGCACATTTTCTGCATATTTATATAATTTTGCATTTGAACAATGAGCACTAGCTGAATTCTAATTTCTGTATTACATGTACTGGAATAACTTGGAATAAAGGGAATGAATGCTGTAAAACCAGAGAAACCTGCTACATCAACTTGCCCTAACAAGGTTTCTCGTAACAGTAATTCTTGTTGTCTAGCACTTAGAAATTCCCTTAGATTTAATAATCCCAAGACCCCAAAATCCTGACTCCTCACATTGGGTTACTTGCTTTTTGGGTGGCAGTAGGCAATATCAGGTTTGGTTTGTTTATTTAAGAATGGAAGTCTTATACTTCCACTAACTCTACTTAATGCTTTTTCTAACCTTGTAAATCAACGCCTCTTGTATACATAAACTAACTCCAGAACATTGCCATCTTTCCTACCTTTAAAACACCAACTTTCATAATAATGCTTCATCTTCAGCTGAAGTGGCTTGCTTTAAACAGGAGGAGCAAGTCAATTAAAAAAAAAAAATCTTATTTATTGTTTGAGAAGCCAATCATGAAGCCTTTTTGAAAGCCATTAACTTTAACAACAACAACAATCACATTACATAGATAATTAGAGTGTTTAATTGCTGCAGTCCTTAGATGCACACACAGTGGCTGCTCTTTTTATCACAATCTTTGCCAGGAAACTAAACAGGTTTTCATACATTTTCAGTCAAAACCACTACACACTTATTTACAAAGCAAAAACAAAGTTAAACCCCCCCCCTTATGTCATCCTGGTTTAAGCTAAAGGAAACTGTAATATCAACTGGAAGCAGCAGCTCCCATCCTGTAAAGAACACTTCATATATAGAGAACTTTCCATAAGTCTGTTCTAATTTATCTCAGATTAGTTCCATAGGCCCCTGATGTTAATCAAAAATTTCCAATTAATTCAGAACTACCTGAATCACACTTTTATTTTAATTCAATAGCACAGTGTCAATTCTGTTATACTGTCCCCAGTATAACTTCTTCATCCAGAGCCACTGAAACAAATATTTACAAAGGAAGGCAACTGTGACCTAAACTGTACACAAATAGGAAAAGCCAAGGGAAAGATGTCTACTATAGTAAATGTTAACTGAGAATTATCAAGAATTGATGCTAAATAATTTATATCAAAGGTCCACTGAAATGCTCTGTCCAATACAGAGGTAAGTAAGAAAATAGTACCAGTGGTTTCCAAAACTTCTGCCCTCTGGAATTTTATCCAGTTGCAACCCCTAAACAGAACAATAATGAAGTGAGTGAGCTTTCAATATTAAGCTTTCTGCAATTTTTTTTGAAAACAAAAAGCCTCATTTCAGCTTTCTACAGTAACAGCATCACAGTTCACAATTTGCAGGTATTTTTTATACCTCATCTGGTAGAGACATCCCTCCACTCTCCTCCTTGTCTCTAAATTAAAGCTTAGATTATGTACAATGATATTAAAAAATGCTTTAGAGGAGTTCTCACTCGCTGAGTGTCTGATAAAGTTCAAAAGATTCCAGTACATACTTGGTCCCATATGTGAAGGCTTTAGATCAGCAGGTTAATTTTTGGCTTTGCATCTTATTTCTCCTTCTTTCAGACTAAGGGAAGAACAGAAAAGTTTCAGTAGTAAATACTGCAATGCTCTTTTGTAAAGTTTCTCCACCTGGATACCTAAGTGAAAAGGGAGAATAATGTTCCACCATTCCCCAGCACTAAATAGAAATTCATCTCCCACACAAGTCTTTCCCAAAAATCATACTTAGTGTGGCGGTGAAGATGAAAGCTGCACACTTGTTAATATTCCCAAAAGAACCAAAATGGGACAATGTGCAGTGGGAATCTTTCTAGCTTGGACAAGACTAGATGTCAAATGCACCAAAACCTTGAAGGTTCAGCCTCTTTGCAGACCTTGCACTGGGTAGTGCCTAGTGAAAGCCTTACCTATGGAGATGATGACAATAAGCAAGGCAGGGATCTAGGGCTCTTGCCATCCCCCAGCATCACTGCTGGCAACCTGGCAGAAGAACAATTACACGTCCTTCAAAAGCAAATCAGAAGGCTGGCAATTTTCCAGTAGTGACTTTTTTTTTAATACATATACCCAATATTTAAAAGGTGATAAGAATTCCCCAGTCCTGTAAGCAATACCATCTACTGCAATGAGAATGGACCAACAGCAGACCAAAGGAAAGAACATTCTGTGGTCTTCAGAGACATGAATTTTCCCGGTTGAAAACCAAAAATTATGAAAGGTCTAAGTATCAAAATTTCAATCTGAGAATGAGTTTAAACCTTAAAAAGAAGATGCATCCCTCATTCTACTTACTGTTTAACACTCTCCTGTTGGGTTAGGGAAGAAATGAATTGGGTGAGAACACAACCTTTATACCCTACAAGTCTGCCAAAGAGGTTCATCTTGCAGGATCAGCGGAACATAGCAACGCCAAACTAAGCTGTACAGAAACAACTTCCCCTCTCCCCCTTCTGTTTCACTTGACCTAATACTGCCCTTTAGCTTTTCAGTATATTTAATCCCAAAACTGAAAACAAAAATAAAAAAAAACAACTTTGGAAGCTTCCTTATATTCCTTATTCCTTTCTGGCACTAGGGAATAAAAAAGTAAAAAGTTTTAAAGTTTTCAAACAGTTCTGAACAGAGACAAAATAATCAATAGTTTACTGTTTTATAAATGAACAAACCAGGTTTTTCTTCAGTTCTAACAAACTAGTCAGTCTTTTTGGGTTCATATTACACTTATGCCTTCTCTCTGTTATTTCCAATACCTCTGGATCATGGAGGCTACCCTTTAACAGGTTTCACAAATTTCTAATTACACTGAGGATTTAAAACCAAAGCTTGGAGGTTCCAGCAAAATTGTCTCATCATATTATTTTTGTCTTATGTCCAAACCCGAGGGAGCTGTGGGAGAAAGTGCGCGTAAGGTCTTAGAGTACAAAATATTGTGAGGTTTGATTATAGGTTACAAGAACCCAGAACAGGCATGTCTTCCAGAGTTATCTTTGTATTTAAAAGAACACCAGGAGATTAAATCTCCCTGTCTCCTAAATTGTGGGTAGAGTGGTTTTTTGTTTTGGCTAGACTTGGTGGGATTTTGTTGTTTGATTTGTTTGCTTTGGTGGGGTATTGTTTGGGGTTTTTATTTGTTTATTTTTAATCCTTTTAGGTTCCTCTATGTCATTTCCTCTAAACCTGCTGAAGATTTTAAGAAATAAAGGGAATTCAAGGACAGATTATGAAAGTGATTAGAGGCTTAGAAAGACACACGTATGAGGAGGGATTATTAAAGCCTGCCTTGCTGATAGACAAGAAGAATGGGAGGGATCATAAGAGAGATACGGAAAATGAGAAGAGACATTCCAAAGAACACTTTTTCATCAGTAGAAAGCAAGTGAATTTCTGGTTGGTGGGGTTTTTTTTTGTTTTGTTCTGTTTTTTTTTTAGTGTAAGCCTTTTATATATGATCACATAAGAACTAAATCATCCAAAAAAACCCACTGACTCTGCTGCTAGTCTCACTAGGGCTGAAAGAACCAGAAGCTTGAAATTAGCTTCTCTATTTATTAATAAACAAACCACACCTGTTTCAGGTAAGGTTTTTGTATTTGTTTCAAATAAAGGAAAGATTCTTACAATTCTAAGTATGTTTTCCACTAATAAAGAGAAACTTATGAATAGGCTCCAATGTACAAGAAATCAATTGGGACTTCCTGTGTCTCTCTCAAACACATCTGGTACTCGCTAAAAGCAAGGAGACTTCTAATAGGATGCAGTAAATGAATTTATGTGTTTTAGCTGTACTGGAAAAGGATTTTTCTCCTCCAAAGCCATACATATAAATTTATAGTCCTGATGAAATGAGGAGGGTTCTTGTTCGGTAATGGGTAAGACAACAAGAGTGAAGAGCAATGTCCTGATAAGTAAATTAAGAAAAAAAAAAAAAAAA